>CM022303.1:72284051-72591133 GCA_011799875.1 Thinopyrum elongatum
GCAAATGGATGTGGCGATATTTCTCTCTCTGGAGATTCCTCACGGGATGTTAACCGTACCGGGAAGATAGAGATTAGGACAAACCTTATCCCTTCGCCATTTGAGACTAAGCCCTTCTAGTTTCTTTTATTGGCAAATTAGTCATCAGACTTAATATTACTTGAACACAAGCCATCAAGGCTTATTGTTTTAGATTTTGGTTAATACCTACTATAGATCATATCGGTTGAGTCCAAGGCATTGAGCTTATGTTTTTGGATGGGTCGACCATTACATCTGCAATGGACCCCAAGATACTAGTACTATTCTTTACAATAAGTGCAACAACTATGTTTTGCAATTGATTTTCTTCTTACAAATCATGATGTAAATTCAAAACAAGGATTGCGAAGTGTCATACTTAATATGACTACATTATATTTTATTTGCGAATCACAAGGTATTGATGGCATCTACTGCATAATTTGCAGATTATCCATCACTACTGTGAGGTCTACGTCTTGTCATTTTGATAAGATGACTACCTTCAAGTGCTCTTCCAAATATTAATATTAGATGTGACTACCTCAAGATATCATAAGGTAATACTGGCATCTACTGTAAGTTTTTACAGACTATCCACTATTACTGCAAGGTCTACATGCTGTCACTCTGACATATGATTACCTTCAAAGTGATTTTCTTAAATCTAGCATAACATAAGGTAATAGAGATATGAACATCTACTGACAAAAGTCAGACTATGTTTTCTACTACTGCGAGATCTACACCGCATCCGGTGATTATCTTCAAAGTGTTATCCTATATATATTGAGGTCTACACATATGAGTATATAGCATCAGCTATCTTAAAAATTTGCTCCTCTGAAGCAATTGTTGTTGTCACTAAAATAGGTTACTCTCATAGTAACAAATATTAATGCATGGTCATTACATGTTGAATTTTTTTTCTACTACAATCATTATTTAAGCCTCATTTTGATTGAATAAGTCGTAGAAAATTATGCAGATATATGCATACCCCGATTATGGTCTTCTATTACATTGGTTAAACGCATGGCAGTGAAGCCTATGTCATTATTTCTAATTATAGTGTCGTCCATCTATCAAGATGGAGACCATACTTTAGAGCAACTCTCGAGTTCCTCAAACGCTGTTGTAAGGTCTACATCACATTGTGTGTTATACTTTAATAGTGACTAACCAATGTTAAACATGCAAAGTATATGTTTTTGACATTGACTTTAAAGTCATACATTTTCTCAAGAATGAAGTCTAAAACATTAGCAATTATTCATCACATGCGTTGTATTGAAGGATACACCCAGGTTCACCAAGGATGACCTTGGCCAAGATTGTTCTCAAACAAATCATTCTATCCATATACATCGCTTACTCCTAGAAGTAAAAATTAAATAAATGCATGAGCCTTTTTCATGTAACACATGGATGACATTTCCAAATGCAAATTCATGTTAGCTGGGAGTGTTTATTTTAAGATGATTTATGACATCAGTCATTGTACCCATCTATGGCATTGTGGCACTATAACTCCACCTTCGGAAAATGTGTCATGGCTATTCTCTTAATAGCTAAGTATGTTCATATGCATTTTATATGTCACCAACTTCACTTAGTTCTTAAAGTAAGTACATAACGGATGAATATTTATTTACTTTGAATATTTCCCTTAAGAGATACATGTTGCCATGAGCACATCGCGAATGATCACCTATTCGTTTTCAAGACCTCAAGTCTACCGCAGCTCATAATTCTGTCACTTAATCAACTTTCAAGTTGAGATCCCGTGATCAAATATTTTCATATGCAGATCCGGTTGAAAATTCCTTATACACTTTATCTCCTCTTAAGATGGTACTACCATTTTTATGATGAAGAAACATGGAATTTCTTAAAATCATCAGATTCACCCAACGGGTGCTTTACCATAATTTAAAATTCTTGCTAGTATCGAGAATACTATGCAAGTTAGTGGTCACATAGTAGAACCATGAGGAATTGGAAGTAAAGTGGAGTATAATAGACAACCAAAGACAGCATTATCTCTTAATAGGAATTGGTCATTTTCAAATGATCAAAAGACAACTCCCAAGCTTGTCAAATGTGTGGGTATATAAATATTGTACCTATGATTACCAAACCCTCAAACATATGGTCAAACCACACCACAAATTTATTAAAAGGCCAATAAGTTCAATGGGATAAATTTGAAAAATTTGCAAATAACAACCAGGTTCTGGTAAAGGATTGTTCTCAGAATCTTCATCGGAAGGAGGACCAAAATCTAGTGCAGAAAATGGAGGATGAACGCATTTGCACTCAATAATATCGGAGACCTCACGTAATCTCTTAATTATCCCAACATATTATTAGCCTATACTTGTACTACTACATGTAGTAAAATGCCCAATATTATTTCCCTTGGATACAATATTTGATAAATTTGAATGTATGTTTCAATTCATACTCAATATTATTGCGTACACAATGATTTTCTAAGTATTAATAAATTAAATATTAGGCTTGATAGCCCTAGCCATCCTGGTTTGGGGATGATTAGAAAATTATTGACAATTCTGTTGGTCACAACTTAACAAGTTGCAAAATATTCCACATATCATCAGATTATATGTGTACCACATGTGCCATAGGGGAAATCTGTTTTAAGAAACTCTAACCTTAAAATTCTAAATGAGCCACTTATTCTTCCTTGAACACATCAAAAGATATATGTGGAATGTTGAACCATTATCTGGGATAGTTTAGACACTTCATGGTACTCATATACACATTCATAAAATGATTTCAAGTGTGTCTCTTATCACACACAACCATGCATGATCTTACTAAATAAATTGCTCAACTTATCAAAGTAAGAGCAAATTCTCCTGAAAACAGGATCTATAAACCCATTCGAATGAACAATGTTGTTGAACTCATTCAATGAGCATTTTTTTTACATTAAGTACTTTATGTACGTACCTAGAATGGTTTAACTAAATTTCTTATCAAAGATAATCAAATGAATTACATGACCATTTTAAAGAATTAAAAATTTACCAGCCTTTTGCTGGACACGTACGGCCTTATACACTGTAAGTATGATCTAAATCATACCAACTGCATATCATACTACTTTCCCCTTGTAGTAACTACATGGAAATCAACAAAGTATTTCCCAGCTGCGATAATTCGGTTACATACCGATATCACCACTCCAGCATACATCAATGGGCACTCACAGAAAATTAGGGATCTATGTGAGGAATAACAATTCATCCGTCAATCAAAATTATTCATAGCCGGTATGCTGATTGCATCAGCAATAAGGATATTTTCTGGCATTAGGGGAGATAAGTACCAGAAAGAATGCCGAGAAATAAATTTGAAATGTTATTGACATTGAATCCTTATATCCACGTACTCAAAGAATCTGAACTAGAAGTTTAGAGAATCATATATTTGCAACACATTGCAAATTTGCCACATACATTTACTGATGACAATGTGTCACTAAATTCTATATTCCTGCAGTAAAGTGTCAGAAAGAGTGGAGGTACCCGATAAACCACTCTTCTCCCCAAATGAGAGCAAGATTGGGAGAAAATCTGACAACACGAGATATAACTTCTCATATGCTTCCGCGGAAACAGAGGAAATCAAATCCTCAACCAGTAAATGTAATTCAACATCAAGTTGAAAGAAACTTTACTGGATGCTCATCATCCAAAGCCTGACATAAATGTGCAGAAATGTTTTGGTGCCGGGACATCGAAATACCTTGACTCCATTTGTTGTAGGAAATCACAAGGAGTTAAAAAGGAATACACATTTTATCCACAAACTTCAATGATTCCATCAGAATCATATAAACTAAAGACTACATTTGTCGACATATATTTCTTCTCAAATTGCTAAAACCTTTTGGGCCCAGAACCAAAATCCATGGTAGAGTGCCTCTTGCACTCATATTGGTTCACATAAAAGGAAGCAAGTATTGAAGAATAGCACTCACTCTACAAACGAGTGGTATTTACCGGGGTAATACCTACTCCTCATAAGTATCTTCCATATGGAATACTTAAAACTTCTCATTCATAGACAAATTTAATAAGGTGGTGAGAAAGCGAGTCTTGTAGCAAAAGGGTTCACGCAGAGACCCGACATCGATTATGATGTAACATAACCTCTTGGTATGAGTGGAATTATGTTTGGATACCAAATAACATTGGCATTAAAAATAATAATATCCATGCAGTTAATGGATGTGACTACATACTCATATGGGTCACTCGTTTCGGAAATCTGTATTGAAGTCCCTGAAGGGCTTATACTTCCGAATCCAAAAGCAAATCGCAACAAATTTTGTGTAAAACTTCATAAGTCACTCTATGACTTGAAATAGTCAAAATTCATATGGTACTACCGACTAAAGGAGTTACTTCTTCAAAAGGATTACTCGAATAATGATGATTATTTACATGTTTAATAAAGGAATCCCAAATTTGATTTCCTTTCATCACTTCAGTGTATATTGATGACCTCATCATCAATGTCTATACAAGACCTAAACATACACAAAATCATCTCAAGACGGAAAATTTGGATTCGACCAAATTTAGGTTAAGCTTACAACTTGAGCATTCTCTCAAGAATACATATCAGTCTACATATATCCAAAACATATACGAGAAGTTCAATGTGGATATATCATACCAATAAAAGACGTGTAATATGGTTACCTGAAGTCAGACATCAGCAGAATGATTAACCACACTGAAAATCATGTGGTTGAGATTCATCAGAATCACATAACTTGATTTATCAAGATGCTTCCACTTGTGTTACTCAATACCTGCAGGTTATTTGAAGAGCAATATCATAAAAACACATTGCTCGAAATTACTTATCCTCACAAACTATAGAAAAGTGAGGAAATAATCCTATAGATTATTCACAATGTCATGATCATGTCAATGGAATTGGTATGACACATCCTCCAGATTTGCAAAGTTCAGGGGGAGTAATCTCCCAAACTATAACCTGTTAACAATCACCAGATTGCATATATTGTACTCTTTTCCCCTCGATGAGTTTTTCCCTAATGGTTTCTCATAAAAGGTTTTCAACGAGACAATATAAACACAAGTGTATGTATATGCCATATCATTTTCTCCTTATATTTTTCCCACTGGGTTTTAAGGGAGTTTTCAATGGCATATCAGATTGCACTCTTTTCCTTATGAGTTTTCTCTAAAAATTTCTCATAATGGTTTTTAATGAGGCAATATCTTTTAAGATCATATGCAATACTTTCAAGTTTTTCCCCATTGGGGTTTTTAAAGGAAAGTATACAAACCATATTTATTATTCTCTAAACTCACCAATGAGTTTTCTCCTTCTTCAAAGGTTTTTCTCATATGAGTTATCAAGAGATAATAATCATTATATGTCGCATCATTTTCTCCTTATTATTTTTCCCACTGGGTTTAAAGGAGTTTTAGCAACATATCTACACTATTCTCCTCATATTTTCCCCACAGGGTTTTTGGAGGAAACTTTAAAGATTATACAAGGATTTCTCAAGATGAAGATGATGAACATTCTCGAGGGCGGCCATATATTAGGAGGAGTCTATCAAGATGATGCATACTCACCTAGTGAAGCATAGATTAGGGGGAGTGTTAAGGATTAATTAAATCCTAATAATCCATGCTTAGGTCGGTTGTGTAGATTAGCAACCGCTAGTTACCGCCTTGTAACATGGGTACAAATACCCTACTCTTCAATCAATAAAATAAGAAGTTCATTCTCTCAATCACTTTTGCTTTCACAACCTCTATCTTTGCTCTGTTTCACCCGTCGGATTGGAAAGCAACGCTCCAGAGAGAACGCTACAGCAAGGTAGAGAATCCACGCCCGTATGGAGCGTACCCGTGGCACTACTCTTTTATTTATTCTGTATATTAGGTTTGTCTGAAGTTTGACCAATTTAATAAAAAAATTATGAATATTTACAATAACAAATATGTATGACGTGAAAATATATTCAACGATGAATCTAATGGTATTGGTTTGGTACTGTAGATGTTAATACATTTTTCTATAAAGTTGATCAAAGTTTGCAAAGTTTGACTTATGACAAAGCTAATATGTGAAGTAAATAAAAATGAAGGGAGTACAAGAAATGAATAAGAGGATCGATAAGACATAGCTTATCGCTAAGTGTACGCGTACTGTGAATGAGTGACCTACTAGCAGATGGGAATGACGATTTTCTATGTATAACCTGGATCACGTCCGTTTTTGTTACTTAAAATGGAAACAACATTTACCTTTCTTCTCCTCTCTAGAGCTACTGTAGGAGGCGATAAGGGAGGCGAAAGGGGGGCGAGTGGCGTCGCTCCCGTCGGCGAGGCCGTTGGTCCGCTCTGTCTCCGATGTCCCTCGGGGCCTTCGAGATGAAGCGGGCGGTGGGTGGTTGTATAGTCCTTACACTGATTGTACTGAGTTAATTGCACAGAAGTACCACAATTGGGGCATTGGAAGCAGATTGGTACCAAGTTTGGTAATTTTTACGTGTCAGTACCAACTTTGAGTCGAGGCATTGCAGAATAGTCTAAAACGGTTGTTTATACATATTGACGGGCAAACTGACCGGTTGGGCCAGCCCATCAGGTGCCACGCTGGCCAGTGGGCGCGTGCTGACTGGGACTCGGCCGGGTCGCACCGTTTAGGCGCGGCTGGGCCGGCCCAAGCCACTCCCCGCTTGCTCACTCCTTTCTTCCTCCTCCTCACTCCCTCGCTGCCGCCTGCGTCCCCGCCCGCCCGCCGCAACACCACGCCGCCGCAGCCATGGTTTTCGAGGACAAAAGCAGCGATGACAACTCAAGCCTCCACTACATGTACTCCTCAACCTCCACCGATGGGCTTAACCAGGTTAGTCCATTGGAGCTAGGGTTAGGGTTAGGTTTAGAAACTTTGGGGATTTTTCTGTCTAGGTGGTCTTTGTTGTGAGGATTTCCTTTGATTTGCTTTTTCCTCATCCTCTACACATGATGGTAACTTTGATTTTGCTTGGGCAGGTCCCTTTCTCACTTGAGGACCTGGATTACAAGGGCCTTGAGCTAGATCTGATGGTGTGCTGCGAGAAGCATGGGAAGCCATCAAATAGGCTTGTTGCATTTGAAGGAACATACACTGGGAGAAGGTTCTTAGCATGTGCAGAGCCGGTATGTTTCTTGCCTTATTCATTAAGCACAGGATTGTGTTCATTGAAAGTGGCAAAGTTTTGTTTGATAACTGTGATTCAGTGATGTCTATTTTCCAATTGTTAGTGATATATGGCCAAGTGGTTGAATGTTAGTGCACATTGTAGGATTCCATTGTATTAATGGTCAATTCTAAGTTGAATGGAGTGTTATTCTACTAAATATATGCTCCTGTTGCTTAGCACATGCTCTTGTATTTACATTAACTTATCTTGGTGGGCAAATTCAGTGTTGCTTAGTACCCACATTAGCTATTGCCATTAACTAACTGTTTCTTAGTACTCATAGTAGATGTATTGTAATATCACTTTGGAGTTCACATGGTAATGTAGTGTATTTAGCTAGGATGTGAACTAACAGTTGGATGTGTTATCACTAAATGTGGTTATGAGGTTATATATTTACATGCATTGTACTAACTGTGGCATTAAACTCATTGTTGAAATTGGTAAAGTTCAGCAATAAACTAAATTTTGCCATTGTTATTTTTCCAGGAAGGTCATAATTGTGGGTTTGTTGAGTGGGTTGATCAGCAGTGGCCCCCAACAATGGAGAATGCATTGTTGAAGTTTTGGGCAATGGTTGAAGAGAGCAAGACTGCTAGGGTGAATGATAATCTTGAAAGTACTTTAGATATTCATCGTCTGACAGAAGAAAAGAACAAGCTGGATGCAAACTATGACAAGTTAGTCAAAGATGTGCATCAACTTGTGGATATGCAGGAGGATAGGGTTGTGGATTTTCAGTTATCTGCAGGCTAACATCACATATCAGCAGCAATGCAGAAGTGAATTGGTGGCTGATATGAAGGCAGAAATGGCAAAGAAAGATGCAGATACAGAGAAGCTTAATCAGAAGTATGAACTCCTGTGCAACCTGGCAAGTGCTCAAGCAACTGTCATCCAGAACTTGAAGTTGAATAATATGAAAGAGAAGGAATTGATGAGTGAGGCTTTGATGAATTTGGAGTTGAAGAATGCAGAGTTCACAAAGTTTGAGGAGAAGCTCACCCAAGAGAAGCTAGAGTTGAAGTTTCAGGTTGCTGATCTGCTGAAGGGAAAGGAAAAGCATAATGAAGAGAAGTACATGCTAGAGCTTAAGATTGTTGAGCTCATGAAGGGAGAGGAGAAGCTCAAGGAGAAGATCAAGGGGATCCAGGCCATCTTACAGAACTGAACAAGATGAATGTGAGTGATGTGGGCATTGCAGACCTTTTGGGAAGGATGGTTGTGCAATGACCTAGTAACTTAGAATTATGGTTGTGTAATGTATGGCTGTACTAATTGTGAACTCTGGCTGTTTATGTACCTAGTAGTTATGCTATTCATCCTGTTGTTAGAAAAGGATGAAATGTGCATTTGAACTCCACTATGTATTGTGAACAATGGTTGTGTATGCCTATAATCTGTTGAACTCCAGTAAGTATTGTTTGCTTTGATTGTTAGACTAAAAATGATGATATATCAAGCATTGGTAGATGCTTATGTTATAGAGATGCTTAGATGCTTATGTTAGAGTGATGCTTAAATGTTTGTTTTAGGTTTGATGCTTATGTATCAAGCATTGGTAGATGCTTATGTTAGAGTGATGCTATATCAAGCATTGGTAGATGCTTATGTTAGAGTGATGCTTTCATGTATCAAGGATGCTTATGTTAGTGCCTCCATATATCAAGCATTGGAAGATGTTTTAGGTTTAGGTGGTTTCGTCGACCCCGAGCCACCCAAAACCGAAGATGATAATTTTAGGTGGTTTCGTCTACCCCGTGCCACCCTAGACCCTAAATGCTTGTTTTTGGTGGTTCCATTGACCCCGAGCCACCAAAACCCTAGATGATAGTTTTTTGTTGTTTTGTCGACCCCGAGCCACCCAAAACCCTAGATGCCATTTTTAGGTGGTTTCGTCGACCACGAGCCACCTAAAACCCTAGATGCTTGTTTTTGGTGGTTTCGTCGACCCCGAGCCACCCAAAACCCTAGATGCTATTTTTAGGTGGTTTCGTCGACCACGAGCCACCCAAAACCCTAGATGCTTGTTTTTGGTGGTTTCGTCGACCCCGAGCCACCCAAAACCCTAGATGCTTGTTTTTGGTGGTTCCGTCGATCCCGAGCCACCCAAAACCCTAGATGCTTGTTTTTGGTGGTTCCGTCGACCCCAAGCCACCCAAAACCCTAGATGCTTGTTTTTGGTGGTTCCGTCGCCCCCGAGCCACCCAAAACCCAAGATGATAGTTTTAGGTGGTTTCATCGACCCTGAGCCACCCTAGACCCTAAATGCTTGTTTTTTGTGGTTCCGTCATCCCCGAGCCACCCGAAACCCAAGATGATAGTTCTAGGTGGTTCCGTCGACCACGAGCCACCCAAAACCCTAGATGCTATTTTTAGGTGGTTTCGTCGACCCCGAGCCACCCAAAACCCTAGATGATAGTTTAGGTTGTTCCGTCGACCCGAGCCACCCAAAACCCAAGATGATAGTTTGAAGTGGTTTCATCGACCCCGAGCCACCCTAGACCCTAAATGCTTGTTTTTGGTGGTTCCATCGACCCCGAGCCACCCAAAACCTAAGATGATAGTTTTATTTTAGGTGGTTCTGTCGACCCCGAGCCACCCAAAACCCTAGATGCTACTTTTAGGTGGTTTCGTCGACCCCGAGCCACCCAAAACCCTAGATGATAGTTTAGGTTATTCCGTCGACCCTGAGCCACCCAAAACCCAAGATGATAATTTAAGGTGGTTTCATCGACCCCGAGCCACCCAAAACGCTAGATGCTTGTTTTTGGTGGTTCCGTCGACCCGAGCCACCCAAAACCCTAAATGCTTGTTTTTGGTGGTTCCGTCGCCCCCGAGCCACCCAAAACCCAAGATAATAGTTTGAGGTGGTTTCATCGACCCCGAGCCACCCTAGACCCTAAATGCTTGTTTTTGGTGGTTCCGTCGACCCCGAGCCACCCAAAACCCAAGATGATAGTTTTAGGTGGTTCCGTCGACCCCGAGCCACCCAAAACCCTAGATGCTATTTTTAGGTGGTTCTGTCGACCCCGAGCCTAGACCTTAACAATATATCCAGCAATATAAACATGCACCCGAGACCATAACAACATATCCAACAGAGTTACTGTATCCAACAATATAATGAGTACTCATCAACATATCAATCATAAAAAGAACCATCCACATGAACAAAATCCATTCCAGGCATTAACTCATAAGATGCATCAACACACATGAAGAAAATCCAGAAAATGGCATTAACTAATAAATAGATCCATCCATCCACATGAACAAAAGCCATATATGGCATTAATTCTTAAAGTAGACTGAGTAGCAAGAGCACCAGCAAACAACATCACATTGCATCATAGTTTTGAACATTACATGGCACATCTGCCATTTAGTGGTTACCACTAGCATAGAAGTAGGCCTTCCATCCACTGTTTCTACCATCAGAAGGTGGAGGAGCAGTAGATGTGGAGGCAGCAGATTGCCTTGGGGCATAGAATGCACTTGAACCTCTTCCTGCACCTCTCCCAGCACCTCTTGCTGAACCTCTCCCAGCAGCACCTGCAACACCTCTCCCAGCACCTCTCCAAGTAGCACCTGCAGCACCACTCCCAGCACCTCTTCCAGATCCTCTTCCACCACCTCTTCCAGCACCACCTCTACCAGCACCTCCTGTTCCAGTTGTTGGTGTTGTTGTAGGAGCTGGATCCGAAGCTCTTGGTGATGGTGTTGGAGCAGCAGCACCAGTAGGCTTGCATAAACATGGAAATCAGTTAACAAATACTACAAGTAGGTAATGTACAAGAAGGAAAACATGTTAGTACTTCAAAGGGGATTACCACATGTTTGTTCTTCGTCAAAGCCAGCTCAGGCTTCAACTGTTTGCTGCAGCTTGCATTCCTATGGCCTTGGAGTCCATAATTGCCACATGTTATAGTCCCCATTCTTGATGTGTCCTTTGGCTTTGGAACTTCAAATCTCCCCTTGATCCTCTTCTCTTTCTTTCTTCCCCTCTTCACCTTAAATGCAGGTGGTTCAATGTCTGGACCAGGGGTCCTTGTCCAATCATGCTCACCAGGAACTGGATAGATCATTGGTTCATAAGCTGCCACATAGAATTGTTTCTTGAAGAATTTGCTGACATAATCCTCTGGTTTTCTTTTGCCCTTGTTTATTGCTAAGATGGCATGGTTACATGGGATGCCACTGAGGTCCCATTTTCTGCACCCACATGTGTTAAGTTGCAAGTTAACAGCATGGGTTTGCTGCCCACTTGTAACTTGCCATAAGTCCACACCAGCTTGAATAGGTTTGCAAAATTTGGCCCTCTCCTTCTCAACCTCTAGCTTCTCACTATAATGGGGTGTTATCTCCCATCTAGCTTTCTTTCCACTCTCCCTATTCCTATGCCACCTCACCATCTGCTTATCCTTTATTCCATCACACATTGTCCTAATTGGTTTCTTCCTAACATCTAGGATATACTTGTTGAACACCTCAGACAAATTGTTAACTACAAGGCCAGTCTTGCAGTTTGTGTCAAATGCATGCCTTGCCCATGTTTTCTTGGGTATTGCACAAAGCCACTTCCAAGCTTCCTCATATTCAGCTCTCAGGTTATTCATTGCAATGTTAAATTTGTGTTCACTATATGCATAGGCAGCATTATCCATATATTTCTTCAAATCTTCCCCCCTAAACCCAGCATTTTGGAAGTTTGCATATATATGCCTAAGGCAGAACCTTTGGTTGCACATAGGAAAGACAACATTCACTGCATTTAGTAGGCCCTGGGACACACAATTAAACTAGCTAAGCTACTATCTAGCAGATAACAACCATATAAGAACAAGGTGAGGTAATGCAAGCACATACCTTTTGTCTATCAGACATTATTGTATATGGACCAAACGGTCCCACTTCTCCTCCTAGGCAGATTTTAAGTTGGGGTAGAAACCAACACCAGCTAGGTGTGTCCTCTTGCCCAACAATACCAAATGCTAGTGGGTATATATTGTTTTTGCCATCTCTACCAGTGGCAGCAAGTAGTTGCGCACCAGTAGTTAACTTAATGAAGCACCCATTAACACCTGGATGAGCAAGCAAAATCAACATCTAAAACATTCAAATGCATTTAAAGATGAAACAATATGTAACTAATGCACAAGGTAAATAAACTGACCAATGAATGGTCTGCACCCCTTGAGAAACCCCTCCCTTGCTCCATTGGTGCAATAGAACATGGCATGGAATCTTGGGCCTGGATGGGGGATTTTTTCAGTGGGTGGTGGAGTTACAATTGTGACTACTACTCTACTCCCAGGGTTTGTATCCATCACTGTCTAAGCATAGTCTCTCAACCTAGGGTATTGCTTCTTGTGTTCTCCTAACACAGCATCAATAGCTAGGTTCTTTGCCCTATATGCCATTGACTTGGGCACATCCACACCATACTTCTCCATGCAGGCATCAATCAAAGTCTGAGTACCAGTTGTTATATCAGATCTGAACAATGACTCATATTTGTTGGCAAGCCACTTGGCACTGACCCTTGTTGTCTCTGTACTAATAGGGCAAGTGTGCTCAATTCTCACCTTCTTAATTACAAAAGTAGTTTCACCTTTTATAACTGCTGCCACCATAAAGAAGTTGCAATGTTCTTGTATGCATTGTACAATTATCCTTTGATCTGAGTTCCTGTGATATTTGAAGTTTCTGCCTTGAGTGATGTGTAAGTTCAACAAAGCCTCTCTGAATTGATGTTGATCCTTGAAACACATCTTTAGACATAATTGCTCATGTGGTTACTCCATTTTCTCATTGTACCATTTTCTAGGAGGCCTCTGCTTTGCCCTGCTCTTCCTTTTCTTTGGCAGCACAAATGACAATGGCTCAAAACCATCATCATCAGCTTCCTTCAACAATCCTTTCTCTTCTTCATCAGATGAAGGTTTGAAATTAGGCTCCTCCTTTTCTAGTACACTTGAATGTGACCTTGTTGTAGGCCTTCTCCTAACTGGAAGCTTCTGTTTCTTCTTCTTCTCTTCATGTACAACTACAGTGTCTTCATCCTGTGAAACAACTTTGTCATCTTCATCCATTTGAAATGGTTCCTCAACCTCTGTGTCACCCTCATAATGCACCACTTCTTCCTCCTCAGATTCTTCATCATCTGTTTCTTCCTCTTCTATTTCATCATACTCTTTCTGTCTCTTTCCCTCTTCCATCTCTATGTGATCAGCATCACCCTTATAAAAAGGTTTTCCATCACTGTCTTCTTCACCTTTAGAATCAGAACCACCACTGCCCTCATATCCCTCTTCTTCTTCTAGTTCCAAAACAGCTTTCAGCTTTCCTTTTACATTCTTGCTCCCTTGTGTGCAAACACCAGTACCATGAGCTGCACTGGAGCTGCTACTCTGACTTTCAAAGACAATTCCTTCTTGATCAACAACATAGATGGGTGGCTCACTAAGATCATATACCACAGGCTCTTCATACACAACTGTGGACAATTGTTGCTTCTGAAACTGGCTGACAGGAGGTGGACATGCCCTCACTAGCAAATTTAGAACCTTAGACTCCTCAATCTGCCTCTTTATCAGTTGCAACTCAGCATTACTCTCTACCATCTCCAACCCTTTCTCCCCTAAGGCTGGATTCTCAATGTGATACAGTAGATCATATACACTAAACCCTTGGGTTTTCATCACTGCAACTATATTCAGATATGTTACATCTGAACTGCAGAGCTTCAGCTCAAACATTTCTGCAGCATCAAAATGGATCCTAACATCCAAAATGTCATCATACAAACTGCAAAATGAAATAACACAAAATAATGGTTAACAATTTAACCTAGGGCTAATAAACAATTTTACTTAACAGATAGGTTAACGAGGATATCAACTATTCAGTACCCAAGTTTAACATAAGCCTAAAACACTTTTTTAGTTAACATATAAACAAAGCTTTGTTTTACTATTCTCAGTTCAATAGTGACTTTTACCACTTTTGGTTAATATACATAGAAAGAAGCTGAGATTTTTTATTTACAGAACAGTCATGGTTGAATTATTTACCCTTAGCCCTAGTCAACAATTCCAATAAACATAATTACTACAAATCAAACAAATAATGAATAAACTGAGAATATGACAGCAAACCATAATGATAGTAAACAATGTAAATAAGTATCTCAATGCAACCCTAATGATAGTAAACAAATTATGAATAAACTGAGATTTTGTATTTATAGAGAATTAGTTAACAGAATAATGCTGCCTAGTTAGGTTACACCTAATCCCAATTTGGACTCAGAAATAACAATGTAAATAAATCAGTAGCAAATTGAATATTGCTGCCTACCTAGCCCTAATCCTAGTTACAGAATATTGTTGACTAACCCTAATACCCAAATTGAGTAAATCATATACCACAGTACCAATTTGGAGTCAGAACAGACATGGAGGCAGAAAACCCTAACCCTAATCCCCAATTTGAGTTAGCAAAAAAGGAAGAGTGGAGAACTTACAGCACAACACCGATTCCATGAGTCCACTGATGGGCATTGCAAGGGTTCGCCACCCAAATATGAGCCAACCGCAACCTCTGCTCCATCGACAACGCCGGCTCCGCAAAATCGTCGTTGTCGCTATAGTCCTCCGAGGTGGAGTAGCCGCCACTGTCGTCTATTCCTCCTGCCGAGCCATCGACGCCTAAGCGGGGGAGGGCGCCGCCGCTGCCGCCCCCGGCTCAAGGGAAGGGAGGAGACGAGAGACCACCCGACCAGACGAGCGACCGAGCGCCTAAACCATGGCTGCGGCGGCGTGGTGTTGCGGTGGGCGGGCGGGGATGCAGGCGGCGGCGAGGGAGCGAGGAGGAGGAAGAAAGGAGTGAGCGAGCGGGGAGTGGCTCGGGCCGGCCCAGCCGCGCCTAAACGGTGCAACCCGGCTGAGTCCCAGTCAGCACGCGCCCTCTGGCCAGCGTGCACCTGACGGGCGGGCCCAACCAGTCAGTTTGCCCGTCAATACGTATAAACAGCTGTTTTAGACTATTCTGCAACGCCTCGACTCAAAGTTGATACTGACACGTAAAAATTACCAAACTTAGTACCAATCTGTTTCCAATGCCCCAATTGTGGTACTTCTGTGCAATTAACTCGATTGTAGTAGACACGCTACATGATCGCTTTGCAACAGTAGGTGGCTTAACTTGGTTAGGTAATCACTGTGCCGTACGTAGGTGGCTTAACTTGGTTAGGTAATCACTGTGCCATACGTAGGTGTCGTCCTATAAGTACTGTAGCATATCTGATCTGCACCGGTTTCTGATTAGACGGCTAGGATTTACTCGAGAAGTCTAGACGTTTTGGTAGCTCATCTGCCTTGATTTTTTTTATTTTTTTTTTGCGGGAAAACATCCGATCTGTTCATCTTCAATCATGGCAGTACAATGAACACTAGAAATAATAAAAATTACATCCAGATCCGTAGACCACCTAACGACGACTACAAGCACTGAAGCGAGACGAAGGCGTGCTGCCGTCATCGCCCCTCCCTCACCGGAGCCGGGCAAAACTTCTTGTAGTAGACAGTCAGGAAGTCGTCGTGCTAAGGCCCCATATGACCAGCGCACCAGAACAGCAACCGCAGCCGATGAAAAGTAGCATAGAACGGAAGAATCCAACCTGAAGACACACGAACGAAGACGAACGACAACCAGATTCGAGCAAATCCACAAAAAACAGATCCGCCGGAGATACACCTCCACACGCCCACCGACGATGCTAGACGCACCACCGAAACGGGGCTAGGCGGGGAGAACCTTATTCCATCTTCAGGGAGCCGCCGCCGTCTCGCCTTCCTGAGCAGGACACAAACCCTAACAAAACTCGAAAAAATATCTAAAAACGGAGCCCTCCCATCGGCAAGGGCCGGGATCCACCGCGCCCCCATGGCCCTAAAGCCACCGGAGACGAGGCGGACCGGCGGCGGTGCCGGCGGGAGGCAGAGGAACCCTAACATTTTCGGAGAGGAGGCACATACGCGCCCACGTACAAGATCATACCTTGATTGAGTTTGCTAAGCCAAGAGGATCGAAACCCGGCACTAGATATATATATAACCCACGCATTATGTTGGATCTTCCCACACAAAAAAAAATGTTGAATCTAGAATAAAAAAGTGACAACAAAAAGGAAATAAAAGTGACAACAAAAAGGAAATGATGTCAAAATTAGCGAGGCAAAAGTAAGATACGTACGTCTTCCCAATAAAGGAAAGCCATCGTTGGTGGCAGAGATCGATCAGTCTAGCGAGGAGAACTTCTGGTTTACTGACGGACGACGCACTAGTAGAAAACATGGTACTAGTCCCGGTTCCAGAGGGCCTTTAGTCCCGGTTCTGGAACCGGGACAAATCAAACGGGACTAATGCCCAAAACCTTTAGTCCCGGTTTGCTTACGAACCGGGACCAAAGGAGGGCCACGTGGCCGCTCTGGGGCGCCCAGGGAGGATGACCCAGCCACGCGTCAGCAGCTCCCAGGCTCTGGGGTTTTTGTTTTTTTTGAAAGGGGGGTTTATTAGGGGTTTTGGATGGTTTAATTAGGGGTTTCATATTGTGTTAGCTATAGCTACTACATATAGAGAGAAGTGACCTCTCTTTCTCCGTGCTTGGTCGACGCTAGCTACTACATATAGAGAGAACTCGACGCTACTAAGCAAATGAAGGAACCATTAATTACACAAGATCGTCATGAACATATACAGAGAGAAGTGACCTCTCTTTCTTCGAGATTGGTCGAACAACAAGTTTTCGTATTTCTATCCAACGCTACAACATATATACAATATACATATCTTACGATCCCTGACATCATCTACCGAATGTCAGCTTCAATTTCCACATGGTATTCTCTGTCTTTATGTATGACGTGGTCAAGAAAGAATCCCGCCAATTCCTCTTGAATTGCTCATATGCGATCATGTGGTAGGAGTTCATCCCGCATCTGCCACATCTAATTTAAAGAAGGGGGTCAATACATATATATATATATATATGAAAGAAACTCAACACAATTGATGGTAATAAAATAAAATTGTGAATATTATTGTTGACGTACTTCATATTGTTTGTCAGAGTAGCCCTGCTCAGAGGTCGAGCTGCGCATGAACTCGCAAACGTAGTATCCACATAAATGATTCCCGCCTTCCTGCCAGAAGCACTTTACGAGAATAGAGTTCAATCAAACTGATAATCAAGCATGATAAATGGTATTGATGAAACTAGAATCAATGAGAGATGCGCGGAACTAGCTAGTACAACTTACTTTGGGGTGTGTAAATCGCAGCTCCTTCTGCAGACCCGGAACCATTCCGGTGAACTTTTTCCAAACCCTGCCAGGCAAAGAAAATGATTACTTGATATCAAGAAATGAACGAAAGTTGCCGATATGGTGTGATAATGATTGAACTTACTTCTGGAGCATTGCAGTCATGCCCGCATACTCCTGGGGATCTTTACGTCTCGAGTCTAAGACAGTTACTACTCCCCCGTCAAGCTTAATCTCTAGCAGAATAAAGTGGAACCTGCGCACGCATAACTCATCAATTACATTACGTAGCCTCGAGTAAGCGAAACTGAATATGCACCAGACAGTAACACTCACTTGAAGTTGTAAGGAAAGAGTATTTTCCCTTTGTTTTGATGTCGAAGGAACGATTGTAGCAAGTTTTCCTCAGTATCTTTGAATCTCTCTTTTACCGACCATTCATTTACGGTATTTGGGCTAATGAACCCAATGTCATAGATTTGTCCTTTTTTGCATTAGATGATCTTCAATCTGCATAATATAGTGAGGATAATTATATATACATGCAATGAATGAGCTGAGCTAGAGACTTAATTACAGAAGTAATACTTACAGACAGTAGCAAGTGATGAGTTGTTTGTCGAGGACCTCTTGATTGAATAACTGAAATAACTCCATAAATTCAACAGGCAACACCTCAACTCCAATGAGGTCGTGCTCCTCTTTAATTCTCAGCAACATACTGTCAGCCCCACTCTTCCTGCAGGTATCCATGTACCATTCATGCAATCTTCGCATCATCGTTGTTAGAGGAGGAGGATCAGGTTTGACGAGAGGCTTCCCGTGCTCGTATCTGAAGATCTCTACTGTCTCTAACGTTTCAAACTGTACATCATCACCCAGGTAATCACCAAGATTGGTACTGGGCAGTAGCCGCGGATGATTAGCGATGATATCGCTAGACACCTTGAGCGGGGGGCACGATTGCTTCGCCTGTTCGCCGAGCTGGGGAATTGTTTTCCTACTTCTTCGTTTTGCTTCTCTTGCAGCACTGCAAGTACTTCCCGACTGCTGCGCTTCCTTATATGTCCTTTCAATAATGCGCTCATAGTTGGATTGCGGCGGAGACGGTGGTGGTCGCTTAAGGACATGCAGAGTGCACTTCACTTTCACCTGATCTATTGTTTCCTTCGGAGGTGGAGGTTTCTGTGCAAAATGGGCCTCCACTTCGGCAACACTAATTTCCGCGTTTTCCTCGTCGGTCCTCTCATATGGTAACTTTTCCAGAGGCTTGAGGCTTGGACCGTGTTTGTATTTCTTCCCGCCTCTTGTACTGCTAGCCGCCGGAGCGGCGCCGTCTCTCTTCCGCCGTTGCTGACGCGGTGGAGTCCGCTGACACGCCGGAGGAGGTGGAGGAGGAGGCGGAGTGCTCCAACGCGCCGGAGGAGGCGGAGGAGGAGGCGGAGTGCCCTCATGCGCCGGAGGAGGCGGAAGAGGGGGCGGAGTGCCCTGATCACTCGCCGGAGGCGGAGTGCCCTGACTCGCCGGAGGAGGAGGAGGAGGCGTCCAGTTTGGAAGCTTGATGTACTCCTTTCTCCATAGACAGCTACTCCTTAAAGCATTTACCAGATGAATCTCCCCTTCACCTGTAGGGTAGTCAAGCTCCAGCTCCTCAAATCTCTTCATTATTTCATTCACCGTCACAATAGCATAGCCATGTGGAATCGGACGGCAATGAAAAGTTCCCTCGGCTTGAGGATGTTCAACAGAGCCGACTGCTGCCTTCAAGGTCAGGTTCTGGCATTTCGTCATTAGCTCGCAATGTTTAGCCTCCGTGATACTATCCACGGGGTAGCGAGGAGCCGTGAAATCAGGCTGAACGAGCTCCGTGGAAGCCATGCTGCTTCTCCGCTGAGATGGTAGGGTAGCTTCTGGGGCAGCGTCGAAGCAAGGATCTTCGTGCCGCTAAGATGGTTGGCCGGTAGCTCGCCAGCTCTCAAGTTCCTCTAGCTTTGTTATTCTTGCATTGAGCTTCTGCATTTCGCTTGCTTCCACTTTTCTCTTTCTCTCTCGGCTTCTGTAACCACCACTGTCGGGAAACCCAAGCACCCACGGAACGGAGCTTGGTGTGCCTCGTGTTCGTCCAGGGTGCTCATGATTCCCGAGGGCCTCTGTCATCTCGTCCTTCTCTCTATCGGGAAAGAACGTCCCTTCCTGCGCTGCCTTGATTGCTGCCTGAAGCTTCTTGATGGGTATTGCAAGTTGCTCGTCCGTTCAACGACACTCCCCTGTTTCTGGGTCCAAAGTTCCCCCAACCCCGAAGAACCAAGTCCTTGAATGTTCTGGCCAGTGCAATGTCGCTGGTTGGACCCCTTTAGCAAGCAGGTCTTGCTCAGCTTTGTCCCACAACGTTCGGGCGTTGTAGTAGCCACCTGACCCCGTGTGATGGTGATACAGCTTCTTTGCAGCATTTTTCTTGTTTGTCAGTGACCTTTTCGTACCCTTCTCCGATTTCTTGTAGGCCACAAATGCGGGCCAGTGATCTCTTATCTTCTCATATCGACCGATGAATTCTGGAGTCTTTCCTTTGTCGACAAACTTTGAGTTCAACTCTTTCTTCCAGTTCCAGAATAGTTCTGCCATCTTCTTAAGAGCATACGCCTTGACCTTTGGCTCTATAACTGGGTTATTCGGCTCCTCCTCTGGCGGGAGGCTGAAATTTGTCATCAGCGAGGTCCAAAGATCATCTTTCTGTCTATCCTGGACATAAGATGCTTCAGGGTCGTCCCTTACTCTTATTCCATTGCACGATGCTGATCGGGACGCTGTCCCTAACAACAACTCCGCACTGATGTACAAATGCGTCCTTGGTCCGCTTGGGAGCAATCGGTTGGCCATCTTTCGCGATTTTTGTGATCGTGAACCTTTCATCCTGGCGCAACCTTTTCTTCGGGCCTCGTCTCCTTATGGAATTTTGGCTCGATCCGGAGGGCTATAAAAGAAGAAAGAAGCGTTAATATATGTACATACCAAAACAATTAATGCATCAAGTCAGCACAGGCTCAATTAATATATATACCTCGCCGGACTTTGCAACAGCTCCCTCCTCCGTTCGGTCACCGGAGCCGTCATCATGGTCTCCTTCCTCCGCCATTCGGTCACCGGAGCCGTCATGATCTCCTTCCTCCTCCATTGTTGGATCACCGTAGCCGTCATCCTCTCCTTCCTGACCATCGATGTCGTGGAGAAACGACAAGGGATCACCTCCGCCGAGGATTATATCCCCCAACAACTGTTCTTGTTCTAAGTCTCTTTCCATAGTTTCTGCAAATATTACAACATGGCAATATACAAACATGAGAGATGGATTAATTAGTGGCAAACATAGACCTAGCTAATCACAACAAGGAATCATATGCATATATGAGCAATGGATTAGTTGCGGACCGCCTCTCTCTCATCCATGTCTGACGTGCCCCCTCATGCCGAAGTTATCGGGGTTATACTTTCAGGAGAAGACACTTTGCAAAAAATAATCGCTATGCAGGAGATCAAACTATCCATGCATTCTACCTCATTGACCTATGTCGGCAACGATAGATCGACAACGATGCTCTTTCTTCTAGGGTTTGGGTGGCCTCGATAGTTGGTCGGGCGAGCGGACCACCTCTCTCTCATGCATGTCGTCCGACGTCCCCTCTCATGTCGAAGTTATCAGGGAGGGGGTAGATCGACAACGACGCTCTTTCTTCTAGCACTAGTAGAAAAAGGGCCTAATGCTCAGCTCGTTAGCCCCGGTTTGTAAATGAACCGGCACTAATGTGACCATTAGTGCCGGTTCCAACGGCTAGGCGGGCGGCGCTCATTAGTCCTGGTTCGTTTCGAACCTTTAGTACCGGTTCGTGCCATGAACCAGGACAAAAGAGGTGGTGGCAGGCTGGTGTCAGGCTGGGGCCCCGCCAACACCTTTAGTCCCGGTTCCTGGCAAGAACCGGGACTAGAGATGCATCTTTAGTCCCGGTTTGTATAACCAACCGGGACTAAAGATCATCCTACATAAACCCTTTGTCGAGCCCGAGCTCTCTGTTCTTCCCCTTTCCTCTCCTCTCTGTTTTCTTCCTCTCCTCTCGAGCTCATCCTCCATTTTTGCTAAAATTTGTCAAGATTTGAAGGCACCCCATCCATCCAAGTGATCACAAAGGTTAGCAACTTTGTCCTTTCATCTCTCATTGCTAGATAAGCTCTTGCAATGCTCTATAAGTATAGTGATTTGTGGGTTTTAGTTTGGGAGGAATTATATGTGGTAGTTTATTTGATTTATATGCAATTTGAGCTCAAAATAACTCTTAGTTTGCATATGTAGGTGTGGTTTACTTAGTGCCTTCCTGTCTCTGTCCTAACCACCGTCGATCGCCCGCACCGTCCCGTCGCCGTCACCACCTTGTGGTGAGCCTCTTGTTCTTATCTTTTTTATATAAAAAAAATCATGTTTGTGTGATTTAGATATATAGTTACTTGTATAATTTTCTTACCCGTACATTGTTTGTTATACATAGTGCCATGGTTCTGATATCCGTCCCCGTCGGCCCTCGTCCGGTTTATGATTCGGCTGTGGTATATTCTCTTTTATAGCTATTTGTTGCATTTCGTGTTTATGACAAATTATGCCAATCAAGTTGACATAGATATTTTTATCTAGGAGATATGTAAACCAGAAATTCCAACCGACCCTATTGTCGAGAGGTTAAATTTAGTTGAAAAAGAAAATGAGTATTTGAAAGAAAAATTGAAAAGAATTGAGGAGGAGAAGATGGAATTGGAGTTGCATGTTGCCGATGTCGTCGATGATCACAAGATCAAGATGGAGAAAATGCGCTTGAAGATTAGAAAGATTAGAAAATATGCCATTGATAGTGAGGCTTGGTATCATTATGCTATTGGATCAATTGTTACCTTAGTTGTGATCTTGATCACGTTTGTTGTTGCATTTAAATGCTTTAGCTAGAGAGTTTGTATGTTGTTTTATGAGAATAAGTGTGTATGAACTTTATGTATGAACTTGTATTAATTTGGTCTTTTCGGTGCTGTGTAATGAAGATGAGCCGACAATGGATGTACGATGACCGATGCTTTCCCCAGTTCGTTAAAGGCGTGCATACTTTTCTGCTTGCGGCTGAGGCAAACAAGCGGGCGGATGGTTTAATGTCTTGTCCATGTGCTGGCTGTAAGAATGATCACAATTACTCTAACTCAAGTACCATTCACTGGCACCTGTTTGAGTCCGGTTTCATGCCCCACTATAATGTTTGGACCAAGCACGGAGAAAGAGGGGTTATGATGGAAGACAATGAAGAAGAAGAGGATGACGACAGCTATCCTGGCCATGGGTTCCCTAAATACGATGGTACAACAATGGGGGAAGAAGCTGAGCCGGCAATGAGGGAAGAAGCTGAAGAAGAGGCATCAGATGAGCCCGTTGATGATCTAGGTCGGGCCATTGCCGATGCAAAGAGAAACTGCGCAAGTGAAAAGGAGAGGCTGATGTTGCAACACATGTTAGAGGATCACAAGAAATTGTTGTACCCAAATTGCGAAGCTGACAAGAAAAAGCTGGGCACCACACTGGAATTGCTGCAATGGAAGGCAGAGAATGGTGTATCTGACAAGGGATTTGGAAACTTGCTGATAATGCTAAAGAAGATGCTTCCAAAGGACAACGAATTGCCCGAGAGTACGTACGAAACAAAGAAGGTTGTCTGCCCTCTAGGATTAGAGGTACAGAAGATACATGCATGCCCTAATGACTGCATCCTCTACCGCGGTGAGTACGAGGATTTGAACGCATGCCCGGTATGTGGTGCATTGCGCTATAAGATCAGCCGCGATGACCCTGGTGATGTCGAGGGCGAGCGCCCCAGGAAGAAGATTCCTGCCAAGGTGATGTGGTATGCTCCTATAATACCACGGTTGAAACATTTGTTCCAAAACAAAGAGCATGCCAAGTTGATGCGATGGCACAAAGAGGACCGTAAGAAAGACGGGAAGTTGAGAGTGCCCGCTGATGGATCGCAGTGGAGAAAAATCGAGAGGAAGTGGAGGGACTTTGCAGATGGCGCAAAGAACGTATGGTTCGGTCTAAGCGCAGATGGCATTAATCCTTTTGGGGAGCAGAGCAGCAATCATAGAACCTGGCCTATGACTCTATGTATGTATAACCTTCCTCCTTGGTTGTGCATGAAGCAGAAATTCATTATGATGCCAGTGCTCATCCAAGGCCCTAAGCAACCCGAAACGACATTGATGTGTACCTAAGGCCATTAGTTGAAGAACTCTTACAACTGTGGAATGGAAAAGGTGTACGTCCGTGGGATGAGCTCGATCAGGAAGAATTTGACCTACATGCGTTGCTGTTTGTGACCATCAATGATTAGCCTGCTCTCAGTAACCTTTCAAGACAGACAAACAAGGGATACTGCGCATGCACGCACTGTTTGGATGATACCGACAGTATATATTTGGATAATTGTAAGAAGAATGTGTACATGGGACATCGTTGATTTCTTCTGAGCAGGCATCCCGTAAGAAAGAAAGGCAAGCATTTCAAAGGTGAGGCAGATCACCGGATGAAGCCTCGCCACCGTACTGGTGATGATGTACATGATATGGTCAAGGATTTGAAAGTAATCTTTGGAAAGGGTCCTGGCGGACAATCTGTTCCGAATAACGCTGATGGACACACACCCATGTGGAAGAAGAAATCTATATTTTGGGACCTACCCTATTGGAAAGACCTAGAGGTCCGCTCTGAAATCAACGTGATGCACGTGACGAAGAATCTTTGTGTGGCCCTGCTTGGCTTCTTGGGCGTGTATGGGAAGACAAAAGATACACCGAAGGCACGGGAGGACCAGCAACGTATGCACGGAAAAGACGGCATACATCAGGGTCATGCCAGCTACACTCTTACCAAAGAAGAGAAGGAAATCTTCTTTGATTGCCTGCTCAGTATGAAATTCCCGTCTGGCTTCTCGTCGAATATAAAGGGAATAATAAATATGGCAGAGAAAAAGTTCCAGAACCTAAAGTCTCATGACTGCCACGTGATTATGACGCAACTGCTTCCGGTTGCATTGAGGGGGCTTCTACCGGAAAACGTTCGATTAGCCATTGTGAAGCTATGTGCATTCCTCAATGCAATCTCTCAGAAGGTAATCGATCCAGAAATCATACCAAGGTTAGAGAATGATTTGGTGCAATGTCTTGTCAGTTTCGAGTTGGTGTTCCCACCATCCTTCTTCAACATCATGACGTACGTCCTAGTTCACCTATGCGAAGAGATTGTCGTTCTGGGTCCTGTATTTCTACACAATATGTTCCCCTTTGAGAGGTTCATGGGAGTCTTAAAGAAATATGTTCATAACCGTGCTAGGCCAGAAGGAAGCATCTCCAAGGGCCATGAAAATGAGGAGGTCATTGAGTTTTGTATTGACTTTATTCCTGACCTTAAGCCGATTGGTGTTCCTGAATCGCGACATAAGGGCAGACTGGGTGGAAATGGCACGCTAGGACCGAAACAAATAATATGTATGGACGGGCATTCTCTCACTCAAGCACACTACACAGTTCTACAAAATTCCGCCTTGGTGGCTCCGTATATGGAGGAACACAAGAATATTCTACGCTCCAAACACCCGGAGTAGTCTGACGACTGGATTTCACATGAACAAACGGGGACTTTCGCCGGTTGGTTGCAGACACGTGCCATGCATGACGACGCTGTTGAAGATGACCTGTACTTGCTGTCCCAGTTACCATCTTCGAATATAATGACTTTCAAAGGGTACGAGATAAATGGGAATACATTTTACACGATCGCCCAAGATAAGAAGAGCACCAACCAAAACAGTGGTGTCCTCTTTGATGCAGCAACCAAGAGGGGAACGGACACATATTATGGTTACATAGAGGAGATATGGGAACTTGACTGTGGACGTGGTTTGAAGGTCCCTTTGTTTCGGTGCAAATGGGTCAATCTGACACGAGGCGGGGTAACGGAAGACCCGCAGTACGGAATGACAACAGTGGATCTCAACAATCTTGCGTACGCAGATGAACCATTCATCCTAGCCAATGATGTGGCGCAGGTTTTTTTTGTGAAGGACATGTCTACCAAGCCGAGAAAAAGAAAAGATAAGGAAGTGAATACATCATACGATGAGCCAAAGCGCCACATAGTTCTTTCAGGGAAAAGAAACATCGTGGGAGTGGATGACAAGACAGACACGTCAGAAGATTATGAAAAGTTTCATGAAATTGCTCCCTTCACAGTGAATATTGACCCGAGCATCCAGTTAAATGATGAAGATTGTCCATGGTTACGACGCAAAGGGACACACGCGAAGAAAAAGTTTCACACCCAAAGATCCCACTCTGGGATGTGACCGGCTTCACTGTCATCACTTTCTTCTCTAGTGAGTTTCCGGACTTATATATATCTGGAAAGTCCCACTTTGGACAAACCATAGGGAATCTTTGTAATAGTTAGGGTGCTTATGTGTTTTGGCATTTGAAACGTGTACTTTTGTGCTTCGGACAAACGTCATCAATTTTCAACCCTTTCTGACTTCATTTGCTATTTTTCAGCTCATTTACTGATTTTTTTTTGAGCTAAATGACCCTGAAATTGAAAAGCACTACAAAATGAACTCTGAAAAGGTTGAAAGTTGGCATGGTATCATCATTTCACCCACATAGCATGTGCTAAAAAGTTAAGAGGTTACGAAAAAAACTGGATGCACTTCGTGTACAAAATGCACAATCTCTTTCGAAGTATCAGGGTTTCGGACGAAAACTCATCTGTTACAAAAGGCATTTCATTTCTTGACATGTAACTGCAGTGATATTCTAGATCAAAGGCATCATCAGAATAGTTGTGGAGAGAAAGTCTTCACTTTTTCTTCGCGTGTGTCCCTTGCTTATTGCACCGTAACCATGGATAATCTTCAGCATTTAACAGGGTGCTTGGGTCAGCCTTGACTTTGAAGGGAGGAATTTCATGAAACTTTTCATAATCTTCAGACATGTCTGTCTTGCCCTCCACTCCCACGATGTCTCTTTTCCCTGAAAAAACTATGTGGCGCTTTGGCTCATCGTATGATGTATTCGCTTCCTTATCTTTTCTTTTTCTCGGTTTGGTAGACATGTCCTTCACATAGAAAACCTGCGCCACATCATTGGCTAGGATGAATGGTTCGTCTGTGTACCCAAGATTGTTGAGATCCACTGTTGTCATTCCGTACTGCGGGTCTACCTGTACCCCGCCTCCTGATAGATTGACCCATTTGCACCGAAACAAAGGGACCTTAAAATCATGTCCATAGTCAAGTTCCCATATGTCCACTATGTAACCAAAATATGTGTCCGGTTGCTGTATCAAAGCGGACACCACTGTTTTGGTTGGTGCTCTTTTGATCTTGGGCGATCGTGTAAAATGTATTCCCATTTATCTCATACCCTTTGTAAGTCAGTACAGTCAAAGATGGTCCCTTGGCCAACGAGTGCAGCTCATCTGCAACAGTGTTGTCACCCATGAGATGTGTTTGCAACCAACTGCAGAAAGTGCTGATGTGTTCACATGTAATCTAGTCGTCACACTACTCCGGGTGTTTGGAGCGCAGCATATTCTTGTGTTCATTGACATACGGGGTCACCAAGGTAGAATTCTGTAGAACTATATAGTGTGCTTGAGACCAAGAATACCCATCCCTACATATTATTGAGTCCGCTCCTAGCGTGCCTTTTCCAGTCAGTCTCCCCTCATACCGCGATTGAGGGAGACCAATCTTCTTAAGGACAGGAATGAAGTCAACACAAAACCCAATGACCTCCTCTGTTTGAGGGCCCGTGGAGATGCTTCCTTCTGGCCTAGCACGGTTACGAACATATTTCTTGAAGACTCCCATGAACTTCTCAAAGGGGAACATATTGTGTAGAAATACAGGGCCCAGAATGCCAATCTCGTCGACTAGATGAACTAGGACGTGCGTCATGATATTGAAGAAGGATGGTGGGAACACCAGCTCGAAACTGACAAGACATTGCACCAAATCACTCCTTAACGTTGGTAGGATTTCTGAATCGATTACCTTCTGAGAGATTGCATTGAGGAATGCACATAGCTTCACAATGGCTAATCGAACGTTTTCCGATAGAAGCCCCTCAATGCAACCGGAAGCAGTTGCGTCATAATCTCGTGGTAGTCATGACACTTTAGGTTCTGGAACTTTTTCTCTGGCATATTTATTATTCCCTTTATATTCGATGAGAAGCCAGACGGGACCTTCATACTGAGCAGGCATTCAAAGAAGATTTCCTTCTCTTTTTTGGTAAGAGCGTAGCTGGCAGGACCTTCATACTGCTTTGGAGGCATGCTGTCTTTTTTGTGCACACGTTGCTGGTCCTCTCGTGCCTCCGGTGTATCTTTTGTCTTCCCATACACGCCCAAGAAGCCTAGCAGGTTCACGCAAAGATTCTTCATCACGTGCATCACGTCGATGAAGAGCGGACCTCTAGGTCTTTCCAGTAGGGTAGCTCCGAAAATATAGATTTCTTCTTCCACATGGGTGCGCGTCCCTCAGCGTCATTCGGAACAGATAGTCCGCCGGGACCCTTTCTAAAGATTACTTGTAAATCATTGACCATAGCAAGTATGTGATCACCGGTACGGACGGCGGGCTTCTTCCGGTGATCTGCCTCGCCTTTGAAATGCTTGCCTTTCTTTCGACATTGATGGTTGGTCGGAAGAAATCGACGATGCCCCAGGTACACATTCTTCCTGCATTTGTCCAGGTATATACTTTCGGTGTCATCTAAACAGTGCGTGCATGCGTGGTATCCCTTGTTTGTCTGTCCTGAAAGGTTACTGAGAGCAGGCCAATCATTGATGGTTACAAACAGCAACGCATGTAGGTCAAATTCCTCCTCGTCGTGCTCATCCCACACATATACACCTTTTCCATTCCACAGCTGTAAAAGTTCTTCAACTAATGGCCTTAGGTACACATCAATGTCGTTGCCGGGTTGCTTAGGGCCTTGGATGAGCACTGGCATCATAATGAACTTTCGCTTCATGCACAACCAAGTAGGAAGGTTATAGATACATAGAGTCACGGGCCAGGTGCTATGATTGCTGCTCTGCTCCCCAAAAGGATTAATGCCATCCGCACTTAAACCAAACCATACGTTCCTTGCATCACCTGCAAATTCCCCCCACGTTCTCTCGATTTTCTCCACTACGACCCGTCAGCGGGTGCTCTCAACTTCCCGTCTTTCTTACGGTCCTCTTTGTGCCATCGCATCAACTTGGCATGCTCTTTGTTTCTGAACAGACGTTTCAACCATGGTATTATATGAGCATACCACATTACCTTGGCAGGAACCCTCTTCCTAGGGCGCTCGCCCTCAACATCACCAGGGTCATCTCGTCTGATCTTATACCGCAATGCACCGCATACCGGGCATGCGTTCAGTTCCTCGTACTCACCGTGGTAGAGGATGCAGTCATTAGGGCATGCATGTATCTTCTGCACCTCTAATCCTAGAGGGCAGATAACCTTCTTTGCTTCGTACGTACTGTCGGACAATTCGTTATCCTTTGGAAGCTTCTTCTTCAATATTTTCAGTAGCTTCCCAAATCTCTTGTCAGTTACACCATTCTCTACCTTCCATTGTAGCAATTCCAGTGCGGTACCGAGCTTTGTGTTGCCATCTTCGCAATTTGGGTACAACCCTTTTTTGTGATTCTCTAACATGCGATCGAACTTCAACTTCTCCCTTTCACTTTCGCATTCTCTCTGTGCATCAACAATGACCCGGCGAAGATCATCATCAGGCACATCGTCTGGTTCTTCTTGATCTTCAGCTTCCCCCATTGCAGCATCACGGTATTCAGGGGGCGAATAGTTGTCATCATCCTCTTCTTCTTCGTTGTCTTCCATCATAACCCCTCTTTCTCCGTGCTTGGTCCAAACATTATAGTGTGGCATGAAACCCTTCTCAAGAAAGTGGATGTGAAGGGTTTTCGAGTCAGAGTAACCCTTCGTATTCCCACAGATAGGGCATGGACAACAGATAAAATCATTCTGTTTGTTTGCCTCAGCTACTTCAAGAAAATTATGAAGGCCCTTAATGTACTCGGAGGTGGGTCTGTCACCGTACATCCATTGCCGGTTCATCTGCGTGTATTATATATAATCAAGTAAGAATTTTTTTTCTTTTATAATTAAGTATCTATCTAAACCATACAAGTAAGAATTTTTTCTTTTAGAAAAGAAGATAAGAAGAAGAGGCTCACCGCGGTGGTGCCGGCAACGAGATCGGCGTGGGCGATCGACGGCGGTGAGAACGGGGACGGGACAGGACGGATCGGCAAACCTAGACAAATCTTGAGGAAAATGGAGCTTGGACAAGGAGCTTCGAGAGGAAAAAGCATAAGTGTGGTTCGGGCATTTCATCGAACACCTTATGTGCATAGGAGGTGAGATAGAGCAACACACACCTCTCCCACGGCCGGCCAAAAAAACAGAGCAGTGGCTCTGTTCGCAGGCAGGGGCGGGGGTATATATAGGAATCTTTTTAGTCCCGGTTAGTGGCTAAAACTGGGACTAAAGGATAACATTTGGTCCTGGTTGACTGGAACCGGGACTAAAGGTGCTGGGCCAGGAGCGAGGCCCATTGGTACCGGTTCGTGTCTCGAATCGGGACCAAAGGGGTTAGACGAACCGGGACCAATGGACCCCGAGGCCCGGCCGGCGCCATGGCCTCACGAACCGGGATTGATGCACGCTTTGGTCTCTGTTCGTGAGTGAACCGGGATTAATGCCCTTACCTAGGCCTCAACCAAAACCCTGTTTTTTACTAGTGATGGTCGACGGAGCAGCTAACTTGGCCAGACATACCATGCATGCTAGCTAGCTGGAACCCAAGCGCGACACATCTATGTGACAGCGCCTGGACCGGCCGGCCGGCCCGGTCGATACATAGAGAGGTAGACGGAATTTTCGTTCCTTTTTCCCTTTGGCCAACATCAACAACATACGCACGATTTCACTTTGTCTCTTCCGTCGTCGTCATCGCCGTCGTGCGTGTCCAAATGTCCATGGGCACACTCGCGTACTTCAACCCTTCTAGACGCGATCGAGCAGCAACAACAATCTTTTGTTGTTGTTATTTGTTGTTGTTTCTGCCGTTTCATGCATGTTAACACTTCAGGCTAACTTAGCTTCCCGTAAAATGTTCACTCACTGAGAGGGAGCTAGTGCGGGCACCGTTAAAACTTCTCCGCCTCGGTTCTTCGATTAGTGGAGGCTGTGCGCACTTCTAGGGCGCGATTATAGCTGGCGATCTCGTTGATTACAGTGGAAAATAATACTCCCTACATTTTCTTATACAAAGCCACAAACTCAGATTAAAGATACCAAGGTAAAATTTAATGACTGCTTTGCGAGCTAATTTTTCTTTGCGTTAACCGGGATCATTAATACGACGCTTTCATGCAAGGAAGGAAATGGAAGGAAATAGCATAGTGTCATTATGACTGCATGCATGCAAGTATTAAACACATTGCTAGTACGAGAAAACATCATTAATTTTTATCTCAATTACTGTTGGTGGTCTTGTATAGATGCAAAATGTATTTTTCATAGTGGCTTGTATAAGGGTACAACGGAGAGAGTAGCTTTAGATCGCCAATGAGCTTCTCTACGGGGTAATCATGCGGCTGATGGACGTAGCAACGACAAGATCAACCGGGTGATGGATATGTACGCATGCAGCGTACTAATTGGTGGGGAGGGAAAAAAAATACTAGATAAGCATGTAGTAAGTACGTGCATCAGTGCATGGTGTCAGCGTGTGCGCGGATTGGGGCCATGCATAGCACAAATGACCGAATCAACGGGGAGTTGTTGTTGGCCAGTGCGAGTGAGTGGGTGCATCGATCTCCATATCAAACCCCCTGGCTTTCCGACGCCAGCACCGCCGGACGGCGATCGAATTCCGTCACTCCACGAGACACTCGGCCACAGTACGTGTCCAGATCACCACCGGCCGTCTCACCAAGATGAGCATGCAAGGACCAAGGAGAGCAGGTAATATAGCTAGTGACGATAACGCAAGCGAAACAAAATAAAAGGAGAAGAACGAGAGGGATCGACGTGCACGAGCATGGATACATGTGGCATACATCCGTGCCGGCCGGGTCAATTAGTTGCGTCCTCCCTTTCCCGTATATTTCTTGGTGGAGTCTGGAATGTGGGGATATGCATCTCGATCGCCATCTCTGTGCCCTGGTAGTACGTGTTGTAATGCGTGCATTACAAGCTTAGTTAATTAGCTGTGTCGACGGTGTCGTCGGCGACGATCGACAGCGACGTACGTACGCTTGTCAAGCGCTGTTGCTGTCCCACTAATTCCTTCTGCTTTGGGCTTTTCTTTCTTCCTCACGAAGAAAGAAAGGGCGTCCTCGCGCAGCCGCCAGGAGCGTCTTCTTCCGTCGCCGTCCTCCGGCGGCTCCCCTCCTCCGACGACCTCGGTCGTCGGTGGTGAGGGGGTCGCCGGATCCACACGTGTGAATCGTTTAGGCTATAGTAGCTTAGGTTTGTAGGTTGTTCATCGTCTTGGCTTCGGCGGCGGCGATGGCGACGCTAAATAAAGAATCTTCAGATCCTTCCCCGACGAGGCGATCGGCCCTATGGCTGGGGTTGGATTTGGAAACCAGTTTGTTCAAACAAGGATGGCGTGGCGGCAACGGCATCCTCATGGTGGACTTGTGTCCTCGGGCTCCGCCGTTTGTGACGATGTTTGCTCCAGCGCCGGCGTAGAGCTTGGGAGGTAGTCCAGGAGCGGATGCAGATTGTGGTCTGCATCGACGGCATCTGAAAAATGGTGGATCGTGTGCTGGGTTCGTGATTCGTGGATGGCGGGTATAGTTTCCTCCTCCGACGTCTTAGTCGTGCGGGGGTGCCAGATCTGGAGTTCGATGGCATGTCCAGGGTGTTTCCCCGGTCTGATTCGTTCAATGGTAATGGTTTCACCTTTGGTGAGCCGCCTTGCAGGTCTGCAAAGCTGCATATCAGCGATGGAGCCGCTTCGAGCTCGGGTGAGGAGATGATCCGTTATTTTTTTCCTTTGGTGGTTGCTGTGGTGGTGCCAGAGGCAGGTGACGGGCGTTGATGTCAACCTCAGAGGATTTTTCAGTCTTGATTGTAATTTTCTTTCTTGGCTGGTGTTTCTTTATGCAAAGACTAGCGTTCTGTTGTCTTTTCAGCTTTGTCAGGTCGGTGTTTACTTGGCTTGTACTGTGATCTTTATAATATAAATAAGACATGTATTACCATGCAAAAAAAAAATCCTTCTGCTTTCTGCTGTTGGTCCTTCAGAAAGAAAGAAAGAAAGAAATCCTCATCTTTCCCTTTTGGGAGATGATCGAAAGCACGAAGCAAAGATCTAGTCCACTTCAAAGATATCACGCAACAAGTCCTCATATACTTTCCAGGTGGCAGATTTTTCTTCTCCGATTCAGAGTCAATTAGCTGAAGCTATCCCCCCCCCCCCCCCCCCCCCCCCGCGGGCCCCCAACACCCCACACGCAAAAAAACCTCTTAAGCTATTCCGTGGGGTACTTCATTCGAGTAGCTTGACTCGAGATGATCAGTACTTTAGACATATATTGAACTTGAAACGAGGCAAAAGATTTGCCATTTTCATTGATTAAGAAGAAGAGAATTGCCCGGTTAATTGACGGAAAACCGGGCTAAAACCGATACAAAACACAACCCACATGACATGGGCACCACCGGCCAACCTGACCACCGACCTGGGACACGAAGCTGCAAAGAAGAAGGACGTCCGCCGCGGAGTCGCAAGCGTCATCGTCATCACCGGTTGCCTCGAACGAGCGGCTCCGACTTCACCATAGAGCTCTAACATCGAAGCCAATCCGCAAACAGCTGCATAGAAGCCAGGACGGCACATGCCACCGGATGACCACACGCGCAAGCAGCCGACAGCTCCGACTTTGACGACGAGCATCACAAGGAAAATATGCAGGACTTGCGCCGACCGTGCCCTTCGCAAACGGAAGACCACCTCGCACACGCCGGGAAGAACCGACTACCAAAGTCCACGCCGCGACCCGAGCTCCTCTCAACGCCATCATCGTTACCAAGCAGAAACCAGCGCCCCGCCTCAGCAAACCACGCGGCGAAGATGCCGCAATCCACGGCGAAGATGCCGCAATCCACTAGTCTCCCAGTCGTAGCCGGCTCCGAGACGATGCCCCCAAGGAGGAGAAAGACGCGAAGACGACTCCATCGCCCGATCCAGCGGATCTGAGGTTTCCCTCCAGAGCCAAAGCCGTGGGGAGGAGGAGCACCTCCACGGCGACGCTTCCAAGAAAGATCACGGCACCCGTAGGCACCGCCGTCGCCGGCTTCGATGAAGACCGGAGCAAGGATTTCTCCCGGAGACCACCGCCCCCACCGACCGCAGCCCACCAATCACCACCCCTACTGAGGCCGACCTCACCCTAGCCGCGGGATCCCACGATCCACTGCGCCCAGGCACGCACCACCCCCCCCCCCCCCCCCCCCCCTGGCCGTAGCCGCCGTCCACCACCGCAGCACCATCGTGACCACCACCACCGCAGCAACCATCGCATCGCAAGGAGCAGCACCAAGATCAGCAAACCACCAAGGCCAGATCCAGATCGGAGCAGCTCCAGCGAAGCAGTAGGGCAGACGAGCAGGCCCTGCACCGCAGCACACCTCGAGTTCCGGAGACGCCACGCCCGCCGCGCCCGCTGCGCGCAGCCACCGCCGCGCCCGACCAAGGATCTGCGCCCCGCGCACACACCCAGAGCCGAGAGCCGGCCCGCCCATGCACGCCGTCCACGCCCAGGTCACGGCCGGAGCCCGGACCGAGGCCGCCGCCCCGCCGCCCCTACCTCTGCCCCGACGCCACGCCCTTGAACTATAGCTTGTAAATAGAAGTGTCCGCCCCCTCAAATAGTTCCATTCCATGTGATGATTTCCATCTACAACGGGTACTTATTCCCTCGTCGTACTTGCCATTTGACTAGCTCCCATTTTTCGCTCAAACGGAAAGGGTTAAATCATCTATCGATGTACTTTGCTTAACCAAATTAATCACATGAGCACAAGCAATACTCATGAGTGACTATATAACAGCAGCAGCAACAAGAACCGAAAGAAACAAATGCACATGATTGAGTCCACTTTAATTACTTCGCAAAAAAAAAAAGTTTAGTTGAATTAGCTGGCTCGTGAGTTATGACAAAGTTTTGCCATCAGGATGGCATCATGCATTGCATGCATATATGGGGTGTGTGGCCTACGAGGCATCATGCGCGCGCTAACGGCTTAACTCGTGCATGGCAAAGGTGCCGCGCACACGCAGAAAAGGCGAAGGATTCTCCACAACCCCCCTGCAGCTTTGCAGTGTGATCTCCAGGAGGTCAGCGACTTAATCATCACGGCGGCCGGCGGCCGGCGCCTGTCTACGTTACTACTGCTCCTCCATGCACCATCGCCACTATATTGCCGTCGGAGATCGGGCATCTAATCTGCATTAGTAGTACCAAACACCCCACCACGCACGTAAGGACTGAAGAGTAGTACTAGTCTTCTAGCTAGCAGCTAGTGAGCGAGCGAGCACTCGCATTGTATTCCTCGAATGATTGAGCCATGCTTGAGTTGAGTTGATTCCCTTCGAATCAGAGCCATGTTTGGCACAGGTCAAATGTGGACTGTTTCAGCAGGACAAATTGTAATAATAATTTCAGTTCTTAAAAAAAAGGGGGCGTATGTACTCACAGGCCACCAAGGTTACCTGAAGTTACATATATATAGGTGCATTGATTTGCTAGGCTGCCTCGAAGCCTTGTCCTGAATAGAGAAGCAATTCCCGCAAAGAAAAAGAAGAATACAAAGAAGCAAAGAACAACGGTTTGAAGTTGAACCGTCAATTCTCTGGTCCTGCTTGGCTATTTCGAAGTTCCTTTTCTGGGCTCATCCGCACCAAACGACCGGTACCACTATACCAGATATGAGCTCCCACCCATAAAAACATAATGAGCAGGAAGATTGCGAGCAATGGCGACGGTCTCCGTCTGATACATACAAGACATACAAGTGGTCGCCCACGGTCTCCGTCTGATACATACAAGACATACAAGCGGTCGCCCCTGACCAGGGAAACATTTGAGCCTGGAGGCTTCAGTTCAAGCGTTATCTGGAGTGTCTCTGTCCCCTGCTGAGTGTACGTCAGGCGTAGCTTCAGTTCAACTGTAATCTAGAATGGCCTGAAGCTTCTTTGCGTGCGGGCAAGCAGACAACAGACAGGTGCAACTGATAAAACAAAACTAACTAATGGTGAGAAAATATATTATCTATGTTCGGTGATGTGCTATGGCTAAACTACACCTGACGTGGTGTGTGGAAAACCCCTCTGCTGCTTCGGTATCAAGCAAAGCTAGAGCTCATGAGAAGATTATAATCTCGAAACAATTCGCATGTCACCGAGAAAAAAGCTGGCCTGCATTCTGATTGACAAAAGTAACATACTCTGACTGGCAAAAGTAAGTAATATACTTGCATCGTACTCTACAGGTGCTGCAGCTGCATCGATATCGGTCCTCTAAGCAAACTGCCAAAGTCATAACAACTTACTCAGCACACTTGGGGGATCCAGATTTTAGATTCTGGAACACCGTAGCGCAGTCCCAATCCCTCTCCTTCCTTCAATCACATGCAAAAAAAGTTGCAAATACACAGGAATATGTATGCTTCACATTTCTTCCCATGAATCGGACAGCTTGCACTGCAATGACACTTCCTCCTTTGCTTTGGCTCGTGTAGTCGGCATCAGCCCTGAGAGCAAGTAAAGTAGCAGCAGCTTCCATCAGCAGAGGCCTACGTGCAGGCTCACAACAATGTCCATCAAGGCAGCACCATCTGGGAATTAGATTGAGACTGGTCACCAAAGTCATTCATCGAGAAGACGCATGCGCATCTTGCCATAGCTAAGCAGTAGCATAATAGTTAAAGGAGAGCCCATACCAGGATAACCATTTGTCCATATCTGTAGCATGCATGACCAGGCCGGCAAGAGCTAGTGACAAGAGGGCCCACAGCACCACGGAGGAGTAACAAACTTGGTTTATTTTAGCTCCACGATAAGGAAGCATGCAAGTTTTCGACACCAAATCAAATCAGCAGCTCTAGGCACTAACTCTCAGGGGGAGTGCCTTCCCTAAAGATCTGATGTTAACACAACCAAAAGGAGATCATTTACTAGGCAAACTAGAATCCAGGCTTTACCATGCATAGCTCCATCTACTAGATGAAAAGTTGCTCCACCTTGTTAATGATCACCGGTTTTCAAACCATGCCTTAGCACGTCATAACGAACTTTTCATTATAGTAGATTCAGTAAGGTTTACCCTAACAAGCACGATCGAGACGTTTTCCTTCTCCCCGGTCAGGGTGGTCAAATCAAATCCTATAAGATCATCTCCATAATGATTATACTAGTTGTTTCACCACATAGAAACCACGGATTACTTGCCAGCTGATTTTCAGCCGGGAAAGTTGCACCTTTTCAAACCATAACTATGATTTCTTTTGCAAAACTCCAGAAGTTAGTATATGCACTAAAACTATTTAACTGGCCCCAATGTATCTTTGACTTCCAGTTTAGTACTACCTTAAGTCCACTTGTTTCTAGAGCTTCTATTGTAAATCTAAAGAAATGTTAAGACCTTTTAGACACCCCACAAACATATTTTACCAACAGCAGTCAAAGCTGTACATGTATTTTTTAATCATACCGAGATACATGTATTTTTCAATCATAGCAAGCAACTTCCTAGTTACAGAAAGAGGACTTCCATGCTTGTAGTCAGGTTCAGCCTGAATAGATGCAAAAGACTGGAATATACTCTATGTCCATGAATGAAATTCTTATAGTTGTTGTATGTAAGGAAGTGCTGCTCTGGAGTGCATCTTCTCTATCATGCTTCAAGGACAGGCTAATGAAAGATCTGATGTTACAACTCCAGAAGCAAAGCATGGGCTAGGACAATGACAGCATTCAACCACAAGCCCAAGCCTATACTTAACTAGGCCCATGTCCATTAAATCCTAAAAGGACAAAGAAATGGAATCAGCTGCCCTTAAAAATCCTGTGTTACTGATTGAGTCATGGGAGATGCCAGGTCTCATAAATTTCTAGTACCATCAAGTTCGATTTCAATAAAAGAACAAACAAAGCAAAATGAACATTTAAGATCCCAGGTGAGCTGAGACATTTAGTCTTATTTTACAGAACTGATGTTACAGAACAAAGCTGACATCATTCTAGATGCCGTAAATCATGTCCAGCAGATCAAAATAACAGTTTTCGCCCGGTTTTCCGTTAATTAACCGGGCAACTCTCTTCTTGCTTAATGAATTCAAGATCCTTTGGGGCCGACTTAAAAAAAAAGATCAAAATATCAAACCACACACTTATTTTCGAAGACCAAATTAGGAATATTTTGTGACATAGCAAAACAGTTATGCAGCAAACTATGAAGCAAAAAAGAAGACTATGTAATACAAGAAGATGATTCATACAACATTCGTACATCTGAAGATCAAATTAGGAACATTTTGGACATAACAAAACAGTGTACATCTGAAGATACAGCAAACTAAGAATAAAAAAAGAAGGCTATGTAATACAAGAATATGATTCAGTTAAGACGAGAAACCATCTGCAAATAGCACTGTAGTAATACACCTGTTTTAAGTGTTCAGTACGATTCTGAAAACACATCCAGCAGCAAAGATGAGATAAAAAGAAAGAACCCAGCACACCCAACGCAAACAAAAAAAACAAAAAAAACAATCACCCCCCCCCCCCCACCCCCCCCCCCCCCCCCCCCCCCCCCCCCCCCCCCCCACACACACACCCACCCACCTGCTAGTACCACTTTCAAGTAATACACATGTTTAGTTCAATTGTGAGCATACATCCAGCAAAGATACACCACTTCTAATGATGTAATGACGTGATACTTTGAACAAACCCCCAGCACACCAACTGAGTTAAGAAATGGCTTACAATTTTCCTAGTCTAGCAGGGAACCAATTTACTTTTCTTCCATGTTTATACTAATGCAACAAGACGTAACGACAATTCAATCGCCCTAGAAGCAATTAAGTCCTCTGGGGGCAACACAAGTATCCAGTCCAACTGAAACGTTCCATGAAATCTGCCACTTGCATGTTTATTATAGCCCACTCATTTTTCTTGCAAAATGAAAGTTGTAAGGAAGGTTCCTGGTCAAATGGTTTCATCATATACAAAAACAACAACAACAACAAAGCCTTTAGTCCCAAACAAGTTGGGGTAGACTAGAGCTGAAACCCATAAAATCTCGCAACCAACTCATGGTTCTGGCACATGGATAGCAAGCTTCCACGCACCCCCTGTCCATGGCTAGTTCTTTGGTGATACTCCAGTCCTTCAGATCTCTCTTTACGTACTCCTCCCATGTCAAGTTCGGTCTACCCCGATCTCTCTTGACATTATCAGCACGCTTTAGCCGTCCGCTATGCATTGGAGCTTCTGTAGACCTGCGCTGAATATGCCCAAACCATCTCAGACGATGTTGGACAAGCTTCTCTTCAATCGGTGCTACCCCAACTCTATCTTGTATATTATCATTCCGGACCCGGTCCTTCCTTGTGTGGCCACACATCCATCTCAACATGCGCATCTCCGCCACACCTAACTGTTGAACATGTCGTCTTTTAGTCGGCTAACACTCAGCGCCATACAACATTGCGGGTCGAATCGCCGTCCTATATAACCTACCTTTTAGCTTTTGTGGCACTCTCTTGTCACAGAGAATGCCAGAAGCTTGGCACTTCATCCATCCGGCTTTGATTCGATGGTTCACATCTTCATCGATATCCCCATCCTTCTGCAGCATTGACCCAAAATATCGAAAGGTGCCCTTTTGAGGCACCACCTACCCATCAAGGCTAACCCCCTCCTCCTCGTGCCTAGTAGTATTGAAACCGCACCTCATGTACTCGGTTTTAGTTCTACTAAGTCTAAAACATTTCGATTCCAAGGTTTGTCTTCATAGCTCTAACTTCCTATTAACCCCCGTCCGACTATCATCGACTAGCACCACATCATCCGCAAAGAGCATACACCATGGGATATCTCCTTGTATATCCCTTGTGGCCTCATCCATCACCAAAACAGAAAGATAAGGGCTCAAAGCTGACCCCTGATGCAGTCCTATTTTAATCGGAAAGTCATCAGTGTCGCCATCACTTGTTCAAACACTTGTCACAACATTATCATACATGTCCACTAGTAGAAAAAGGGCCTAATGTTCAGCTCAATAGTCCCGGTTTGTAAATGAACCGGCACTAATGGTACCATTAGTCCTGGTTCGAACGGCTATGCATTAGTCCCGGTTCATTTGTGACCTATAGTCCCGGTTTGTGTCACAAACCGGGACTAAAGGGGTGGTGGCAGGCTGGCGTCAGGCCGGGGCCCCACGAGCCCCTTTAGTCCCGGTTTGTGACACAAATTGGGACTATAGGTCTACCCTTTAGTGCCGGTACGTGTCACAAACCGGGACTAAAGGGGTCTAACCTTTAGTCCCGGTTGGAGACACAAACCGGAACTAAAGGGCAATTTTCAAACTCTACTCCCCCCCCCCATCGCCTTTTCAGTTTTGAAAAAAAAACCAAAAGAAAATGATAAAAACTTCAAAAATTAAAATTCTTCGAGATGTAGTTATGTTACTACATCTACTAGTTAGGTAAATTTAAAAACATAAATTTCGACATGTTTTGCAAAAAAGTGTTATGGAAAAGTAAAACGACTATATCTTTTGCATACGATGTCGGAAAAAAAGGGAAAAGTAGGCCGTTTTGCAAATTTTTAGAATCCTCAAATTCTAAAAGGAAAAAAAGTTATGCTCAAATTTAAGTTTTTTTGAATTTTGGTTAAATCTGGTCAAACTGTGGTCAAACTACTTATTCAAGAAATATTAGTGTTACTAAATAATTATTCAAGAATATTAGCGTTACTAAATAATTATTTCATTTTTTTAATTTTGGTCAAATCTGGTCAAACTGTGGTCAAACTACTTATTCAAGAAATATTACTGTTACTTAATAATTATTGTTTTTTAGAATAATAGTTTCAAACTCAAACGGTGAAACGTGTGACTTCATGCTCAAGCTAAACTCCTGAGGGTGAATAGGATTGACAGCTTAGTATTGTCAGGAAAACAACAAGTGCAGACTTGGAAACTAGGGGGAATAGAACTCGGAAGTTAAGCGTGCTCAGGCTGGAGTAGTGAGAGGATGGGTGACCGGTCGGGAAGTTAGATGATTTGGAATGAGTGCTCCACATTTGAGCAGTGATGAGGGGTGATTAGAGATTAAATCGTCAAATAATTCAGAAATTTGAAAATCGGAAAAAAAAATCAATTTTTTTTTCAAATTAAAACCTTTAGCTCAGACCCCGGCGTGGGCTCGTGCCACGTGGTGGCCCTTTAGTGGCGGTTCGTGTTGAACCGGGACTAGGGGGGCCTTTAGTCCCCACCCTTTAGTGTCGGTTCCAGAACCGGCACTAAAGGGCCTTACGAACCGGGACTATATCCCCTTTCTGCACTAGTGGTCCTTGATGAGGGTAATGTATTTTGCTGGGACTTTGTGTTTCTCCAAGGCCCACCACATGACATTCCGCGGTATCTTATCGGAGACCTTCTCCAAGTCAATGAACACCATATGCAGGTCCTTCTTTTGCTCCCTATATCTCTCCATAAGTTATCGTACCAAGAAAATGGCTTCCATGGTTAACCTCCCAGGCATGAAACCAAACTGATTTTTGGTCACGCTTGTCAGTCTTCTTAAGCAGTGCTCAATGACTCTCTCCCATAGCTTCATTGTAACTATCGCTATGTCTCCGAGGCCACTCCACACCTCAATGGGGATACAATCAGAGCCCATCGCTTTGCCTCCTTTCATCCTTTTTAAAGCCTCCTTGACCTCAGACTCCTGGATTCACCGCATAAAACGCCTGCTGGTATCATCAAAGGAGTCGTCCAGTTCAATGGTAGGGCTCTCTTTCTCCCCATTGAACAGCTTGTCGAAGTACTCCTGCCATCTATGCTTAATCTCCTCGTCCTTCACCAGGAGCTGATCTGCTCCGTCCTTGATGCATTTGACTTGGTCGACATCTCTCGTCTTCCTCTCTCATATCTTGGCCATCTTATAGATGTCCCTTTCGCCTTCCTTCGTGTCTAACCGCTGGTAGAGGTCCTCATACGCCCGACCCCTTGCTTCACTCACAGCTCGCTTTGCGGCCTTCTTTGCCACCTTGTACCTCTCTATGTTGTCTGCACTTTATCTAGGTAAAGGCGTCTGAAACAATCTTTCTTCTCCTTAATAGCCGTCTGGACAACATCGTTCCACCACTAGGTATCTTTAGCTTCGCTTTTACTTCCCCTGGACACTCCCAACTCCTCTGAGACCACCTTATGAATGCAAGTCGCCATCTTCATGCACATATAGTCTGCATCACCTCCTTCCTCTCACAAGGGCCCTTCTTAATGACCCTCTCCTTGAACGCCTGAGCTACCTCCCCCTTGAGCTTCCACCACTTCGTTCTAGTGATTTTGGCACGCTTATCCCGTTGGACACGAATCTGAAAGCGGAAGTCAGCCACCACAATCTTATGCTGAGGGACAACACTCTCTCCAGGTATCACCTTACCATCTTGGCAAGCACGCCTGTCTTCTCTTCTCGAGAGGATGAAATCAATCTGGCTAGAGTGTTGACCACTACTAGAAGTCACTAGATGTGATTCTCTCTTTTTAAAGAGGGTGTTAGCTACGATCATGTCGTAGGCTAGAGCAAAGCTTAAGACATCTTCTCCTTCTTGATTCCTGATGCCATAGCCAAAGCCCCCATGCACCCCTTCAAAACCTATGTTAGATGTACCCACGTGGCCATTGAGGTCTCCTCCTATGAAGAGCTTCTCGCCAATAGGTACACTCCTAACCATGTCCTCCAGGCCTTCCCAGAACTCCCTCTTGGTGTTGTCATTGTGGCCTACTTGCGGGGCATACTCGCTGATAACATTGAGAACTAAGTCCCCAACTACTAGCTTGACCAGGATAATCCGGTCCCCACGCCATTGACGTCTACCACTCCATACTTGAGGCTCTTGTTGATCAAGATGCCTACCCCATTTCTGTTTGCAGTCATCCCCGTGTACCACAGCTTGAAGCCGGTATCCTCCACCTCCTTCGCCTTCTGTCCCCTCCATTTTGTTTCTTGGACACAAAGGATATCAACACCTCTCCTCACCGTTGTATCAACTAGCTCCCAAAGCTTACCTGTCAGGGACCTTACGTTCCAGCTACCTAAGCGGATCCTCCTAGGCTCGGCTAGCTTCCTAAATGGTTTCATCATATAGCACAAAAAAAATTGATGCCTTCGCTACTGCATATCAGGTCACTAAGTTACTAGTAGAAGGACAAAGAGAACAGCCAAAGAGTTGGAAAATCAACGCTGCAATGAGATGTGACACAATATCAAAGTCCAGATTGCCCATAGCCCAGCGCACTATTCAACACAACAGTTCTGTACTTAAAGGCAAACTGTAGATAAAATTCATAGACCATATAACCTTATTCAAAAATTAAAATGCCAAAATCTCCTAGACAGTCAAATTAGGCATTTCAAGGGGCAACTTATTCTGTTTGCTGTTGTGTGCTCATCGCAGTCCTACTTGAAAATCCCCACTTTTGTATTTCACACTAAACAAACTGCCAAAAGTGGGGATGCACTCTTAAATCTTGACTAGACAGTGTACTGAATCTAGAGATAAAGTTCTAAGGATCAAGGTGGCACTTATATGTTAAACCTTCGCTATAACATCAAAGCATATGTAAACACAATGATAGTGCATACAAGAAACATGCAAGTAGGTCAGCATCATGTGAATACAAACATGTGCAGCTTATTATGGTGCTCTAGGAACCAGTCAAAAGTTTCCGTGTTGAACTTTATTAATCCGCCCATTCCTACTCATGTGCATTACAGACTTATGTTTGTTTCCCCACTATACGACAAAAGTATCCTACAGAACAAGAGCACCAGGAAATGCAAACAGGTAATTTAGAATAAGTCAGAACTCAGAGCTACAATTAGCATCACATGAACCACCAATCTGAATCACAGTCAACTTCTTTTACCAGACAGAATGTAAGCATCTAGATACAACAATAGCTACAGAGGTACAATGATTAACAGCTCATCTCAAGAATGTATTTAGGTACAGTCAAGCTGCTGCATTGTTTGACACGCGCACACACACAGGGTCGTTGATACCAAATTACAGTAAGAAAAGATGTAACTAACTTCAAATGAAAAACAAAAGGTCGATGCATCTTTGGCTTCCAGTTTAGCAACTTCACTTGTTTCTATATCTTCTATTATAGATCCAAAGCAATGTTAAGATCTTTTAGACACCCCACAAACATATTTTATCAATAGCAGTCAAAGCTGTACATGTATCTTTTAGTCATACCGAGATACATGTATTTTTCAGTCATACCCAGCAAAGCAAGCAACTTCCTATATTTTTCAGTCATACCCAGCAAAGCAAGCAACTTCCTAGTTACAGAATGAGGACTTCCATGCTTGTAGTCAGGTTCAGCCTAAACAGATGCAAAAGACTGGATTATATGTCTATGAATGAAATTCTTATAGTTGTTCCATGTAAGGAAGTGCCGCTCTGGAGTACATCTTCTCTATCATGCTTCGGGGACAGGCTAATGAAAGATCTGAAATTACAACTCCAGAAGCAAAGCATGGGCTAGGACAATGACAGCATTCAACCACAAGCCCAAGCCTATATACTTAACTAGGCCCAGGTCCATTAAATAGTAAAAGGACCAAGAAATGGGATCAACTGCTCTTGTAAAATCCGGTGTCACTGATTGAGTCGTGTGAGATGTCAGGTCTCATAGATATCAACTAGTGCCATCAGAGTTCGATCTCAATAAAAGGAATATAGTAGAATGAACAGTTAAGATACCAGGTGAGCCAGAAACATTGGTCTTCTAGTTACAGAACAAAGCTAACATAATTCTAGATGCCATAAATAATGTCCAGCAGATAAAAGTTTCGAACCACATACTTATTTTCAAAGATCAAATTAGGAAAATGTTGAGACATAGAAAAATAGTGTACATCTAAAGATGCAGCAGACTATATGAAGAAAAGAAGAAGACTGTAATACAAAAAGATGATTCAGTTAAGATAAGAGAAACCATCTGTGAATACCACTGTAAGTAATACACCTGTTTAGTATGATTCTGAAAATACTTCCAGCAAAGATGCTCTAAAATAAAAAATACTAGCTCCCCCCCGTGCGCCGGCGCTAGTACCACTTTCAAGAAATAAACCTGTTTAGTTCAATCCAGCAAAGATACACCTCTTCTGACGAGGTGATACTTTGAACAAACCTCCAGGACTCCCAACTGAGTTAAGAAATGGCTTACAATTTTTCTAGTCTAGCAGGGAACCAATTTACTTTTCTTCCATTTTATACTAATGTGACAACATGTAACGGCGATTCAATCGCCCTAGAGATATTTTAAGTGCTCTGGGGGCGATACAAGTATCCAGTCCAACTGAACCGTCCATGAAATGTGCCACTTGCATGTTTATGATAGCCCACTCATTTTTCTTGTATAATGGAAATTGGAAGGAAGGTTCCTGGTAAAATGGTTTCATATAGCAAAAAATAATAATGACTTCACTACTGTGTATCAGGTCACCAAGTTCCTAGTATAAGGACAAAAGAGAATAGTCCAAGAGTTGAAAAATCAACGCTGCAGTAAGATGTGAAACAATATCAAAGTCCACACAACAGTTCAGTACTTTGACAAGGGCAAACTGTAGATAAAAATTAAAATTCATAGACCATATAACCTTATTCAAGAATTGGAATGTCAAAATCTCCTAGACATGGTCAAATTACACATTTCACGGGCTACTTATTCTGTTAGCTGATGTGTGCTCATCACAGTCCCAGTTGAAAATCCCCACTTTTGTATTTCACACTAGAATAACTGCCAAAAGTGGGGATGTACTCTTAACTAGACAGTGTACTTTATCTAGAGACAAAATTTCAAGGATCAAGGTGACGCTTTATGTTAAACCTTCGCAATAATATCAAAGCATATGCAACACAATGATAGTGCATACATGAAACATGCAAGTAGGTCAGAATCATGTGAAATATAAACATCTGCAACTTATTATGGTGCTTTAGGAACCAGTCAATAGTTTCCGTGTTGAACTTTATTAATCTGCCCTCACCTACTCATGTGCGTTATAGACTTAAATTTGTTTCCCCGCTATACGACAAAAGTATCCTACAGAACAAGAGCGCCAGGATATGCATACAGGTAATTTAGAATAAGTCAAAACTCAAGAGCTAAAATTAGCATCACATGAATCAAAGAACTGAATCACTCCTTGATTATTAATTTAAGTCAGTAGGAGCCTTTCCTACTGTCTGTTTGTGCTCAAAAAAGAAAACAAACTGAATCACAGTCAACTTTTACCAAACAGAAAGTAAACATCTAGATACAACAATAGCTACAGAGGTACGATGATTAACAGCTCATCTCAAGAATGTATTTTGGTACAATCAAGCCGCTGCATTGCTTGACACATGCACACACACAGGGTCGTTGATACCAAATTACAGTAAGGAAAAATGTAACTAACTTCAAATGAATAACAAAAGGTCGATGCATCTTTGACTTCCAGTTTAGCAGTAACCTAAGTCAACTTCACGTGTTTCTATATCTTCTATTGTAGATCCAAAGCAATGTTAAGATCTTTTAGACACCCCACAAACATATTTTATCAATAGCAGTCAAAGCTGTACATGTATCTTTTAGTCATACCTAGATACATGTATTTTTCAGTCATACCCAGGAAAGCAAGCAACTTCCTAGTTACAGAAAGAGGACTTCCATGCTTGTAGTCAGGTTCAGCCTGAATAGATGCAAAAGACTGGAATATTTGTCTATGAATGAAATTCTTATAATTGTTGCATGTAAGGAAGTGCTGCTCTGGAGTGCATCTTCTCTATCATGCTTGAGGGACAGGATAATGAAAGATCTGAAACTACAACTCCAGAAGCAAAGCATGGGCTAGGACAAAGACAATATTTCAACCACAAGCCCAAGCCTATATACTTAACTAGGCCCAGGGTCCATTAAATCCTAAAAGGACCAAGAAATGGAATCAGCTGCCCTTGTAGAATCCAGCGTCACTGATTGAGTCATGAGAGATACCAACTCTCATAGATACCAAGTTTGATTTCGATAAAAGGAGAGAGGTATATACAGAGCAAAATGAACATTTATGATCCCAGATGAGCGAGACAGCTTGGTCTTCTACTTACAGAACAAAGCTGACATCATTCTAGAGGCCGTAAATCATATCCAGCAGATCGAAATTTCAAACTATGTGCTCATTATCAAAGATCAAATTAGGAACATTTCGCAGTTCGACAACCTCAACGTGTCCAACAGAGATAATAGGAGAAAAATAGTGTGACACATGGGGCCGAGCATGTTGGATGGATCAAATGACACGCTGGATAGCCATCACAATGTCAAAATACGCCACATAGGACAAATATGTACACAAAAATGAGTAAATGAGTCATTGACCATAACGAACCACTTAAACCACCTTGATGACTGTATTTTGCATTTTCTAGAATACTGAGACCAAAGGGGTGTTGAACTATATGTGAATTGCCCAACCTTCTCCATCAGTTCGGATTTTTGGTTCTACTGGTTCGTGCATGAAACTTAATATCATATCAAAGCCAAGATGTCTTGGGTTCAAGTCTTGGCTTTCGCAATTTAAATAAAAAAATACTTGTCCTCTTTCTGTCCACGTTTAAGCCTTACCGAGCCACACACGAGAGTGTGTGTTGTGTGTGTTGAAGTATATGGGAATTGCCCAACTTTCTCCATCAGTTCAGATACTGATTGACGCATGGAACTTAATAAGGGGATCATGCGAACAGGTCCAATGGCCATAGATGCACTTTATCATTAAGTAATTAATTAAGGGGCACATGCATGGCAACTAAAGGTCCACAACTCACAAAGTGGGAGTGCAATAGCCAGGTGAAAGCACATCAACACGCTTATCTCAATAGTTGTGCACACTACAACAAGAATGCATGGTCGCAACATCAAGAAGAATGCATCACAAAAAAGTGGAAGGGTAATTAGGTCCAAAAGTGCACTGCTACACCAGACTAGACAAAAGTGCTATAAGTGGGAACTTCGAATTTTGTTTTCCGATTAAGTGCGAGGGTGGGAGCTTGGCAACGCTCTCAAGATATTGCTTTCAAAAGATTTTCCTTTGGTTGATGACAGAGAAGAATACATTTTGAACCGGCAGCGGATAATCAACTGGTAAGGCACATGAATCAACTAATTGTTCCATCTAGAGGGCATTTTAAATAGTAGCTTAACGCTAACATATATATTAGTATTAATTGGAGTTTTGCTTTTATACAAATGCATGGTACAAATAACTCATATAATGATGAAGAGTGGACGTGTGTTGTTTATATGGATCAGTTTCTTCCGGTGTATCAGCATTGATCGTTAATGTTTCTAATGACATTGGTTGATTGTAAAGCTGTTCATTGCTTAAAAAAATGCATAACATTGTAGCCAATACCAAGCCAATATTATTATGGTCGTCATGCCTCGTAAAATTAACCCTACAATATTTGTGGTTACGTATGTCATTGACCAAATTACTGCCTAGTACATACGAAATCATATTAACTGTGTGCTAAATATATGTTGGAAAGTTCACTTTGGAAACTCGATAAAATTGGCATGAGCATATTAAGAAAATTAAATGCAATGATGCCTTCAATACCTAAGGTGTTGCTAAGTCCATCACATGCTCAATTATATGAATATAACCAACTACATATTAACAAATGCAGGTTTGTAGAAAAATAGAAGGGTTAGCATGATCCACCAAATTCAATCTTAACACAAATGTAACTTCATTGTGGAACTAATAAATCTTAAAAAACAAATCAACATATCAAAGAAATGAGATAAGGCTACAAAAGGCATACCTGAAAGTAGCAAACGACAAGCATGCCACCATGCAGCCACTTCATCTCCTGGAAGGAAGCATGCATGTGTTGTTCTAATAAAAGATGACAAAAAAGAACAATCAGAATAGAGAGAGATAGTCTAATACTTGGGTTAATTAACGCGAACATCACTAGTTCTTACTAAAACCGATGTAAAATAGAGTACACAAGTTGTCATTACAGATAAACCTAGAAACATTTGCTTCCGTTTCGAAAAGAAAACATAACATTTTACATGAAGCCATTCGCAAAACCATCACCGAGACAACAGAATAAACAAAAAAAACATCATAAGCATCTCAATTGAACGTTATCCAGGAAAAGTAGTGTTTCCAGAGTGATAAATCTTGTGCTCTCTGCACATGTATAATACCCAAACAAGTCATACGATTAAAATGAAAAGAGTGGCAGACATCCCTATGGACGTGGAGGTTATACTAGACAATCCATTACATGATCAGGTAACCAAACTTCTGTCGCTTGCTAGAAATTAAGTAACTCCATGTGCCATTAAGCAATAACATGCATAAGGAAGAGATCACCACTACAGAGTCAGCACTTGGTGGAAGGGGTCATGATAGTGCCAAATATAAAGGAGAAATAAATTTCTGATATATCACCAGTAAAAAAAAATCCATGCCTATAAGGTGACAATGTTGCATAGCTAGTGTGAGGACTGAGGAGCAAGTATACATGGCCAAATTTAAAAGTGTTCACGGGAGTTGAGTTCTGTTGATTCAGAAACAAACCTAAGAAAAAAGAGCTTATGTCCAGAAAAGTAGCAATTTTATGTGGAGTTAAAACAAACTGCAGAGATTTATCAGAAATCATACATCTATGGATCTACAAGAAGGAACGCTCAAACCGTTAACCAAGCTCTACATATGTTGCATACAATGAAACGACCATGTGTTGACTGTTGTAGCTGTTCGTTTGCAATTTCTTACATGGAAATCATATAGCTTGGACATTAAAAGGCCAACCATTTCGAGTTAAGGAAAACAATAGATTTACATGGCTGAATAAAAAGCCAGTTAAAACCATACTGCCCCGCCGACTCATATCGATTTCACTCTGTTACACACATAACGATATAAACATGCATACAGAGGCTACACCGCAGCACAAAAGAAAAATCGATTGCACAAACGAAACAACCCGTACGTTCCTAGTTCATATCACAGGCAAGTCCATGAGATGTAGAATCGCCATAGAGGCAAAACCATCAGGAATAATACACAAAAGAAAACAATTCACAGGGTCATACCACTAATAGACCATGTACAAGGAGGCATGTCCACTTTATTGAAAATCAAATTAAGGAGAAACATGGACTCACCAAACGTTCCCACAGATCTGGAAGGCGCCGCCGCCGGTGGCTACGTGCCAGCTTAGTATTACAGATCTGCCTCCCGCCGCCGCCACCATAGCTGCCTCCTTCCTGCCTACCGCAGAGCAGCACATGAGATGAGGAAGCAAAAGGGGAAGAAAAACCATTGAAATTTCGTGAGAAAATTCCTATAAAAAAGTTAAAGCAACGAAGAGAGAAGGGGAAAACTACAGGAGAACGAAGATGGGGAGGACTAGTCAAACAGTCCTTTCCGGTTAAAGCACACCCGGGGAGTCGAGCAAAATAAACAGCACCTGCGTTAATCGAATCAACACGCAAAGAACAGGAATAGGAGCAGCCGGCGCAAGAATCCATGGCGTGCATGCGCGCAGCGTACCTTATTCGAAAGAGCAGGCAAGGCCCTCGGAATCCGAGCAAGATAGGGCTCAGGTGGGGACACAGGAAGCCAGACAAAGCCTTATCCTGCCTCTTCTCGGCAGTCGATGCAAGCAAAGATGGTTGGCTGCGTTACGTCGCATCGGCCCCGAAGGATAGGAACGGCAAGGGGGGAGATGGATTGATGGCGGAACGAGTCCCTAGGGGGAGAGAGAGCTGACAGAGAGAGAGTGAGCACGCAACAGCAGCTGCGTCAATATCTCTGTTCGCATCCATCGTCTTTATCAGACGTAGTCTGCCGCTGTGTGCTCACTCTCTTCTGTCAGCGCCACCGTAAGCCCCCGACCGATCCCATCTAACACAGCAGATGTTCCACACGCAGAGAGAGAGGAAGAAGAGGGGAGGGGGTGGTTCGGAAGGGAAGGGAGACCATGTACACATATGCCCTCTTCGTCGTCTCCTCGTCGGCACGGCGCCAGTCGGTCCGGCCAGATCTGGGGGGGCTATCCTATTGTTTTCTTCTTCAACCGATCGATCTGGTTGTATACCACATCAAGTTCTTCTTCTTCAGTCGATCGATCTGGTTGTATACCGCATCAGGGAGGCGCCGTCGGCCTTATATAGACCAGATGCCTCTCTGTTCCGTCCTTGTTGCTGCTAGCTCGTACCGTAGCCCTGCTACGGTTGTTAGGGTTGGGATATGGCGCATGAGAATCTGATTCTGTTTTACCCTTTTTTACCTTTGGAGTTTCTCTCCAGCTCGAATATACTATTTCTGAGGTCTTGCATATTTGTTTTTTCTGCCCAGCCGGCTTGCTTTGGGTTTCTTTGATTTTTATGCCGCCCGTTTTTTAGTCTATATTTTTATCGTCATGCTTATGGCATTATTTTTTTTAAACTGGTCAAAAAATTTCTTCTAGCGTAATCTTGAACGTTGTCGACACAAGTGGCTTTCGTGTCTATCCATTTGCGTGTTTCTAATACAGTATTAGTTATATAGCCCGATCCAATCACCGATCGACACGGATTATTATGCGAGCTGGTTTTGTCCATACATAGCCACTCTGCGGCTGATTCCGTTCACACATGGCCATCCTAATTGCTAACTTTTGGCGCCATGCTATGTGATACTCCATCAGTTCCACAATATAGTACGTATAGATTTTTGGGAAGTCAAACTTTACAAATTTTGATCAAGTTTGTAGAGAAAAATATATACATCTAGATTACCAAATACATATCATTAGATGCATTACAAGATGTATTTTTCATATTGTATATATTTGATATTGTAGATATAAGTAGTTTTCTCTATAAACTTAGACTACAGGAAAATCACACGTTGCCGTGTATCTTTCTCTAAGCCCGGCTTACATGGACGTAAGCCGAGTAACAAAAAATGAACACACTGTAAACAGGACAAACCCGGCTTACACAGACGTAAACCGAGTGGCGGCGACAAAAGTTCTCGGCTTACAAAAAATACCCGGCATAAACCCAGAAAGTACTTGGCTTACATAGAATTGTCGGCAAAACTTTTTGCCACACGCCATCGGCCCGCTTAACGGCTAGCGTGACGGCCGTTGGTATAAGCTGAGTACGCTCCTCAGGCACCCGGCTTATATTTACTATTTTTTTAATGGGAAACCCTTCGCCTCCCGTGTAAGCTGAGTGTGCGTGTTTGTACACTCGGCTTACGTCTGGGTTATATATATCGCGGGGCCGCGCGCTCGGCCCCTTCGTCTTCAAATTTCGCCACCGCGCGCGCGGGGCGACGTTGCCTCCGCCCAGATCGAGCTCATTGAGGCATTAACGTATGGCGACGCTGTTCTGTTGGCCAAGATGAGGGAGATCACTTCCTGGTATGACAGCTACGGTTCCTTGATTTGGAAGGCGAACAGCGTGCTCCAGGCTGCCACGGAGTACGAGCGAGACCGGATCAGGGTCGCCTATGGTGGTGATACGGCGGTCAGTGCGATGGAGGTCCTCCTGTGGTGTATGAGCGAGGGGCATGGATGGGATTTTGAGCTGGTACACAAATACGAAGACTACCGCTCTGTTATGCCTGCCGATGAGGTCCCGGATGTGGACTGGCCTGAGCCGGTGGTGTTGCCGGGCACCAGCGTGGAAAATCCCATCTATATCCACGAAGACGGAATGCCCTTCCCCGCACCAGGCCCCGCCTCCCCGGAGTCGTAGCCATCTCGCCGTGCGTAGTATGCTATTAGTGTCTTAATTTCAGAGTCCGGCTTGTGGATGCCCGTCGTATGATGAACTATTATTTTGGTTGTATGACTATTGCTATCTAGCTATCGATGGAATGCTTCGTATGATGCAATTAATGCTTTTTACATATATATATCGATGCAATACTTTCTATATATGCTTCCTCATCATCAAACCACACCCTTTTTTATTATATCAATGTAAGGACCTCATGCAAATGGAGTGGTTTCGACACGTTCCCGCGTGATTTCATGTGTTCGGCTGTCCGGATTTGAGGGTCTGACATGTATTTAATTATGCAATACACAACTTTGATGCGGCAGTTGCTTCACAATAAACAGGACAGTCCGGCAGGAAGGTTCAAGACTTAGAGTGCGAGCCCCCCACTTCGAGCCGACGGGAGAGAATCTTGTGAAGACATGTGCTCAAACTTGGTTTGACATGTCATCAGGACCTACCGTAACACAAACCAAGAGAAATTCACCATGGTCAACCCCTTCTCGATGCCGGTCAAAGCCCTATATCGCGCGGGCCCCACGTATGGGCGCATCGTTGAAAACCGTGTGAGGGATGGTCGAAAAACCACCCCCACCTGCATGTGACCCAAATATATGTATAAAAGGGTGGTGTGATGTTTAAATACCCAATACACAACTTTGATGTGGCACTTGCCTCACAAACAGGACAGTCCGGCAGGAAGGTTCGGGACTTAGAGTGATAGTCCCGCACTTCGAGCCGACGGGAGGGAATCTTGTGAAGACATGTGCTCAAACATGGTCTGGCATGTCACCATGACCCACCCTAACAAATACCAAGAGGAATTCACCATGGTCTACCCCCTCTCGATGCCAGTCAAAGTCCTAGACCGCGCGGGCCCCACGGATGGGCGCATCATCGAAAACCGCGTGAGGGAGGGTCGGAAAACCACCTCGGCCTACATGTGGCCCAAATATATGTATAAAAGGGTGGTGTGATGTTTAAATACCCAATACATAACTTTGATGTGGCAGTTTTCTCACAAACAGGACAGTCCGGTAGGAAGGTTCAGGACTTAGAGTGCTAATCCCGCACTTCGAGCCGACAGGATGGAATCTTGTGAAGGCATGTGCTCAATCTTGGTCTGGCATGTCAATATGACCTACCCTAACACAAACCAAGAGGAATTCACCATGGTCTACCCCATTTCGATGCCGGTCAAAGCCCTAGACCACGCGGGCCCCACGGATGGGCGCATCATCGAAAACCGCGTGAGGGAGGGTCGAAAAACCACCCCCACCTGCATGTGGCCCAAATATGTGTATAAAAGGGTGGTGTCACTAGTAGAAAACAGGGCTTTGGTCCAGGCCTGGCCAGCCCATTAGTCCCGGTTCAGTGACGAACCGGGACCCATGGGGGCATACGTCCCGGTTCGTGCGCCCAGGGGGCCGGCCGGGCCTCGTGGGGCATTGGTCCCGGTTCGTCCGTACCCTTTGGTCCCGGTTCCAGACATGAACCGGGACCAATGGGCCTCGCTCCTAGCCCACATCCATTGGTCCCGGTTCATGGCTGGAACCGGGACCAAAGGAGGTCCTTTAGTCCCGGTTCCAGCCACCAACCGGGACCAATGAGGTGCCTATATATACCCCCTCGCCCGCAAGCAGAGCACTCCACTGCTCTGTTTTTTCTGGCCGGCTAGGGGAGGGCTTTGTGGTGCTCTAGCTCACCTCCTATGCACATGAGGTGTTCGATGAAATGCCCGAGCCACACTACTTAAGCTTTCTTCTTTCCAAGCTCGACCTCCAAGCTCCATTTTCCTCAAGATTTCTTTAGGTTTAGCGGTCCGTCTCGTCCCGTCCCCGTCTTCACCGCCGTCGATCGCCTGCGCCGATCTCGTCGCCGGCACCACCGTGGTGAGCCTCTTGTTCTTATCTTCTTTCTAAAAGAGAAAAAAATCTTACTTGTATGATTTAGATAGATACTTGTATAATTTTCTTACTTTTATTATTGTTTGTTATTATATAGTGCGATGGTTTTGGTATCCGCCCCCGTCGGCCATCGTCCTGTCTATGATTCGAATGTGGTATATATTATATTTTATAACTATTTGGTTCATTTATTGTTTTTGACAATTATGCCGACCAACGTGACATAGATTTTTTTATCTAGGAGGTATGTGAACCGGAAATTCCAACCGACCCTATTGTCGAGAGGTTAAATTTAGTTGAAGAAGAAAACAATTACTTGAAGGAAAAATTGAAAAAAATTGAGGAGGAGAAGATGATATTGGAGTTGCATATTGCGGATGTCGTCGATGATCACAAGATCAAGATGGATGCAATGCGCTTCAAGATTAGAAAGTATAGAAAATATGCCATTCATACCGAGGCTTGGTATCATTATGCCGTTGGATCAATTGTTACCTTGGTTGCGATTATGATCGCATTTGTTGTTGCATTGAAATGTTTTACATAGTTTCAATGTATGGTTTAATTAGATGCTTTGTAGAGCTATATGTTGTTCAATGAGAACTATGTATGTACTTTGGTTTTAATGTGATGATGAACTTCTATTAATTTGGTCACTTATCTATTCATGATGTTCTGTAATGGTTTTTGACACACTTAATTATATATAATGCACGCAGATGAACCGTCAATGGATGTACGGTGACAGACGCACCTCCGAGTACATTAAGGGCATGCATAATTTTCTCGAAGTGGCTGAGGCAAACAAGCAGAATGGTTTTATGTGTTGTCCATGCCCTATATGTGGGAATTCGAAGTCTTACTCTGACCGGAAAATCCTTCACACCCACCTGCTTTATAAGGGTTTCATGCCACACTATAATGTTTGGACCAAGCACGGAGAAAGAGGGGTTATGATGGAAGACAGTGAAGAAGAAGAGGATGATGACAACTACGTGCCCCCTGAATACGGTGATCCTGCAACGGGGGAAGCTGAAGATCAAGAGGAACCAGATGATGTGCCCGATGATGATCTCCGCCGGGTCATTGTTGATGCAAGGAGACAGTGCGAAAGTGAAAAGGAGAAGCTGAAGTTCGATCGCATGTTAGAGGATCACGAAAAAGGGTTGTACCCCAAATGCGAAGATGGCAACACAAAGCTCGGTACCGTACTGGAATTGCTGCAGTGGAAGGCAGAGAATGCTGTTCCTGACAAAGGATTTGAGAAGCTACTGAAAATATTGAAGAAGAAGCTTCCAAAGGTTAACGAATTGCCCGACAGTACGTACGCAGCAAAGAAGGTCGTATGCCCTCTAGCATTGGAGGTGCAGAAGATACATGCATGCCCTAATGACTGCATCCTGTACCGCAGTGCGTACGAGGATTTGAACGCATGCCCGGTATGCGGTGCATTGCGGTATAAGATCAGACAAGATGACCGTGATGATGTTGACGGCGAGCCCACCAGGAAGAGGGTTCCTGCGAAGGTGATGTGGTATGCTCCTATAATACCACGGTTGAAATGTCTGTTCAGAAACAAAGAGCATGCCAAGTTGATGCGATGGCACAGAGAGGACCGTAAGAAAGACGGGAAGTTAAGAGCACCCGCTGACGGGTCGTAGTGGAGAAAAATCGAGAGAAAGTACTGGGAGGAGTTTGCAGGTGACGCAAGGAACGCATGGTTTGGTTTAAGCGCGGATGGCATTAATCCGTTTGGGGAGCAGAGCAGCAATCACAGCACCTGGCCCGTGACTCTATGTATCTATAACCTTCCTCCTTGGCTGTGCATGAAGCGGAAGTTCATTATGATGCCAGTACTCATCCAAGGCCCTAAGCAACCCGGCAACGACATTGATGTGTACCTAAGGCCATTAGTTGAAGAACTTTTACAGCTGTGGAATGGAAACGGTGTACGTATGTGGGATGAGCACAGACAGGAGGAATTTGACCTGCATGCGTAGCTGTTTGTAACCATCAATGATTGGCCTGCTCTCAGTAACCTTTCAGGACAGACAAACAAGGGATACCACGCATGCACGCACTGTTTAGCTGACACCGAAAGTATATACCTAGACAAATGCAGGAAGAATGTGTACCTGGGGCATCATCGATTTCTTCCGACCAACCATCAATGTCGAAAGAAAGGCAAGCATTTCAAAGGCGAGGCAGATCACCGGAAGAAGCCGGCCATGCATACCGGTGATCACGTACTTGCTATGGTCAATGATTTACACGTAATCTTTGGAAAGGGTCCCGGCGGACTATCTGTTCCGAATGACGCTGAGGGACGCGCACCCATGTGGAAGAAGAAATCTATATTTTGGGACCTACCCTACTGGAAAGACCTAGAGGTCCACTCTTCAATCGACGTGATGCACGTGACAAAAAACCTTTGCGTGAACCTGCTAGGCTTCTTGGGCGTGTATGGGAAGACAAAAGATACACCGGAGGCACGGGAGGATCTGCAATGTTTGCACGAAAAAGACGGCATGCCTCCAAAGCAGTATGATGGTCCTGTCAGCTGCGCTCTTACCAAAGAAGAGAAGGAAATCTTCTTTGAATGCCTGCTCAGTATGAAGGTCCCGTCTGGCTTCTCGTCCAATATAAAGGGAATAATAAATATCCCAGAGAAAGAGTTCCAGAACCTAAAGTCTCATGACTGCCACGTGATTATGACGCAACTGCTTCCGGTTGCATTGAGGGGGCTTCTACCGGAAAACGTTCGATTAGCCATTGTGAAGCTATGTGCATTCCTTAATGCAATCTCTCAGAAGGTGATCGATCCATAAATCCTACCAAGGCTAAGGAGTGATGTGGCGCAATGTCTTGTCAGTTTCGAACTGGTGTTCCCACCATCCTTCTTCAATATCATGACGCACGTCCTAGTTCATCTAGTCGACGAGATTGTCGTTCTGGGCCCTGTATTTCTACACAATATGTTCCCCTTTGAGAGGTTCATGGGAGTCCTAAAGAAATATGTCCGTAACCGCGCTAGGCCAGAAGGAAGCATCTCCATGGGCCATCAAACAGAGGATGTCATTGGGTTTTGTGTTGACTTCATTCCTGGCCTTAAGAAGATTGGCCTCCCTCAATCGCGGTATGAGGGGAGACTGACTGGAAAAGGCACGCTAGGAGGGGACTCAATAATATGTAGGGACGGGCATTCTTGGTCTCAAGCACACTACACAGTTCTACAGAACTCTACCTTGGTGACCCCGTATGTCGATGAACACAAGAACATTCTGCGCTCCAAACACCTGTAGCAGTGTGACGACTGGATTACATGTGAACACATCAGGACTTTCGGTAGTTGGTTGGAATCACGTCTCAGAGGTGACAACACTGTTTCTGATGAGCTGTACTCGTTGTCCAGGGGACCATCTTCGACTCTATTGACTTACAAAGGATACGAGATAAATGGGAATACATTTTACACGATCGCCCAAGATCAAAAGAGCACCAACCAAAACAGCGGTGTCCGCTTTGATGCAGCAACCAAGAGGGGAAAGGACACATATTATGGTTACATAGTGGACATATGGGAACTTGACTACGGACATGATTTTAAGGTCCCTTTGTTTAAGTGCAAATGGGTCAATATGTCAGGAGGCGGGGTACAGGTAGACCCACAGTACGGAATGACAACAGTGGATCTGAACAATCTTGGGTACACAGACGAACCATTCGTCCTAGCCAATGATGTGGCGCAGGTTTTCTATGTGAAGGACATGTCTACCAAACCGAGAAAAAGAAAAGATAAGGAAGCGAATACATCATGCGATGAGCCAAAGCGCCACATAGTTCTTTCAGGAAAAAGAGACATCGTGGGATTGGAGGGCAAGACAGACATGTCTGAAGATTATGAAAAGTTTCATGAAATTCCTCGCTTCAAAGTCAAGGCTGACCCAAGCACCCTGTTAAGCGATGAAGAATATCCATGGTTACGGTGTAATAAGCAAAGGACACAAGCGAAGAAAAAGTGAAGACTTTTCTCCACAAATATTATGATGATGCCTTTGATCTAGAATATCACTGCAGTTACATGTGAAGAAATGAAATGCCTTTTGTAACAGATGAGTTTCCGGAAACCCTGATACTTCGAAACAGATTGTCCGTTTTGTACACGAAGTGCATCCAGTTTTTGCCGTAACCCTCTCAACTTTTTAGCACGTGCTATGTGGGTGAAATGATGATACCATGCCAATTTTGAACCTCTTCAGAGTTCATTTGAAGTGCTTTTCAATTTCAGGGTCATATAGCTCAAAAAAATCAGTAAATGCATGAAAAATAACAAATGAAGTCAGAAAGGGTTGAAAATTGATTGTGTGGCTTTGAATGGTGCATTTTGAACACACAAAAAGTCTGGAGTTCAAATAAGTTCAAAAAAATGAAATCCCTTTGTAACAGACGAGTTTTCGTATGAAACTCTAATACTTCGAAAGAGATTGTCCGTTTTGTAACACGAAGTGCATCCAGTTTTTGCCGTAACCCTCTCAACTTTTAGCACATGCTATGTGGGTGAAATGATGATACCATGCCAACTTTCAACCTTTTCAGAGTTCATTTGAAGTGCTTTTCAATTTCAGGGTCATATAGCTCAAAAAAATCAGTAAATGCATGAAAAATAACAAATGAAGTCGAAGGGTTGAAAATTGATGATGTGGCTTTGAATGGTGCATTTTGAACACACAAAAAGTCTGGAGTTCAAATAAGTTCGAAAAAATGAAATCCCTTGTAACAGACGAGTTTCCGTATGAACATTGATACTTCGAAAGAGATTGTCCGTTTTGTACACGAAGTGCATCCAGTTTTTGCCGAACCCTGTCAACTTTTTAGCACATGCTATGTGGGTGAAATATGAATACCATGCCAACTTTCAACCTTTTCAGAGTTCATTTGAAGTGCTTTTCAATTTCAGGGTCATATAGCTCAAAACACATCAGTAAATGCATGAAAAATAACAAATGAAGTCAGAAAGGGTTGAAAATTGATGATGTGGCTTTGAATGGTGCATTTTGAAGACATAAAAATTCTGGAATTCAAATAAGTTCAAAAAAATGAAATCCCTTTGTAACAGACGAGTTTCCGTATGAAACCCTGATGCTTCGAAAGAGATTGTCCGTTTTGTACACGAAGTGCATCCAGTTTTTGTCGTAACCCTCTCAACTTTTTAGCACATGCTATGTGGGTGAAATGATGATACCATGCCAACTTTCAACCTTTTCAGAGTTCATTTGAAGTGCTTTTCAATTTCAGGGTCATATAGCTCAAACAAATCAGTAAATGCATGAAAAATAACAAATGAAGTCAGAAAGGGTTGAAAATTGATGATGTGGCTTTGAATGGTGCATTTTGAACACACAAAAAGTCTGGAGTTCAAATAAGTTCGAAAAAATGAAATCCCTTTGTAACAGACGAGTTTCCGTATGAAACATTGATACTTCGAAAGAGATTGTCCGTTTTGTACACGAAGTGCATCCAGTTTTTGCCGTAACCCTGTCAACTTTTTAGCACATGCTATGTGGGTGAAATGATGATACCATGCCAACTTTCAACCTTTTCAGAGTTCATTTGAAGTGCTTTTCAATTTCAGGGTCATATAGCTCAAAAAAATCAGTAAATGCATGAAAAATAACAAATGATGTCAGAAAGGGTTGAAAATTGATGATGTGGCTTTGAATGGTGCATTTTGAACACACAAAAAGTCTGGAGTTCAAATAAGTTCAAAAAAATGAAATCCCTTTGTAACAGACGAGTTTTCGTTCTAAACCCTGATACTTCAAAAGAGATTGCCCGTTTTGTACACGAAGTGCATCCAGTTTTTGTCGTAACCCTCTCAACTTTTTAGCACATGCTATGTGGGTGGAATGATGATACCGTGCCAACTTTCAACCTTTTCAGAGTTCATTTGTAGTGCTTTTCAATTTCAGGGTCATTTAGCGCAAAAAGAATGAACTAATAGCAAAAAGAATGAACTTAAAATAATCAATTAAAATATTCTGTTATGATCAACTAAAATAAAACTATAATATTCTTCAATAGCAAAAAGAATCAACTAAAAAGCTTTTATAAAACTCTAATAGCAAAAGGAATCAACTAAAAAGCTTTTATAGACCTCTAGTATTTTTGAAACTAAAATTATAAAAAATTTATGCAAGTAAAATTATCAAAGTATTTTTAGTTCAAAACATTAATAGCAAAAATAATTATCATAAATAAATTTTTTGTTAGAAACTTTAATAGCAAAAAGAATTATCATAAAGAATTTTTTGTTAAAAACTAAAATAACAAAATCTGTTTTTGAATATAATGTTAAAACACAATAATATTAAATAGCAGGAAAAAGAATCACTCAAAAATCTATTTTTATAGTAAAGTTATTCACAAACTAGTGATTCACACAAATTTCAAAGAATTCAAATTTAAACTATTCAAATTTGAAAACTAATGGCACTAACAGAAAGTTTATAATTTTTGTGACCTAACAACAAAAAGAATTAAGAAAAATAAAGCAAAAAACAAATGAAAAAAATAATGCAAAAAACAAAACAAAAAAACTGGAAAAAAAATAAAAAAATGCCGCCTACTGGGCCACCACGGCCTGAATACGACTAGAAACCCAACCCGGCAGGTGCGCCAGGATTCAGGCCCGCAGAAGGCCCAGTAGGCCCACAGGCAGAGAGACATAGTTAGGCCAGTAGGCCTACAATAGAGAGGAGTTCGAAAGGGGAGGCACAGCCGCGCTTATAAACTGGTGCCAAAGCTCCTCAGCTAGCGAGGTGGGACTAAACAACCACCGCGGCTGTGCCAGGCACAGGCTATTGTTCCCGGTTGGTGGCACGAACCGGGACCAATGCCCACCTTTGGTCCCGGTTTGTGGCACCAACCGGGACCAATGCTACCCTTTGGTCCCGGTTCGTGCCACCAACCGGGACCAAAGGTCTCTGCTTCCCGCCCTTTGGGCTGACGAAAAGAGACCTTTGGTCCCGGTTGATGGCACGAACCGGGACAAAGGGTTGCATTGGTCCCGGTTCGTGCCACAAACCAGGACAAAAGGTGTGGGTATATAATTGGTCCCAGTTCGTGCCACCAACCGGGACCAATGCTACCCTTTGGTCCCGGTTCGTGCCACCAACCGGGACCAAAGGTCTCTGCTTCCCGCCCTTTGGGCTGACGAAAAGAGACCTTTGGTCCCGGTTGGTGGCACGAACCAGGACAAAGGGTTGCATTGGTCCCAGTTCGTGCCACAAACCAGGACAAAAGGTGTGGGTATATAACCCCACACTTGGAGAAATTTCCCCCCACCCCGCCATTCTTCTCTGAACGCCGCCAGGCTGCTCCTGCTTCCTCGACGCCGTCGTCGTCGCCGCCCGCTCCTCGACGCCGTCGCCGCCCGCTCCTTGTCGCCGTCGCCCCGTGCTCCTGCCCTGCCCCGACACGCCGCCCGGCCCGTGCCCCTTGCTTCCTCGACGCTGTCGCCGCTCCGTGGTCGTCGTCGCCGCCCGCTCCTCGACGCCGTCGCCGCCCGCTCCTCGTCGCCGTCGTCCCGCGCTCCTGCCCTGCCCCGATCACGCTGCACCTCTCCTCGCCGTTCGGTCCGGCCGGCCTTCTCCTCTCTGTTTTTTTAATATGATGATTTTTTTTGTTCATAGATGATATATATGTAGTGTATATGAGATATATATGTATGTGTATGCAAAAGTTACATTTAAGAAAAAAAATGTATGTATTATGTTCATATGCAAAGAATATGCAAAAGTTAGAATTTTTGTTCATATATGTAATTTTTTTTGTTCATATGGGTATTAATTTTTTTGTTCATAGCATTTTTTTGTTCATATATGTATTTTTTATAGCATTTTTTTTCATGTATATATGTATGTGGCTATGTATGTATAGATGGATATCATTTTTTTCCATGTATGTATGTCGTTGTCGATATACCCCCTCCCCGATAACTTCGACATGCAAACTGGTTTGACAGTCATCAGGACCTACCGTAACCCAAACCAAGAGAAATTCACCATGGTCAAACCCTTCTCGATGCCGGTCAAAGCCCTATATCGGCGGGCCCCACGTATGGCGCATCGTTGAAAACCGTGTGAGGGATGGTCGAAAACCACCCCACCTGCATGTGACCCCAATATATGTATAAAGGGTGGTGTGATGTTTAAATACCCAATACACAACTTTGATGTGGCACTTGCCTCACAAACAGGACAGTCCGGCAGGAAGGTTCGGGACTTAGATGATAGTCCCGCACTTCGAGCCGAGGGAGGGATCTTGTGAAGACATGTGCTCAAACATGGCTTGGCATGTCACCATGACCCACCTAACAAATACCAAGAGGAATTCACCATGGTCTACCCCCTCTCGATGCCAGTCAAAGTCCTAGACCGCGCGGGCCCAGGATGGGCGCATCATCGAAAACCGCGTGAGGGAGGGTCGGAAAACCACCTCGGCCTACAGTGGCCCAAATATATGTATAAAGGGTGGTGTGATGTTTAAATACCCAATACATAACTTTGATGTGGCAGTTTTCTCAAACAGGACAGTCCGGTAGGAAGGTTCAGGACTTAGAGTGCTAACCCGCACTTCGAGCCGACAGGATGGAATCTTGTGAAGGCATGTGCTCAATCTTGGTTCTGGCATGTCAATATGACCTACCCTAACACAACCAAGAGGAATTCACCATGGTCTACCCCATTTCGATGCCGGTCAAAGCCCTAGACCACGCGGCCCCACGGATGGGCGCATCATCGAAAACCGCGTGAGGGAGGGTCGAAAAACCACCCCCTGCATGTGGCCCAAATATGTGTATAAAAGGGTGGTGTCACTAGTAGAAAACAGGGCTTGGTCCAGGCCTGGCCAGCCCATTAGTCCCGGTTCAGTGACGAACCGGGACCCATGGGGGCATACGTCCCGGTTCGTGGGCCCAGGGGGCCGGCCGGCCTCGTGGGGCATTGGTCCCGGTTCGTCCGTACCCTTTGGTCCCGGTTCCAGACATGAACCGGGACCAATGGGCCTCGCTCCTAGCCCACATCCATTGGTCCCGGTTCATGCTGGAACCGGGACCAAAGGAGGTCCTTTAGTCCGGTTCCAGCCACCAACCGGGACCAATGAGGTGCCTATATATACCCCCTCGCCCGCAAGCAGAGCACTCCACTGCTCTGTTTTTTCTGGCGGCTAGGGAGGGCTTTGTGGTGCTCTAGCTCACCTCCTATGCACATGAGGTGTTCGATGAATGCCCGAGCCACACTACTTAAGCTTTCTTCTTCCAAGCTCGACCTCCAAGCTCCATTTTCCTCAAGATTTCTTTAGGTTTAGCGGTCCGTCTCGTCCCGTCCCGTCTTCACCGCCGTCGATCGCTGCGCCGATCTGTCGCGGCACCACCTGGTGAGCCTTTGTTTATCTTCTTTCTAAAAGACTTGAATCTATTTAGAGAAAAAAATCTTACTTGTAGATTAGATACTTGTATATTTCTTACTTTATATTGTTTGTTATAATAGTGCGAGGTTTGGTATCCGCCCCCGTCGGCCAGTCCGTCTATGATTCGAATGTGGTATATATTATATTTTAAACTATTTGGTTCATTTATTGTTTTTGACAATTATGCCGACCAACGTGACATAGATTTTTTATCTAGGAGGTATGTGAACCGGAAATTCCAACCGACCCTATTGTCAGAGGTTAAATTTAGTTGAAGAAGAAACAATTACTTGAAGGAAAAATTGAAAAAAATTGAGGAGGGAAAGATGATATTGGAGTTGCATATTGCGGATGTCGTCGATGATCACAAGATAAGATGGATGCAATGCGCTTCAAGATTAGAAAGTATAGAAAATATGCCATTCATACCGAGGCTTGGTATCATTATGCCGTTGGATCAATTGTTACCTTGGTTGCGATTATGATCGCATTTGTTGTTGCATTGAAATGTTTTACATAGTTTCAATGTATGGTTTAATTAGATGCTTTGTAGAGCTATATGTTGTTCAATGAGAACTATGTATGTACTTTGGTTAATGTGATGATAACTTCTATTAATTTGGTCACTTATCTATTCATGATGTTCTGTAATGGTTTTTGACAACACTTAATTATATATAATGCACGCAGATGAACCGTCAATGGATGTACGGTGACAGACGCACCTCCGGTACATTAAGGGCATGCATAATTTCTCGAAGTGGCTGAGGCAAACAAGCAGAATGGTTTTATGTGTTGTCCATGCCCTATATGTGGGAATTCGAAGTCTTACTCTGACCGGAAAATCCTTCACACCCACCTGCTTTATAAGGGTTTCATGCCACACTAATAAGTTTGGACCAAGCACGGAGAAAGAGGGGTTATGATGGAAGACAGTGAAGAAGAAGAGGATGATGACAACTACGTGCCCCCTGAATACGGTGATCCTGCAACGGGGGAAGCTGAAGATCAAGAGGAACCAGATGATGTGCCCGATGATGATCTCCGCGCGGTCATTGTTGATGCAAGGAGACAGTGCGAAAGTGAAAAGGAGAAGCTGAAGTTCGATCGCATGTTAGAGGATCACGAAAAGAGGTTGTACCCCAAATGCGAAGATGGCAACACAAAGCTCGGTACCGTACTGGAATTGCTGCAGTGGAGGCAGAGAATGCTGTTCCTGACAAAGGATTTGAGAAGCTACTGAAATATTGAAGAAGAAGCTTCCAAAGGTTAACGAATTGCCCGACAGTACGTACGCAGCAAAGAAGGTCGTATGCCCTCTAGCATTGGAGGTGCAGAAGATACATGCATGCCCTAATGACTGCATCTGTACCGCAGTGCGTACGAGGATTTGAACGCATGCCCGGTATGCGGTGCATTGCGGTATAAGATCAGACAAGATGACCGTGATGATGTTGACGGCGAGCCCACCAGGAAGAGGGTTCCTGCGAAGGTGATGTGGTATGCTCCTATAATACCACGGTTGAAATGTCTGTTCAGAAACAAGAGCATGCCAAGTTGATGCGATGGCACAGAGAGGACCGTAAGAAAGACGGAAGTTAAGAGCACCCGCTGACGGGTCGTAGTGGAGAAAATCGAGAGAAAGTACTGGGAGGAGTTTGAGTGACGCAAGGAACGCATGGTTTGGTTTAGCGCGGATGGCTTAATCCGTTTGGGGAGAGCAGCAATCACACACCTGGCCGTGACTCTATGTATCTATAACCTCCTCCTTGGCTGTGCATGAAGCGAAGTTCATTATGATGCCAGTACTCATCCAAGGCCCTAAGCAACCCGGCAACGACATTGATGTGTACCTAAGGCCATTAGTTGAGAACTTTTACAGCTGTGGAATGGAAACGGTGTACGTATGTGGGATGAGCACAGACAGGAGGAATTTGACCTGCATGCGTAGCTGTTTGAACCATCAATGATTGGCCTGCTCTCAGAACCTTTCAGGACAGACAAACAAGGGATACCACGCATGCACGCATGTTTAGCTGACACCGAAAGTATATACCTAGACAAATGCAGGAAGAATGTGTACCTGGGGCATCATCGATTTCTTCCGACCAACCATCAATGTCGAAAGAAAGGCAAGCATTTCAAAGGCGAGGCAGATCACCGGAAGAAGCCGGCCATGCATACCGGTGATCACGTACTTGCTATGGTCAATGATTTACACGTAATCTTTGGAAAGGGTCCCGGCGGACTATCTGTTCCGAATGACGCTGAGGGACGCGCACCCATGTGGAAGAAGATCTATATTTTGGGACCTACCCTACTGGAAAGACCTAGAGGTCCACTCTTCATCGACGTGATGCACGTGACAAAAAACCTTTGCGTGAACCTGCTAGGCTTCTTGGGCGTGTATGGGAAGACAAAGATACACCGGAGGCACGGGAGGATCTGCAATGTTTGCACGAAAAGACGGCATGCCTCCAAAGCAGTATGATGGTCCTGTCAGCTGCGCTCTTACCAAGAAGAGAAGGAATCTTTGATGCCTGCTCAGTATGAAGTCCCGTCTGGCTTCTCGTCCGATAAAAAGAAGAGAAGAATAAACTATCCCAGAGAAAGAGTTCCAGAACCTAAAGTCTCATGACTGCCACGTGATTATGACGCACTGCTCCGGTTGCATGAGGGGGCTTCTACCGGAAAACGTTCGATTAGCCATTGTGAAGCTATGTGCATTCCTTAATGCAATCTCTCGAAGGTGATCGATCCATAAATCCTACCAAGGCTAAGGAGGTGATGTGGCGCAATGTCTTGTCAGTTTCGAACTGGTGTTCCCACCATCCTTCTTCAATATCATGACGCACGTCCTAGTTCATCTAGTCGACGAGATGTCGTTCTGGGCCCTGTATTTCTACACAATATGTTCCCCTTTGAGAGGTTCATGGGAGTCCTAAAGAAATATGTCCGTAACCGCGCTAGGCCAGAAGGAAGCATCTCCATGGGCCATCAAACAGAGGATGTCATGGGTTTTGTGTTGACTTCATTCCTGGCCTTAAGAAGATTGGCCCCCTCAATCGCGGTATGAGGGGAGACTGACTGGAAAAGGCACGCTAGGAGGGGACTCAATAATATGTAGGGACGGGCATTCTTGGTCTCAAGCACAACACAGTTCTACAGAACTCTACCTTGGTGACCCCGTATGTCGATGAACACAAGAACATTCTGCGCTCCAAAACACTGTAGCAGTGTGACGACTGGATTACATGTGAAAAACATCAGGACTTTCGGTAGTTGGTTGGAATCACGTCTTAGAGGTGACAACATGTTTCTGATGAGCTGTACTCGTTGTCCAGGGGACCATCTTCGACATCTATTGACTTACAAAGGATACGAGATAAATGGGAATACATTTTACCGATCGCCCAAGATCAAAAGAGCACCAACCAAAACAGCGGTGTCCGCTTTGATGCAGCAACCAAGAGGGGAAAGGACACATATTATGGTTACATAGTGGACATAATGGGAACTTGACTACGGACATGATTTTAAGGTCCCTTTGTTTAAGTGCAAATGGGTCAATATGTCAGGAGGCGGGGTACAGGTAGACCCACAGTACGGAATGACAACAGTGGATCGACAATCTTGGACACAGACGAACCATTCGTCCTAGCCAATGATGTGGCGCAGTTTTCTAGTGAAGAAGACAGAACAATGAATCTACCAAACGAGAAAAAGAAAGATAAGGAAGCGAATACATCATGCGATGAGCCAAAGCGCCACATGTTCTTTCAGGAAAAAGAGACATCGTGGGATTGGAGGGCAAGACAGACATGTTGAAGATTATGAAAAGTTTATGAAATTCCCGCTTCAAAGTCAAGGCTGACCCAAGCACCCTGTTAAGCGATGAAGAATACATGGTTACGGTGTAATAAGCAAAGGACACAAGCGAAGAAAAAGTGAAGACTTTTCTCCACAAATATTATGATGATGCCTTTGATCTAGAAATCACTGCAGTTACATGTGAAGAAATGAAATGCCTTTTGTAACAGATGAGTTTCCGGAAACCCTGATACTTCGAAACAGATTGTCGTTTTGTACACGAAGTGCATCCAGTTTTTGCCGTAACCTCTCAACTTTTTAGCACGTGCTATGTGGGTGAAATGATGATACCATGCCAATTTTGAACCTCTTCAGAGTTCATTTGAAGTGCTTTTCAATTTCAGGGTCATATAGCTCAAAAAAATCAGTAAATGCATGAAAAATAACAATGAAGTCAGAAAGGGTTGAAAATTGATTGTGTGGCTTTGAATGGTGCATTTTGAACACACAAAGTCTGGAGTTCAAATAAGTTCAAAAAAATGAAATCCCTTTGTAACAGACGAGTTTTCGTATGAAACTCTAATACTTCGAAAGAGATTGTCCGTTTTGTACACGAAGTGCATCCAGTTTTTGCCGTAACCCTCTCAACTTTTTAGCACATGCTATGTGGGTGAAATGATGATACCATGCCAACTTTCAACCTTTTCAGAGTTCATTGAAGTGCTTTTCAATTTCAGGGTCATATAGCTCAAAAAAATCAGTAAATGCATGAAAAATAACAAATGAAGTCAGAAAGGGTTGAAAATTGATGATGTGGCTTTGAATGGTGCATTTTGAACACACAAAAAGTCTGGAGTTCAAATAAGTTCGAAAAAATGAAATCCCTTTGTAACAGACGAGTTTCCGTATGAAACATTGATACTTCGAAAGAGATTGTCCGTTTTGTACACAGAAGTGCATCCAGTTTTTGCCGTAACCCTGTCAAATTTTTAGCACATGCTTTGTGGGTGAAATTATAATACCATGCCAACTTTCAACCTTTTCAGAGTTCATTTGAAGTGCTTTTCAATTTCAGGGTCATATAGCTCAAACAAATCAGTAAATGCATGAAAAATACAAATGAAGTCAGAAAGGGTTGAAAAATGATGATGTGGCTTTGAATGGTGCATTTTGAAGACATAAAAATTCTGGAATTCAAATAAGTTCAAAAAAATGAAATCCCTTTGTAACAGACGAGTTTCGTATGAAACCCTGATGCTTCGAAAGAGATTGTCCGTTTTGTACACGAAGTGCATCCAGTTTTTGTCGTAACCCTCTCAACTTTAGCACATGCTATGTGGGTGAAATGATGATACCATGCCAACTTTCAACCTTTTCAGAGTTCATTTGAAGTGCTTTTCAATTTCGGTCATATAGCTCAAACAAATAGTAAATGCATGAAAAATAAACAAATGAAGTGCAGAAAGGGTTGAAAATTGATGATGTGGCTTTGAATGGTGCATTTTGAACACACAAAAAGTCTGGAGTTCAAATAAGTTCGGAAAAATGAAACCTTGTAACAGACGAGTTTCCGTATGAAACATTGATACTTCGAAAGAGATTGTCCGTTTTGTACACGAAGTGCATCCAGTTTTTGCCGTAACCTGTCAACTTTTTAGCACATGCTATGTGGGTGAAATGATGATACCATGCCAACTTTCAACCTTTCAGAGTTCATTTGAAGTGCTTTTCAATTTCAGGGTCATATAGCTCAAAAAAATCAGTAAATGCATGAAAAATAACAAATGATGTCAGAAAGGGTTGAAAATTGATGATGTGGCTTTGAATGGTGCATTTTGAACACACAAAAAGTCTGGAGTTCAAATAAGTTCAAAAAAATGAAATCCTTTGTAACAGAAGAGTTTTCGTTCTAAACCCTGATACTTCAAAAGAGATTGCCGTTTGTACACGAAGTGCATCCAGTTTTTGTCGTGAACCCTCTCAACTTTTTAGCACATGCTATGTGGGTGGAATGATGATACCGTGCCAACTTTCAACCTTTTCAGAGTTCATTTGTAGTGCTTTTCAATTTCAGGGTCATTTAGCGCAAAAAGAATGAACTAATAGCAAAAAGAATGAACTTAAAATAATCAAATAAAATATTCTGTTATGATCAACTAAAATAAAACTATAAATTCTTCAATAGCAAAAAGAATCAACTAAAAAGCTTTATAAAAACTCTAATAGCAAAAGGAATCAACTAAAAAGCTTTTATAGACCTCTAGTATTTTTGAAACTAAAATTATAAAAATTATGCAAGTAAAATTATCAAAGTATTTTTAGCAAAACATTAATAGCAAAAATAATTACATAAATAAATTTTTTGTTAGAAACTTTAAGCAAAAAGAATTATCATAAAGATTTTTTGTTAAAAAACTAAATAACAAAATCTGTTTTTGAATATAATGTTAAAACACAATAATATTAAATAGCAGGAAAAAGAATCACTCAAAAATCTATTTTTATAGTAAAGTTATTCACAAACTAGTGATTCAACAAATTTCAAAGAATTCAAATTTAAACTATTCAAATTTGAAAAAAATGGCACTAACAGAAAGTTTATAATTTTTGTGACCTAACAACAAAAAGAATTAAGAAAAATAAAGCAAAAAACAAATGAAAAAATAATGCAAAAAACAAAACAAAAAAACTGGAAAAAAAATAAAAAAATGCCGCTACTGGGCCACCACGGCCTGAATACGACTAGAAACCCAACCGGCAGGTGCGCCAGGATTCGGCCCGCAGAAGGCCCAGTAGGCCCACAGGCAGAGAGACATAGTTAGGCCAGTAGGCCTACCATAGAGAGGAGTTCGAAAGGGGAGGCACAGCCGCGCTTATAAACTGGTGCCAAAGCTCTCAGCTAGCGAGGTGGGACTAAACAACCACCGCGGCTGTGCCAGGCACAGGCTATTGTTCCCGGTTGGTGGCACGAACCGGGACCAATGCCCACCTTTGGTCCGGTTTGTGGCACCAACCGGGACCAATGCTACCCTTTGGTCCCGGTTGTGCCACCAACCGGGACCCAAGGTCTCTGCTTCCCGCCCTTGGGCTGACGAAAAGAGACACTTTGGTCCCGGTTGATGGCACGAACCGGGACAAAGGGTTGCATTGGTCCCGGTTCGTGCCACAAACCAGGACAAAAGGTGTGGGTATATAATTGGTCCCAGTTCGTGCCACCAACCGGGACCAATGCTACCTTTGGTCCGGTTCGTGCCACCAACCGGGACCAAAGGTCTCTGCTTCGCCTTTGGGCTGACGAAAAGAGACTTTGGTCCCGGTTGGTGGCACGAACCAGGACAAAGGGTGCATTGGTCCAGTTCGTGCCACAAACCAGGACAAAAGGTGTGGGTATATAACCCCCACTTGGAGAAATTTCCCCCCACCCCGCATTCTTCTCTGAACGCCGCCAGGCTGCTCCTGCTTCCTCGACGCCGTCGTCGTCGCCGCCCGCTCCTCGACGCCGTCGCCGCCCGCCCTTGTCGCGTCGCCCCGTGCTCCTGCCCTGCCCCGACACGCCGCCCGGCCCGTGCCCCTTGCTTCCTCGACGCTGTCGCCGCTTCGTGGTCGTCGTCGCCGCCGCTCCTCGACGCCGTCCCGCCGCTCCTCGTCGCCGTCGTCCCGCGCTCCTGCCCTGCCCCGATCATGCACCTCTCCTCGCCGTTCGGTCCGGCCGGCCTTCTCCTCTCTGTTTTTTAATATGATGATTTTTTTTGTTCATAGATGATATATATGTAGTGTATATGAGATATAATTGTATGTGTATGCAAAAGTTACATTTAAGAAAAAAAATGTATGTATTATGTTCATATGCAAAGAATATGCAAAAGTTAGAATTTTTGTTCATATATGTAATTTTTTTGTTCATATGGGTATTAATTTTTTTGTTCATAGCATTTTTTTGTTCATATATGTATTTTTTATAGCATTTTTTTTCATGTATATATGTATGTGGCTATGTATGTATAGATGGATATCATTTTTTTCCATGTATGTATGTCGTTGTCGATATACCCCTCCCCGAAACTTCGACATGAGAGGGGGGGGGGGGGGAGGAGTCCTCGAAACATATCATGTGCACTTTATAAATTCATATGTTGAGTTAGTTGATTTAGGTTAGTGCATTTTAGGTTAGTTGATTTAGTGCATTTTAGGTTAGTTGTATTGTTAGGGCATTTTATGTTAGTAGATTTTAGGTTAGTGGAGAGGAAAAAAGAAAATAAGGAAAAAGAAGAAAATAGGAAGAAGGAAGAAGGAAGAAGAAGAAAAAGAAGTAGAGGAAAAAGGAAAATAAGAAGAGGAAGAAGGAGGAGAAGAAGGAGAAGAAGAGGAGAGGAAGAAGGAGGAGAAGAAGGAGAAGAAGAGGAGAGGAAGAAGAGGAGAAAAAAATAAAAAGAGGAATAAAAAGAACAAAAAGAGGAGAACAAGAAGGAATAGAGGAATGGAAAACTTACTTCTTCTCCTCTATTCTATTCCTTCTTCTTCTCCTCTTTTTTTTTCTTCTTCTTCCTCTTCTTATTTTTTATCGGGAACGAGGGTGTCGAGGATCACCGAGCGGTCGAGGGTCGGGAACTAGGGTAGAGGGTCGAGGGTCGCCGAGGGGTCGAGGGTTGCCGAGGGGTCGAGGTTCGAGGATCACCGAGGGGTCGAGGGTCGACGGTCGTCGAGGGGTCGAGGGTCGAGATTTATCAAGAATGCCCCCATTATGGATGTGCACAAGTTGATCCAATTTTTTTCTGATCTCATATATATATATATATATATATATATTCTTCTATATGTCATGTTGTCTGTCAAAGTATTGAAGAAATCCATGGCTTCATCATTAGCCGGAAGTAACAGGTGTATGATGCTACGAAGCTCTTCAAAGTTGTTTTGGAACGGAGTTCCGGATAGAATAATTCGCTTTTTGGTACGAATTTCAGCAAAGGCCTTCCAAATAGCGATATTCGGAAGGCTCTTGCTGAACTTCGTACCAAAAAACTAATTATCCTATCCGGGACTCCGTTCCAAAACAATTTTGGAGAGCTTCGTACCATTATGCGCCTGTTACTTCCGGCTAATGATGAAGCCATGGTTTTCTTGAATCCTTTGACACTGACAACGTGACATATAGAAGGGTAGATGAGATCAGGAAAAATATGGACCATTTTCTGCACATCCAGAATGGCGCCATTTTGTTAAATCCCTTGTTTGACATTCATGAGAGAGGCGGTCCGAACGTCGGACATTCATGAGAGAACTCCGGTAACTCTTCAACATGAGGGGGGACGTCGATCAACCCCCTCTTGCCTGACCAAACCCTAGAAGCCTCGAGGCCACCCCAAACCCTAGAAGCGTTGCCGAGGCCACCCCAAACCCTAGAAGCGTCGAGGCCACCCAAATTTACCAAGTTAAAAGAGCGTTGTCGAGGTCACCCCAAACCCTAGAAGCATCGAGGCCACTAATTAATATTCCTTGCTGTGATTAGCTAGCTAGGTCTATGTTTGCCACTAATATATCCATCTCTCATGTTTGTATATTAATTGCCATGTTGTAATATTTGCAGAAACTATGGATCAACAAAGAGACTTGGAAACAGAAGAGTTGTTGGGGGACATCATCCTCGGCGGAGGTGATGTCTTGTCGTATCTCAACGACACCGATTGTCTGGAAGGAGAGGGTGAAGGCTCCGGTGATCGAACAATGGAGGAGGAAGGACATGATCATGATGGTTCCGGTGACCGAATGCCGGAGGAAGAAGGAGACCATGATGATGGCTCCGGTGATCGAACGGAGGAGGGAGCTGTTGCAAAGTCCGGCGAGGTATATATATTAATTAAGCCTGTGCTGACTAGCTAATTGATGCATTAATTGTTTTGGTATGTACATATATTAACTCTTCTTTCTTCTTTTAAAGCCCTCCGGATCGAGCCAAACTTTGGTAACGAGACGAGGCCCGAAGAAAAGGTTGCGTCAGGATGAAAGGTTCATGATCACAGCAATCACGAACGATGGCCAGCCGATTGAACCGAGGCGGACCAAGGATGCATTTTCAGCTCAGTGCGGAGCTATTGTTAGGGACAGCATCCCGATCAGCATCCAGCTATGGAATGAGCCTAAGAAGAACGAAGACCCTCAAGTTTCTTATGTCATCGATAGACAGAAAGATGATCTTTGGACCTCGCTGAAGGCAAATTTCACCCTACCGCCAGAGGAGGACCCGGATAAGCCAGTTATAGAGCCATTCGTCAAGGCGTGTGCTCTTAAAAAGATGGCAGATCTATTCAGGAGGTGGAAGAATGAGTTGAAATCAATGTTTGTCGACAAAGGGAAGACTCCAGAATTCACCGGCCGATTTGAGAAGATAAGAGATCATTGGCCTGCATTTGTGGCCTACAAGACATCGGACAAGAGTAAGAAGATGTCAGAAACAAATAAGATAAATGCTGCAAAGAAGAAGTTTCACCATCGCACGGGGTCAGGTGGCTACCTCAAAGCCCGGCCGCTATGGGACAAAGCTGAGAATGACCTGCTTGCTAAAGGGGTCGAACCAGAGACATTGAACTGGCCAGGCCGTTCAAGGACTTGGTTCTTCGGGGTTGGGGGAACCTTGGACCCTGAAATAGGGAAGTGCGTTTGGACGGACGAGCAACTTGCAATACCCGTTGACGGTGTCCTGGACTAGGGGGTACTCACGACATCGTCTCCCGATTAGTTGGATTGGGCCGAGGACCCCCAGGGCCGTTTACTCATGGGCCTGTTCGGACAGCCGAAGTATACACGAGGAAGATTCCACAAGACTTGGTGATCAAGACAAGGACTCCTCTCCACCGGCGTATTTGACTAGGACTCTTGTTATCCTAGGCCTCTGGTACATTATATAAGCCGAGGCCGGGCTAGTCGATAGGGAGGCTAGATCATTATGACATTACTCATCATACCCCTTGGGTTTAGACCACAACATATGATCTCGAGGTAGATCAACTCTGTACCTTGATACTTCATCAATATAAACAAGAGCAGGACGTAGGGTTTTACCTCCATAGAGAGGGCCCGAACCTGGGTAAAACACGGTGTTCATCGTCTCTGTTACCATCGATCCTAGATCCACAGCTCGGGACCCCCTACCCCGAGGTCTGTCGGTTTTGACACCGACAATGGTGCTTTCATTAAGAGTTCCGCTGTGTGATCGGCAAAGGATCAATGGCTCGCCCGCTGATCAACTGTGACGTCGGCATCTTCGTCGCCAGCTCGACTGGTCACCTTGGCTCGACCGAGGACTGCGCTCCATCTCCGATCGTCATGTTCGGGCGAGGGCCTTCATCAAACATCAACTCCGATCTCTATCATGATCACGGAGGAATCATCCTTGGAGCTCGGGGGCTCAACGTCAACATTGCCCTCGGGCGACCGTGCTGTTTTTCTAGACAGCAAACTTTTATCCGCCTCCAGCGCCTCCTCGAGTGTCATTTTAACGATTGCTTGGGTGGAATTGTGCGGAATTAATTCTACAACAACCATGCAAAATTTCGCCGAGTTCCGATGGAGGAATCTCCGGCGATCTCCGATATACCGGAGCCCTGTCGAATCTGGACGGGAATCTGGACGAGTTTGGAGCGTGGTGTCCAGCATCTAGCTCGGACGTCCTTTGGAAGATCCAACCGTTGATCTGCTGCGGAATTCCTATATCTACCACCCCTCAAAATTTCAGCTCGATCCGACGGTTCAATCTCCTGAAACTATCCGATGAGTTGACCAATTTTCAGATCTGTTTTCTGCGCGAATATGGATCCGACCCGAATTCATGTTTCTTTATGAACGTGATATTGGACAACCTTTTTAAAGGAATTTTCTTCTAGGGTATTGTGCGTTGTTTTTAAACACGTGCCCATATAATTTTAAGCCTCCTCTGATGTAATCTTCATCATCACGCTGGTGTCAAACCAGTCCGGCAATATTGCTCCATGGCTGCCGACCTGCGCTAGACACGTCGTCGCTTTTTGAGCCGAGCTCAACTTCTTCGGATCATCATCTCGGCGAGCCGAACAAGAGTTCGGAATCGCCAAGGATAAATCATCACAAACATCACTGCCCCACGGATTACACGGAGCGGGCACACCGGCATCGCCGCATGGCCACTTCATCAAGCCGGCATTGACCGCGTCACTAGTTACGACCTACGTCGGCATGGCCGCACTGTTGCTTCTTCAAGCCGATGTCCATCACGCCGAACTGCTTCAACACCTCGGCTGACATGGCAACTGCAACGTCTCCTTACCGACCTGCTCCGTCACCTCGGCTAGACCAGGGGCTTCGCTATCTCTTCATCAACCTACTCCGGAGACTTCAGCGTCACCAGCCGACCAGCGTCGTTACGTTAGCTGGACCGAGGGCTTTGCCTCGGCGAGACAATCTTTGCCAGCATCGCCATGCCGTCGCTTCATCACCCATCAGGCAATGGGTGTGCGGATCGAGTCCCAATTTTGGGAGTAACCTTTCTTCGGACTGCTACAACAAATAAACCAGGTGCTATTAATCCTAGCAATTTTTGCTTGTTTGGGTTTATTTTTTCCAAGTAATTATTACTCTGGTTTGTTCCATCATCTGTACACAGGTCTATCAAATGGTGGCCGCATTAACGACAGTCGCGTGGTGGTTCGGTCAGTTTCCGTACATAGTTCGGCGAACGCCGCATCCGGAACTCGGACCGACTTGTGAATTCGGGCTTTGCCACGCCTTTACCGCATCACGCCGATGCCCTGCATCGACATTGACTTCGGCGCCAGGCCACATCTCTTTAAATAAATTATCTTTGCGAAAAGCAATTATGCAAGGATTTTATATATATTTATATTATTCTTTTGGCACCGCACTATTTTATGTGTGCAGGTGATTGACTTCGACTGCGTCACGCGGTCACTTCGGCAAGCCAATGTCGTCGTCCCAATTGGCATAAATCGGCTCACATGATTATCTTGTTGATTGAATTGCCATACCGACATGTTCGGTTGCCTCGGGGACTTCGGCATCATCAAGAGGGTCCTACCTCGTCGGATGTTTGGCGCACGGGCCATATTTCTTTTATTACTCACTTTGCATGAATTATTAATCATGCAACCTTTTTTATTACTGTTATCTCCGGCTTGCACTATCTTCCGTGCACAGGTAAATGATCCGGATTGGGCAGCGCTGTCACCTCGGCTGAACCGGGGGCTTCGTCATCACTTCATTAACCCACACCGGGAACTTCGGCGTCATACTGTCGGCCTACTCCGTCGCCTCGGACGGACGGGGGGTTCCACCTCGCCACATTGGCCGTGCTGTGTCGCCACTTCGGAGTGCCGAGCTCTTCGCTCCTCCATCTCGGGACCGGCTTAGGGGCTGGGACCTCGTCCCGCCGTAAACTCGGACCGCGTCATCGATGCCGAGCACATTAACCAGCTAAGTCGCTTTCATGCCCAAAGTTTTAAATTTTAAATTTGTGTTCGGTTGGACCGTGCTCACATGAGTTGTTTGTTAAAAGAAACTCCATTTACCCATGTTAGCTGGGGGCTCTTAAATTTACATGAGCTGTTTTATAATAATGTGTTTTCTTCTTGTTCGTTGCGAAGTCTTTTTCTATCACTCCTTCCTCGACTCGAGTGTGTGGTCAATAGCCGGATAGCCTGGGTCCGATCTTGACCCACTTGCAGTCTTGAGATCGGATGTGTCATGTTAAAGCACGACAGAAGCACAAATTTTTTTTAGACCAATTTTCGAATTGGCACCAATTGACTTGATTTAGTTCGGACATGGAGTTTCCGCATAAGTCTTTTGGTTTTTAAGCCTATGGCACTTTTAAACTATTTGTGTGTTTCCAGCATAAGTCTCGCAGTGCAACGTCGGACACCTTTAGAGATTCGGCAAAACATTCTCGGGTATTGCTTTATATGCATCGGTTTCGAATTGTGTCTTTGGTCAATAGTTGGGTTGCCCGGCTCCTGTGCTTGCCTCCTATGTTCCACTTTGTTCGGATAGGTGTGCAAAGGGAGAACCACTGCGATTGTGCTTCCAGCTAGCATGGTTAAGCGCCTCAGTGGAGAAAGCCGAAAACTGACTTTCACAATAAGTGTAAACTGGTCAGCGATCCGATGACTGTGTTAAATTATAAGATCGTAGAGGTCACCCCATGTTAAATGACGGTCCGTTCATTACATTGGCCGAAGTGTTTACGGCTTGACCTCGACCGTCGCCGAACACTAACTGGGGGCTAGTAACTGGCCTCCCAACTTTAAGCTCCTATGACTAAGTGAAAGTTATAAAGCCCGCATATCTGATTGCCTCGTTTCCGCTAACACAACCGCCTTCGGGCACCGAGACGTCGGCTAAGGGTTGTTTTGTTATTGCGAAAACACCCTGTGTAGCATCTACAAGGGGGTGGAAGCCTACGATGGGCCACTTTCAAATGATAAACGGTCGCAACGGAGTCAAAATAAACATATCATCGGCGTTTGTATTTAATATACGAGGGCCTCCTTCCGCAATCATCGTTATAAAGCCATAAATATGCATCAATTTGACTTAAGATTTTGGCCAAGCTGGGTTGCCTGGCTCGTGTGCTTGCCCCTACATTCCCGATTGTTCGGCTAGGTGGTAAAGGGAGCACCTCTGTAATTTTTACTACCGGGTCATCCGAGTAAGTACCTCAGACTGGGTGAAGCCGAAAGCTAGCAATCTTAAAGGATCACATTGGTCGGCAACGACGGAAGTGAGAATTTTGGTTTATTAATACCATAGAGTTCGGGAACTTTCCACGAACTAAATCCTCAATATTTTCCTCCCACATTGATCGGAGGTGAGGTTTCATGATCATGATAAGCATGACGACCCAAAGAAAGGAACCGATAGCGGGACTATTTTCTTTGAAAAATGTTTCTTACGTTAAAACGTAATATAACATATCTCTCTACGTACCTTTGTTTATAAAACCGTATGGCCGGATTGTCTTGTTCGTCGTAAATCTTTGCCCTTATAAAGGCTTTATAAAGTAGGACGAACACTCTTCGGCTGCTGGCCGAAGAGGTTGAAGCTGATGGTCGGTCAACAAAGTTTTGTACAATGCGGATCCGAGCATTAGTGATGTAAAGTACTTGGATACATAGAATCATTACACATAAATTGTGATATACTCCGGACATTGATCTTTAATTCGGCCACCCGTGCCCACATTAAGGCTCGGGGGCTACTGGGCTTCGCGCTTCTCATTTACAAATATTAAAGGGGTACATCGATCCCCTGATCTGGTGTTGCCACCCGACCATTGGCTCGGGGGCTACTGCATTGACGATGCAATGCAGACAGTTTACAAAATGCGAAATAGTTCCCGAGGAGATTATGATCCTCAGGTTGGTCGGCCGCACCCAACCTGAGTCTTGAGGAATATGCACACCACATTTCTATTCCTAAGTATGCTACAGAGCTAGGAGTTGATCCTTAGGCCGATTTTGTGAATTGACCTGAGTCTCAGGGGCTACTGGGATCACCGGTTTTATGCCATCCTTCAGGTGCATCTCGGGTTTTAGACCGACGCACACCTTGAGGGCTACTGGCTATATATCTCGGCGGAGAATAAATTGCACCAATAAAAAATATTCACAAAAAATCAGCCCGCAGTCAGGGTGGTGCACCACCTCGGAAGCAGTCCGGCATAAAGCTCGGGCGCCAGTGGCTGGCTCCATAGAGGGCACTTCTGGCATTAAGCTCGGCTGAATTCATTCAATCTTTTAAAGACCGAGGTAGTTTATGACACCTCAGACGCTGACCATCGTTAGAGCTCGGATACAGTCCGGCGTTAGAGCTCGGATACAGTCCGGCGTTGGAGCTCGGATACAGTCCGGCGTTGGTGCTCGGCTGCAAAAGATACCTCAAATACAGTCCGGCGTTGGAGCTCGGATGCAAGAGGACACCACCGCATGGGAACAACTTCAAACCCGAGGTGTGGCGTAAAAAATAACAAGGCATTGATAAAGGCCGAGAACTTAACGGGGCTCCTCGGATACCCGACGTGTAAACTCTTCGGATTCACTTCGGCGATACTCAAGATCGAAGATGAGAAGATTTGCTAAACCAGTTTTCAAGACCGACGACCAAAGATGAAGAACAGTTCGGAAGAATCGAGGAGCGTCCCCAACTTGAAGACCGGTTCAGGGGGCAACTGACGGTGTCCTGGACTAGGGGGTACTCACCACATCGTCTCCCGATTAGTTGGATTGGGCCGAGGACCCCCAGGGCTGTTTACTCATGGGCCAGTTCGGACAGCCGAAGTATACACGAGGAAGATTTCACAAGACTTGGTGATCAAGACAAGGACTCCTCTCCACCGGCGTATTCGACTAGGACTCCTGTTATCCTAGGCCTCTGGTACATTATATAAGCCGAGGCCGGGCTAGTCGATAGGGAGGCTAGATCATTATGACATTACTCATCATACCCCTTGGGTTTAGACCACAACATATGATCTCGAGGTAGATCAACTCTGTACCTTGATACTTCATCAATATAAACAAGAGCAGGACATAGGGTTTTACCTCCATAGAGAGGGCCCGAACCTGGGTAAAACACCGTGTTCATCGTCTCTGTTACCATCGATCCTAGGTCCATAGCTCGGGACCCCCTACCCCGAGGTCTGTCGGTTTTGACACCGACAATGGTGTTTTCATTGAGAGTTCCGCTATGTGATCGGCAAAGGATCAATGGCTCGCCCGCAGATCAACTGCGACGTCGGCATCTTCGTCGCCGGCTCGACTGGTCACCTTGGCTCGACCGAGGACTGCGCTTCGTCTCTGATCGTCATGTTCGGACGAGAGCCTTCATCAAACATCAACTCCGATCTCTATCATGATCACGGAGGAATCATCCTTGGAGCTTGGGGGCTCAACGTCAACATTGCCCTCGGGCGACCGTGCTGTTTTTCTAGACAGCAAAATTGTATCCGCCTCCATGGCCTCCTTGAGTGTCGTTTTAACGATTGCTTTGGTGAAATTGTGCGGAATTAAGTCTACAACAACCATGCAAAATTTCACCGAGTTCTGATGGAGGGATCTCCGGCGATCTCCGATATACCGGAGCCCTGTCGAATCTGGACGGGAATCTTGACGAGTTTGGAGCGTGGTGTCCAGCATCTAGCTCGGACATCCTTTGGAAGATCCAACCATTGATCGGCTGCGGAATTCCTATATATACCACCCCTCAAATTTTCAGCTCGATCCGACGGTTCAAACTCCGGGAACTTTCCAATGAGTGGACCAATTTTCAGATCAGTTTTCTGCGCGAATATGGATCCGACCCGAATTCATGTTTCTTTATGAACGTGATATTGGACAACCTTTTTAAATGAATTTTCTTCTAGGGTATTGTGCGTTGTTTTTAAACACGTGCCCATATAATTTTAAGCCTCCTCTGATGTAATCTTCATCATCACGCTGGTGTCAAACCAGTCCGGCAATATTGCTCCACGGCTGCCGACCTGCGCTAGACGCGTCGTCGCTTTTTGAGCCGAGCTCAACTTCTTCGGATCATCATCTCGGCGAGCCGAACAAGAGTTCGGAATCGCCAAGGATAAATCATCACCAACATCGCCACCCCACGGATTACACGGAGCGGGCACACCGGCATCGCCGCATGGCCACTTCATCAAGCCGGCATTGACCGCGTCACAAGTTATGACCTATGTCGGCATGGCCGCACTGTTGCTTCTTCAAGCCGATGTCCATCACGCCGAACTGCTTCAACACCTCGGCTGACATGGCAACTGCAACGTCTCCTTACCGACCTGCTCCGTCACCTCGGCTAGACCAGGGGCTTCGCCATCTCTTCATCAACCTACTCCGGAGACTTCGGCGTCACCAGCCGACCAACGTCGTTATGTTAGCCGGACCGGGGGCTTTGCCTCGGCGAGACAATCTTTGCCAGCATCGCCATGCCGTCGCTTCATCACCCATCAGGCAATGGGTGTGCGGATCGAGTCCCAATTTTGGGAGTAACCTTTCTTCGGACTGCTACAACAAATAAACCAGGTGCTATTAATCCTAGCAATTTTTGCTTGTTTTGGTTTATTTTTCCCAAGGAATTATTACTCTGGTTTGTTCCATCATCTGTACATAGGTCTATCAAATGGTGGCCGCATCAACGACGGTCGCGTGGTGGTTCGGTCAGTTTTCGTACATAGTTCGGCGAACGCCGCATCCGGAACTCGGACTGACCTGTGAATTCGGGCTTTGCCACGCCTTTACCGCATCACGCCGATGCCCTGCATCGACATTGGCTTCGGCGCCAGGCCACATCTCTTTAAATAAATTATCTTTGCGAAAAGCAATTATGCAAGGATTTTATATATATTTATATTATTCTTTTCGCACCGCACTATTTTATGTGTGCAGGTGATTGACTTCGACTGCGTCACGCGGTCACTTCGGCAAGCCAATGTCGTCGTCCCAACTGGCATAAATCGGCTCGCATGATTATCTTGTTGATTGAATTGCCATAGCGACAAGTTCGGTTGCCTCGGGGACTTCGGCATCATCAAGAGGGTCCTACCTCGTCGGGTGTTTGGCGCACGGGCCATATTTCTTTTATTACTCACTTTGCATGAATTATTAATCATGCAACCTTTTTTATTACTGTTATCTCCGGCTTGCACTATCTTCCGTGCACAGGTAAATGATCCGGATTGGGCAGCGCTGTCACCTCGGCTGAACCGGGGGCTTCGTCATCACTTCATTAACCCACACCGGGAACTTCGGCGTCATACTGTCGGCCTACTCCGTCGCCTCGGACGGACGGGGGGTTCCACCTCGCCACATTGGCCGTGCTGTGTCGCCACTTCGGAGTGCCGAGCTCTTCGCTCCTCCATCTCGGGACCGGCTTAGGGGCTGGGACCTCGTCCCGCCGTAAACTCGGACCGCGTCATTGATGCCGAGCACATTAACCAGTTAAGTCGCTTTCATGCCCAAAGTTTTAAATTTTTAATTTGTGTTCGGTTGGACCGTGCTCACATGAGTTGTTTGTTAAAAGAAACTCACTTTACCCATGTTAGCTGGGGGCTCTTAAATTTACATGAGCTATTTTATAATAAGTGTGTTTTCTTCTTGTTCATTGCAAAGTCTTTTTCTATCACTCCTTCCTCGACTCGAGTGTGTGGTCAATAGCCGGATAGCCTGGGTCCGATCTTGACCCACTTGCAGTCTTGAGATCGGATGTGTCATGTTAAAGCACGACAGAAGCACAAATTTTTGTTAGACCAATTTTCGGATTGACACCAATTGACTTGATTTAGTTCGGACGTGGAGTTTCCGCATAAGTCTTTTGGTTTTTAAGCCTATGGCACTTTTAAACTATTTGTGTGTTTCCAGCATAAGTCTCGCAGTGCAACGTCGGACACCTTTAGAGATTCGGCAAAACATTCTCAGGTATTTCTTTATATGCATCGGTTTCGAATTGTGTCTTCGGTCAATAGTTGGGTTGCCCGGCTCCTGTGCTTGCCTCCTATGTTCCACTTTGTTCGGCTAGGTGTGCAAAGGGAGAACCACTGCGATTGTGCTTCCAGCTAGCATGGTTAAGCGCCTCAGTGGAGAAAGCCGAAAACTGACTTTCACAATAAGTGTAAACTGGTCAGCGATCCGATGACTGTGTTAAATTATAAGATCGATAGAGGTCACCCCATGTTAAATGACGGTCCGTTCATAACATTGGCCGAAGTGTTTACGGCTTGACCTCGACCGTCGCCGAACACTAACTGGGGGCTAGTAACTGGCCTCCCAACTTTAAGCTCCTATGACTAAGTGAAAGTTATAAAGCCCGCATATCTGATTGCCTCGGTTCCGCTAACACAACCGCCCACATATTTGACACCGACACCCGTCAAGAAGCTTCAGAAGTGTATCGCTGCAGCGTAGCAAGGGACGTTCATTCTCAACAGAGTGAATGACGAGCTGACCGAGGCCCTCGGGAATCCTGAGCACCCTGGACGAATACGTGGCACGCCAGGCTCCGTTGAGTGGAAGGTTGCGTTTCCCGGCGCAGGCGGTTACAAAACCCGGGAGAGGAAGAGGGAACTGGAGCAGAGCGAACTGCAGAAGCTGAATGCATGGGTACAAAAGCTAGAGGAACAAGTTGAGAGCCAGCGAGGTGCCGGAGCTACCCCAGAAGCTACCCCGCCATCTCAGCGCAGAAGCAGTGTGGCTTCCACCGAGCTCGTTCAGTAGCCTCACTTCATGGCTCCTAGCTACCCCGTGGATGCTATCACGGAGGCTCAGCATTGCCAGCTTATGATGCAATGGCAGCACCTCAAAGTCAAGGCGGCTGTCGGCTCTGTTGCACCTCCTGAACCTGACGCAACTTTTCACTGTTGTCCGATTCCACAAGGCTATGCTGTTGTGATGGTGGATGAAGTAACGGAGGGATTTGAGGAGCTCGAGCTTGACCACCCTACAGGTGAAGGGGATACTCAGCTGGGTCTTGCTCTGAAGACTCCATGTCTATGGCGGAAGGAGCACATCAAGCTTCTGAACTGGACGCCTCCGCCTCCGACGAGTCAGGGCACTCGGCCTCCTCCTCCTCGTCCTCCGGTTAGTGATCAGGGCACTCCGCCTCCTTCTTCGGCTGCTCCAGCGCGTGAGGGCGGCTCTCCGCCTCCTTCTCCGCCTGCTCCGGCGCATCCGAGCAGCCCACCTCCTCCTCCGCCTCGTCAGCAACGGCGGAAGACAGAAGCCGCTGCTCCGGCTGCTCCGGCGCGTCGGAGCACTCCGCCTCCTTCTACTACTCGTCAGCAGCAACGGAAGAGAGACGCCGCCGCTCCGGCGTCTAGCAGTACAGCCAGAGGTGGGAGGCAATATAGATTCGGTCCATCTCTCAAGCCTCTAGAGAATTTACCAAACGAGATGACCAAGGAGGAAAATGCGGAGATCTGTAAAGCCCAAGTGAGGGACTTTTTTTGCAAAGAAACCTCCACCTCTGGAGGAGAAGATATATCCAGTGAAAGCGAAGCGCACTCTTGATGCCCTGAAGCGACCACCACCGTCTCCGCCGCAAACCAACTATGAGCGCATTATTGAAAGGACATATCAGGAAGCGGAGTGGTCGGGAAGTACTTGCAGTGATCGAAGGTTAGCAGAACGAAGAAGTGGGAAAAATTCCCCAGCTCGGTGAACAAGCGAACCAATCGTGCCCCCCGCTCAAGGTGTCTAGCGATATCATCGCTAATCATCCGGGGATGGTGCCCGGTACCAATTTTGCAGATTACCTGCCCGACGATGCACATTTTGATATAATGGAGGTGGACGAACACAAATACCGGCACGGGGAGCCTCTCATCAAACCTGGTCATCCTCCTCTAACAACGATGATGCGAAGATTCCATGGGTGGTACATGGACACCTGCAAGGAGTCTAGGACGGATACTTTGACGCCGAGAATTAAAGAGGAGCACGGCCTCATTGGAATTGATCTGTTGTCTGTTCCATTTGAGGAGTTCTTCCAGTTTTTCAATCAAAAGGCCCTCGATAAAATAATCGTCACTTGCTACTGTCTGTAAGAACTACTTCTGTAATTAAGTCTCTATATATAGCTCAGCTCTTTCATTGCATGTATATATAATTATCCTCACTATATTATGCAGATTGAAGATCGTCGAATGCAGAAAAGCACAAATCTATGATATTGGGTTCATTAACACAAATCTCATAGATGAATGGACAGTTAAATATAATGCCAAAGAAACCGAGGCCAACTTGCTACAATCGTTGCTTCGAAATCAAAACAAAGATAAAATACTCTTTCCTTACAACTTCCAGTGAGTGTTACTGTCTTGTGCATATTTGGTTTCCCTTACTACTCGAGGTTATAGTAATGTAATTGATGAGTTATGCATGCGTGCGCAGCTTCCACTTTATTCTCCTAGAGATTAAGCTTGAGCAGGGACTAGTAACCGTCTTAGACTCGAGACGAAAAGATCCCAAGGAGTATGCGGCCATGACTAAAATGCTCGAGAAGTAAGTTCAATCGATCGTTATCGCACCATATCGGCAACTTTGTTCATTTCCTGATATCAAGTAATTGTTTTCTTTGTCTGGCAGGGTTTGGAAAGAGTTCACCGCTAAAGCTCCGGGACTGCCGGGGGAGCTCCGATTTACACACCCGAAAGTAAGTACTACTAGCTAGTTCCGCGCATCTCCCATTGATTCTAGCTAGTTTCATCAATACCATTTAGCATGCTTGCTTATCAGTTTGATTGACCTCTATTTCTTGTAAAGTGGTTGTGGCAGGAAGGCGGGACTGATTTTTGTGGATACTACATTTGCGAGTTCATCCGCCACACGACCTGTGAGCGGGGCTACTCTGAAAAACAGTATGAAGTGCGTAAGCAATAATATTCACAATTTTATTTTATTACCATCATTTGTGTTGAGTTTCATTCATATATATGTATTGACCCCCTTCTTCAAATTAGATGTGGCAGATGCGGGATGAACTCCTACCACAAGATCGCATAAAAGCAATTCAAGAGGAATTGGCGGGATTCTTTCTTGACCACATCATCAATAAAGCCGGAGAATACCATGTGGAACTTGACATCTGATGTTAGGGATTGTAAGAGATCTTATATTGTATATATGCAGCTAGTAGCATCGGATAGATATACGAAAACTTGTTGTTCGCCCAATCTCTCGGAGAAGGAGGAGGTCGATCACTTCTCTCTGTATATATATGTTCATGACGATCTTGTATACTTAATGGTTTCCTTCATTTGCTTACTAGCTAGCGTGTCGCGAGTTCTCTCTATACGTATAGTACGTAGCGTCGACCAAGCACGGAGATAAGAGAGGTCACTTCTCTCTATTACCTAGCTAACACAATATATACCCTACAAACCGCCCAAAACCCCCAAAACCCCCCCCCCCCATTCAAAAACAAAAAAACAAAACCCCCAGCCCCTGAACTGCTGACGCGTGGAGGCTTTTTGGTCCCGGTTGGTGCTACCAACCGGGACAAAAGGCCCTCCTGCTTGGGCAAGCTGCAGCGGCCACGTGGAGCCCCATCTGTCCCGGTTCGTAGGCGAACCGGGACTAAAGGTATTGGGCTTTAATCCTGACCCTTTAGTCCCGGTTCCAGAACCGAGACAAATGGGCCTATGGAACCGGGACAAATGGGCCTTTTTCTACCAGTGTGTGATGTTTAAATACCCAATACACAAGTTTGATGTGGCACTTGCCTCACAAATAGGACAGTCCAACACGAAGGTTCAGGGCTTAGAGTGCTAGTCCCGCACTTCGAGCCAACGGGAGGGAATCTTATGAAGGCATGTGCTCAAACTTGGTCTAGCATGTCACCATGACCCACCCTAACAAAAACCAAGAGGAATTCATCATGATCTACCCTCTCTCGATGTCGGTCAAAGCCCTAGACCGCGCGGGCCCCACAGATGGGCGCATCGTCGAAAACCATGCGAGGGAGGGTCAGAAAACCACCCCGACCTGCATGTGGCCCAAATCTCTACTCCTATAAAAACCCGACTTGGTGGTGATGGTGTGCCTGACATCTATCAATTTCGGCCATTCAATCTGCATCCAACGCGTCCGAGGCAAGCTCTGGCACTTTTGCAGAAAGACACCTGCCAATCTCTCTATATTCTTTTTAGAAAACCCCTTCGTCTCTCACTTCCAGACCAATCCAGACCCATCCCCCTGCCACCTTCCTCCAGCAAGCCATGGAACTCTGATCTAACGCAGTAGCCGCTGCAGGCGCCGTCCGACCCCAATGCCTCGGATGCCACCTTCCTCCTCTCTTCCACTGCAGCCCACCACCCACCTCCACCATGACCTCCCCTGCTCCGCCCCATTTCCCGTCTCCTCCGCCGCCAAGCACCGCAAGTACGCTGCCGACGTTGTCTGATCCCTGACGCCTCTCATATATCCTCCTCTGCTGCAGCAGTCCACCACCCATCGTCAACCCCCCCTATTCTAGCCGTCTCCTCCGCCCCCTCCCCCATCTCCTCCGACGCTGACCGCTGCAAGTACGCCATCGAATACGTGCTGCTCATCCCCGGTGGCGGCGCCGCCACATACTACTCATTCTTCTCGACCGACGTGCTCCACGGCCGCCCCCTTCAGGTACACGCTGCTCCCCAAGGACCTCCACACCGTCTGCATGAAGCTAGGGTTCAGATCGCCGTCGGCCGTTAATCAGTTCGCTAGGCTGTCTTTTTCACGCTCGTCGTTCCTCACATCTGCTTAGCCTAATCTATCAAATCTCAGTATTACTGTAGCTCTTTCTATGATCTCACGTCGCAGCTTTCTCTGCCCAAGCTGCAGGAGGCATGAAGAGATGGGCTAGAGATTAGGCAGGAGAATAGGGGCTAGGAAAAGGGATGAAATTTTCAAGCAAGATATGTTCTCCCGCATGTTTGAATCGTGATTTGGATTCTCCTATAGATTTGATTCTTTTTTATCATACCAGTTAGTTCGTGACTTTGTTCATTAGTATAATGATATGCCTGATGCCCAAGGCTGTGCTTTTCCACCTCGTAGTCCAATTTGCTCGAAAATAAATATCATGGCCCTAGATTTGGTTGCAGTAGAATTATCATAGATTCATCTCCGCCTATACCCCATCTGTGGGTGTCAACGCCAATCACCCTGATTCCTATATACTAGCCTGAGCTGTGAACCATTGTCTCCTTTGGACAAATAGCCTAGAAATTCTCAAAATAAAACAAAACATCAAGCCCTTGATCATGTGGACCATTACTCCGAAAACCATGGATGTGATCTAATATAAGCTTGTTCCTTGATTTTTCAACATGGTTCCTCACGTTGTGCACACATGAAGGATGTCGGGCCGCTCAGATGCCTTCTTCAGCGCGCCGTCATCCTCTACTCCTCTAGCCAACATCGATGACACTTCGGTGTTGACGAGAAAGTATTGCATTGCACATGTGGATGCTGCTTGATTCCCTGGATTCTGGATCTCCTCGGGGGAAAGTAAGTGAAGGCCTTGCAAAGATACAGATTAATTGTTGTGCTTATTCCTCGGTTTATTTTGATCCGAGGCATTTGAAGCATTTCCTTTTTGTTTGTTATTACTCTGCTCTGCTAGGCATTAGAAGGATTTCATTTTTGGCTGGTACGCCTGCTCTGCACCATCTAAAATCCTATAAAGTCTATGCATGTAGCTAGCTTTCACATGCTTCTGTTTTCGCAAACGCAGCAACAATACATCATGTACTCCTATGTCCTGCATATGAATGTGAGAAGAAACTCAGGCACAACCTACTGAATTAAGACCAGTGACCCATGTTCAGCTAATTGATTTACACTCTTCTGTATGGGCACTGTTTAACATCATATTGGATTTATTATTCCCCACAAAAATAATAATATAGGATCTATGATTGTCCATAAAATAGAGTAGGCCAATCCATAGGCTGAAGTAAAGTAATTTTGTTTTATTCATAGGAATGCATGTGTTTCATCACTCTTCATTAATTATATGGGGTTTTCATATTTACAAGTGGTGCATTTAATGGATTTTGAGAGGAAATAGGTTGCATTGCTTTTTGTCCCATATAAAAGTATATTTATCTTTAAAGTGAAAGTAAAGACAACAAAATTAGTGGATACTAGGGTGACTCCTATATAATTGATCAAATACAGTCAGCTAAAGATTAGCTGTGATTTATGTAATCAAAGAATATACTACAGTTCACATAAACCTAAATATAATTTGTATTTCGTACTGATAGCATAAAGAGGACATGGGTGGTAGGAAAATGTTCGAGATAAATTGGAAGTTAGTCTGTAATGCCGGATACAAAATCAGCCACGACCCCAATCTGATTATATGGGCATAAAGAGGACATGGGTGTGGTAGAAAAATGTTTGTATAATGCACATACATGGAGAGATGATGATGCAAGATATGGGCGGCTGAATGAACAAGATATGTGCTAACAGGTTGAGCCCGTCGGACCGGAGCCAAAGGTTGAAGTCAGTAGTCGTTGCACTTCCATTGCATTGATTTGTGGGGATAAATATTGGTATTGTCGTTCTTACATTGTTGATACTAAGGTTAGTTTAAAGAGAGGTGCTTAATGCACTAGTAGAAAACAAGGCATTAGTCCCGGTTCCTATGGGCCTTTAGTCCCGGTTCTGCAACCGGGACTACGCAATCGGGACTAAAGGCCCCCACTTTTAGTCCCGGTTGTGTTACAAACTGGGACTAAAGGAGCTCCACGTGGCCGCTGTGGGGCGCCCATGCAGGAGGACCTGTAGTCCCGGTTGGTAACACCGACCGGGACTAAAGGAGCTCCACGTGGCCGCTGTGGGGCGCCCATGCAGGAGGACCTTTAGTGCCGGTTGGTAACACTGACCGGGACTAAATGGCAGCCACACGTCAGCAGCTGCCAGGCGCTGTTTTTTTGTTGTTGAAAGGAGGGGTTTAGGGTTTTGGAGGGTTTAGGGGTTTCATATTGTGTTTCCCCCTTTTCTTTTTGTGTTTACCATTCAATTCTTTTACATTTAGGGTTTTTATTTTTATTTTATGTTTTCCATTCAACTAGACGCTAGCTACTACATATAGCAATGAAGGAAGCATTACACAACATCGTCATGAATATAGAGAGAAGTGACCTCTCTTTCTCCGTGCTTGGTCGAACAACAAGTTTTCCTATATCTATTCGACGCTACTGCATAAAGTACACGTTCATGCATATATACAAAATAACATCTTTAACGATCCCTAATATCTAATTACCAACTCTCAATTCCACTTCTCGGTGGTATACTCCGGTTTTAGCTATGCTCTCTTCAAGGAAGAATCCCGCCAATTCCTCTTGAATTGCTCATATGCGAGCCTTTGGTAGGAGTTCGTCCCGCTTCTGTTGGATCTAATTTAAAGAAGGGGGTCAATATATATATATATATATATATATATATATATATATGAAACTCAACACAATTGATGGTAATAAAATAAAATTGTGAATATTGTTTACGTACATCAAGTTGTTCTAAAAATCTGCCCGTCTCACAGGTCGTCTGGTGAATGAACTCGCAAACGGAGTATCCACATAAATTAGTCACCCTTTCCTGCCTCGAGCACTTTACGAGAGTAGAGTTCAATCAAAATAATAATCAAGCATGATAATGGTATATATTGAAACTAGAATCAAAGAGATGCACGGACCTAGCTAGTACTACTTATACTGAGTTGTTCAAATCGCAGCTCCTCTCTCCATTCACCCCTAGCCTGCTTGGTGAACTCTTTCCAAACCCTGCCCGGCGAAGAAAATGAATAATGGAGTTATTAATTACTTGATATCAGGAAATGAACGAAAGTTGCCGATATAGTGCGATAATGATTGAAATTACCTTTGGAGTCCATGATGTTGGGAAACGTAGTAATTTCAAAAATTTCCTACGCACACACAGGATCATGGTGATGCATAGCAACGAGAGGGGAGAGTGTGTCCACGTACCCTCGTAGACCGAAAGCGGAAGCATTAGCACAACGCGGTTGATGTAGTCGTACGTCTTCACGATCCGACCGATCCAAGTACCGAACGCATGACACCTCCGAGTTCAGCACACGTTCAACTCGATGACGTCCCGCGAGCTCCGATCTAGCAAAGCTTCACAGGAGAGTTTTGTCAGCACGATGGCGTGGTGACGGTGATGATGATGCTACCGACGCAGGGCTTTGCATAAGCACCGCTGCGATATGATCGAGGTGGATTATGGTGGAGGGGGGCACCGCACACGGCTAAGAGATCAATGATCAATTGTTGTGTCTATGGGGTGCCCCCTGGCCACGTATATAAAGGATGGAGGGAGGAGAAGGCCTGCCCTAACAGGGCACGCCCAAGGTGTGGAGTCGTACTAGGACTCCCTAGTCCTAGTAGGATTCCACCTCCCACATGGAATAGGAAAAGGGGAAGGGAGAAGGAGAAGGAAGGAATGGGGCGCCCCCTTTCCCTAGTCCAATTCGGACCAGTCCATGGGGAAGGGGCGCAGCCACCCTTGAGGCCTTTCTCTCCTTTCCCGTATGGCCCATTAAGGCCCAATACGAATTCCCGTAACTCTCCGGTACTCCGAAAAATACCCGAATCACTCGGAACCTTTCCGATGTCCGAATATAGCCTTCCAATATATCAATCTATACCTCTCGACCATTTCGAGACTCCTCGTCATGTCCCCGATCTCATCCGGGACTCCGAACAAACTTCGGTCATGAAATCACATAAACTCATAATACCGATCGTCACCGAACTTTAAGCGTGCGGACCCTACGGGTTCGAGAACTATGTAGACATGACCGAGACACGTCTCCGGTCAATAACCAATAGCGGAACCTGGATGCTCATATTGGCTCCCACATATTCTATGAAGATCTTTATCGGTCAAACCGCATAACAACATACGTTGTTCCCTTTGTCATCGGTATGTTACTTGCCCGAGATTCAATCGTCGGTATCTCAATACCTAGTTCAATCTCGTTACCGGCAAGTCTCTTTACTCGTTCCGTAATACATCATCCCGCAACTAACTCATTAGTTACAATGCTTGCAAGGCTTATAGTGATGTGCATTACCGAGTGGGCCTAGAGATACCTCTCCGACAATCGGAGTGACAAATCCTAATCTCGAAATACGCCAACTCAACAAGTACCTTTGGAGGCACCTGTAGAGCACCTTTATAATCACCCAGTTACATTGTGATGTTTGGTAGCACACAAAGTGTTCCTCCGATAAACGGGAGTTGCATAATCTCATAGTCATAGGAACATGTATAAGTCATGAAGAAAGCAATAGCAACATATTAAACGATCAAGTGCTAAGCTAACGGAATGGGTCAAGTCAATCACATCATTCTCCTAATGATGTGATCCCATTAATCAAATGACAACTCATGTCTATGGTTAGGAAACATAACCATCTTTGATTAACGAGCTAGTCAAGTAGAGGCATACTAGTGACACTCTATTTTGTCTATGTATTCACACATGTATCAAGTTTCTGATTAACACAATTCTAGCATGAATAATAAACATTTATCATGACATAAGGAAATAAAATAATAACTTTATTATTGCCTCTAGGGCATATTTCCTTCAGTCTCCCACTTGCACTAGAGTCAATAATCTAGTTCACATCGCCATGTGATTTAACATCAATAGTTCACATCACCATGTGATTAACACCCATAGTTCACATCGCTATGTGACCAACACTCAATGGGTTTACTAGAGTCAATAATCTAGTTCACATCGCCATGTGTTTAACACCCAAAGAGTACTAAGGTGTGATCAAGTTTTGCTTGTGAGAGAAGTTTAGTCAACGGGTCTGCCACATTCAGATTCGTATGTATTTTGCAAATTTCTATGTCTACAATGCTCTGCACGGAGCTACTTTAGCTAATTGCTCCCACTTTCAATATGTATCCAGATTAAGACTTAGAGTCATCTGGATCAGTGCCAAAACTTGTATCGACGTAACCCTTTACGACAAACCTTTTGTCACCTCCATAATCGAGAAACATATCCTTATTCCACTAAGTATAATTTTGACCGCTGTTCAGTGATCTACTCCTAGATCACTATTGTACTCCCTTGCCAAAATTAGTGTAGGGTATACAATAGATCTGGTACACAGCATGGCATACTTTATAGAACCTATGGCTGAGGCATAGGGAATGACTTTCATTCTCTTTCTATCTTCTGTCGTGGTCGGGCTTTTGAGTCTTACTCAATTTCACACCTTGTAACACAGGCAAGAACTCTTTCTTTGACTGTTCCATTTTGAACTACTTCAAAATCTTGTCAAGGTATGTACTCATTGAAAAAACTTATCAAGCGTCTTGATCTATCTCTATAGATCTTGATGCTCAATATGTAAGCAGCTTCACCGAGGTCTTTCTTTGAAAAACTCCTTTCAAACACTCCTTTATGCTTTGCAGAATAATTCTACATTATTTCCGATCAACAATATGTCATTCACATATACTTATCATAAATGTTGTAGTGCTCCCACTCACTTTCCTGTAAATACAGGCTTCACCGCAAGTCTGTATAAAACTATATGCTTTGATCAATTTATCAAAGCGTATATTCCAACTCCGAGATGCTTGCACCAGTCCATAGATGGATCGCTGGAGCTTGCATATTTTGTTAGCACCTTTAGGATTGACAAAACCTTCTTGTTGCATCATATACAACTCTTCTTTAATAAATCCATTAAGGAATGCAGTTTTGTTTATCCATTTGCCAGATTTCATAAAATGTGGCAATTGCTAACATGAGTCGGACAGACTTAAGCATAGATACGAGTGAGAAACTCTCATCGTAGTCAACACCCTGAACTTGTCGAAAACCTTTTTGCGACAATTCTAGCTTTGTAGATAGTAACACTACTATCAGCGTCCGTCTTCCTCTTGAAGATCCATTTAATCTCAATGGCTCACCAATCATCGGGCAAGTCAATCAAAGTCCATACTTTGTTCTCATACATGGATCCCATCTCAGATTTCATGGCCTCAAGCCATTTTGCGGAATCTGGGCTCATCATTGCTTCCTCATAGTTCGTAGGTTCGCCATGGTCAAGTAACATGACCTCCAGAACAGGATTACCGTACCACTCTGGTGCGGATCTTACTCTGGTTGACCTACGAGGTTCGGTAGTAACTTGATCTAAAGTTACATGATCATCATCATTAGCTTCCTCACTAATTGGTGTAGGAGTCACAGGAACAGATTTCTGTGATGAACTTACTTTCCAATAAGGGAGCAGGTACAGTTACCTCATCAAGTTCTACTTTTCTCCCACTCACTTCTTTCGAGAGAAACTCCTTCTCTAGAAAGGATCCATTCTTAGCAACGAATGTCTTGCCTTCGGATCTGTGATAGAAGGTGTACCCAACTGTCTCCTTTGGGTATCCTATGAAGATACATTTCTCCGATTTGGGTTTGAGCTTATCAGGATGAAACTTTTTCACATAAGTATCGCAACCCCAAACTTTAAGAAACGACAACTTTGGTTTCTTGCCAAACCATAGTTCATACGGTGTCGTCTCAACGGATTTAGATGGTGCCCTATTTAACGTGAATGCAGCTGTCTCTAATGCATAACCCCAAAACGATAGTGGTAAATTGGTAAGAGACATCATAGATTGCACCATATCTAATAAAGTACGGTTACGATGTTCGGACACACCATTACGCTGTGGTGTTCCAGGTGGCGTGAGTTGCGAAACTATTCCGCATTGTTTCAAATGAAGACCAAACTCGTAACTCAAATATTCTCCTCCACGATCAGATCGTAGATACTTTATTTTCTTGTTACGATGATTTTCCACTTCACTCTGAAATTCTTTGAACTTTTCAATTGTTTCAGACTTATGTTTCATCAAGTAGATATACCCATATCTGCTCAAATCATCTTTGAAGGTCAGAAAATAACGATACCCGCCGCGAGCCTCAATACTCATCGGACCGCATACATCGGTATGTAATATTTCCAATAAGTCCATAGCTCGCTCCATTGTTCCGGAGAACGGAGTTTTAGTCATCTTGCCCATGAGGCATGGTTCGCAAGCATCAAATGATTCATAATCAAGTGATTCCAAAAGTCCATCAGCATGGAGTTTCTTCATGCGCTTTACACCAATATGACCTAAACGGCAGTGCCACAAATAAGTTGCACTATCATTACTAACTTTGCATCTTTTGGTATCAATATTATGAATATGTGTATCACTACGATCGAGATTCAATAAACCATTTACATTGGGTGTATGACCATAGAAGGTTTTATTCATGTAAACAGAACAACAATTATTCTCTGACTTAAATGAATGACCGTATTGCAATAAACATGATCCAATCATATTCATGCTCAACGCAAACACCAAATAACATTTATTTTGCAATAAACATGATCCAATCATATTCATGCTCAACGCAAACACCAAATAACATTTATTTAGGTTCAACATTAATCCCGAAAATAGAGGGAGTGTGCGATGGTGATCTTATCAACCTTGGAATCACTTCCAACACACATCGTCACCTCATCATTAACTAGTCTCTGTTCATTTTGCAACTCCTGTTTCGAGTTACTAATGTTAGCAACTGAACCAGTATCAAATACCCAGGGGCTACTATGAACACTAGTAAAATACACATCAATAACATGTATATCAAATATACTTTTGTTCACTTTGCCATCCTTCTTATCCGCCAAATACTTGGGGCAGTTCCACTTCCACTTCCAGTGACCAGTCCCTTTGCAGTAGAAGCACTCAGTTTCACGCTTAGGTCCAGACTTGGGCTTCTTCCCGGGAGTAGCAACTTGCTTGCTATTCTTCTTGAAGTTCCCCTTCTTTCCTTTGCCCTTTTCTTGAAACTAGTGGTCTTGATAACTATCAACACTTGATGCTCTTTCTTGATTTCTACCTTCGTTGATTTCAGCATCACGAAGAGCTCGGGAATCGTTTTTCTCATCCCTTGCATATTATAGTTCATCACGAAGTTCCAGTAACTTGGTGATAGTGACTAGAGAATTCTGTCAATTACTATCTTATCCGGAAGATCAACTCCCACTTGATTCAAGCAACTGTAGTACTCAGACATTCTGAGCACATGCTCACTGATTGAGCTATTCTCCTCCATCTTGTAAGCAAAGTACTTGTCAGAGGTCTCATACCTCTCGACACGGGCATGAGTCTGAAATACCAATTTCATCTCTTTGGAACATCTCATATGCTCCGTGGCGTTCAAAACATTTTTGAAGTCCCGATTCTAAGCCGTAAATCATGGCGCACTAAACTATTAAGTAGTCATCACATCGAGCTTGCTAAACGTTCATAACGTTTGCATCTGCTCCTGCAATAGGTCTGTCACCTAGCGGTGCATCAAGGACATAATTCTTCTGTGCAGCAATGAGGATAATCCTCAGATCACGGATCCAATCCGTATCATTGCTACTAACATCTTTCAATTTAGTTTTCTCTAGGAACATATCAAAAATAAAATAGAGGAGCTAAACACGAGCTATTGATCTACAACAACATAGACAAGCAAAAAACTATCAGGTACTAAGTTCATGATAAATTTAAGTTCAATTAATCATATTACTCAAGAACTCCCAGTTAGATAGACATCTCTCTAATCATCTAAGTGATCATGTGATCCAAATCAACTAAACCATAACCGATCATCACGTGAAATGGAGTAGTTTTCAATGGTGAACATCACTATGTTGATCATATCTACTATATGATTCACGCTCGACCTTTCGGTCTCAGTGTTCCGAGGCCATATCTGCATATGCTAGGCTCGTCAAGTTTAACCCGAGTATTCTGCGTGTGCAAAAACTGGCTTGCACCCATTGTAGATGAACGTTGAGCTTATCACACCCGATCATCACGTGGTGTCTCGGCACGACAAACTTTGGCAACGGTGCATACTCAGGGAGAACACTTTTACCTTGAAATTTAGTGAGAGATCATCTTATAATGCTACCGTCAAACAAAGCAAAATAAGATGCATAAAGGATAAACATCACATGCAATCAATATAAGTGATATGATATGGCCATCATCATGTTTGTGCTTGTGATCTCCATCTCCGAAGCACCGTCATGATCACCATCGTCACCGGCGCGACACCTTGATCTCCATCGTAGCATCGTTGTCGTCTTGCCAACTATTGCTTCTACGACTATCGCTACCGCTTAGCGATAAAGTAAAGCATTACATGGCGATTGCATTGTATACAATAAAGCGACAACCATATGGCTCCTGCCAGTTGCCGATAACTCAGTTACAAAACATGATCATCTCATACAATAAAATATAGCATCATGTCTTGACCATATCACATCACAACATGCCCTGCAAAAATAAGTTAGACGTCCTCTACTTTGTTGTTGCAAGTTTTACGTGGCTGCTACGGGCTGAGCAAGAACCGTTCTTACCTACGCATCAAAACCACAATGATAGTTCGTCAAGTTAGTGCTGTTTTAACCTTCACAAGGACCGGGCGTAGCCATACTCGGTTCAACTAAAGTTGGAGAAACTGACACCCGCTAGTCACTTGTGTGCAAAGCACGGCGGTAAAACCAGTCTCGCGTAAGCATACGCGTAATGTCGGTCCGGGCCGCTTCATCCAACAATACCGCCGAACCAAAGTGTGACATGCTGGTAAGCAGTATGACTTGTATCGCCCACAACTCACTTGTGTTCCACTCGTGCATATAACATCTACGCATAAAACCAGGCTCGGATGCCACTGTTGGGAAACGTAGTAATTTCAAAAATTTCCTACGCACACACAGGATCATGGTGATGCATAGCAACGAGAGGGGAGAGTGTGCCCACGTACCCTCGTAGAACGAAAGCGGAAGCGTTAGCACAACGCGGTTGATGTAGTCGTACGTCTTCACGATCCGACCGATCCAAGTACCGAACGCACGGCACCTCCGAGTTCAGCACACGTTCAACTCGATGACGTCCCGCGAGCTCCGATCCAGCAAAGCTTCACTGGAGAGTTTCGTTAGCACGACGGCGTGGTGACGGTGATGATGATGCTACCGACGCAGGGCTTCGCCTAAGCACCGCTGCGATATGATCGAGGTGGATTATGGTGGAGGGGGGCACCGCACACGGCTAAGAGATCAATGATCAATTGTTGTGTCTATGGGGTGCCTCCTGGCCACGTATATAAAGGATGGAGGGAGGAGGAGGCTGGCCCTCACAGGGCGCGCCCAAGGTGTGGAGTCGTACTAGGACTCCCTAGTCCTAGTAGGATTCCACCTCCCACATGGAATAGGAAAAGGGGAAGGGAGAAGGAGAAGGAAGGAAGGGGGCGCCCCCTTTCCCTAGTCCAATTCGGACCAGTCCATGGGGAAGGGGCGCAGCCACCCTTGAGGTCTTTCTCTCCTTTCCCGTATGGCCCATTAAGGCCCAATACGAATTCCCGTAACTCTCCGGTACTCCGAAAAATACCCGAATCACTCAGAACCTTTCCGATGTCCGAATATAGCCTTCCAATATATCGATCTTTACGTCTCGACCATTTCGAGACTCCTCGTCACGTCCTCAATCTCACCTGGGACTCCGAACAAACTTCGATCATCAAATCACATAAACTCATAATACCGATCGTCAGCGAACTTTAAGCGTGCGGACCCTACGGGTTCGAGAACTATGTAGACATGACCGAGACACGTCTCTGGTCAATAACCAATAGCGGAACCTGGATGCTCATATTGGCTCCCACATATTCTACGAAGATCTTTATCGGTCAAACCGCATAACAACAAACGTTGTTCCCTTTGTCATCGGTATGTTACTTGCCCGAGATTCGATCGTCGGTATCTCAATACCTAGTTCAATCTCGTTACCGGCAAGTCTCTTTACTCATTCCGTAATACATCATCCCGCAACTAACTCATTAGTTACAATGCTTGCAAGGCTTATAGTGATGTGCATTACCGAGTGGGCCCAGAGATACCTCTCCGACAATCGGAGTGAAAAATCCTAATCTCGAAATACGCCAACTCAACAAGTACCTTTGGAGACACCTGTAGAGCACCTTTATAATCACCCAGTTACGTTGTGACATTTGGTAGCACACAAAGTGTTCCTCCGGTAAACGGGAGTTGCATAATCTCATAGTCATAGGAACATGTATAAGTCATGAAGAAAGCAATAGCAACATATTAAACGATCAAGTGCTAAGCTAACAGAATGGGTCAAGTCAATCACATCATTCTCCTAATGATGTGATCCCGTTAATCAAATGACAACTCATGTCTATGGTTAGGAAACATAACCATCTTTGATTAACGAGCTAGTCAAGTAGAGGCATACTAGTGACACTCTATTTTGTCTATGTAATCACACATGCATCAAGTTTCCGGTTAACACAATTCTAGCATGAATAATAAACATTTATCATGAAATAAGGAAATAAAATAATAACTTTATTATTGCCTCTAGGGCATATTTCCTTCACATGACAAGTACTTTTCCTGCGTCAAACTGAATGACTAGCATAATAAGGTGGAACCCGCGCACGCATAGCTCATCGATTACAATTGACATCGAGTAAGCGAAACAGAATGATGTGTACAAGACAGTATAACACTCACTGGAAGTTGTAAGGAAATAGTATTTCCCTTTTGGTTTGTTGTGCAATTAACGCCCTTAGCAAGATCTTCTCTACATCCTTGGTGTTCCATTTTACCGTAGCTTCATTAATAGTATTTGGGTTAATGAACCCAATGTCCCAGATTTGTCCTCTTTTGCATTCGAGGATATTCTTTCTACATAATATAGTGAGGATAATTATACATGCAATGAACGAGCTGAGCTAGAGACTTAATTACAGAAATGATACTTACAAACAATAGCAACTGACGATACTTTTGTCGATGGCATCTTGATTGTATAACTGAAATAATTCTTCAAATTAAACGTAAATCTCCTCGTCTCCATTGAAGTAATGCTCATCTTTAACCCCCACAATGATATAGTCGGCCCCTTGCTTTGAGGCTTCCAAGTACCAGTCATGCAATCTTCGCATCTGAAAGAACATGTGGTGCCCCCATGTTTGGTTTTGGTAATTGATGACAATCTCTATGGACTAATGGTTGCCTTGAGTTATATTTGAAGGATTTGTCCATAGGCTTTTCTTGGAGTCCATTTGTTGGTTTCAAGGAGAGTTTGTGATGACCAAGGTGCTATTCAAGGAATTACCTAAAGATTGGTCATGTGAGAGGTTGATCAAGACTAAGTCAAAGAGTGAATCAAGTTGATCAACACACAAAGCGTAGAAGATGTACCGAGAGGGATCTAGCGATCCCATGGTATGGTAAGCATTGTCAATTACGCTTTATGTAATAACCCATGCTCTCCGTGAGAGTTCTTTGTGGGGTTAGCTTGCGGTGTGCAAGTTCAAGTGGATCATCATGAAGAGATCATATGCTTGATGCTTGCCGTCCATTGTGGTGGCATTGGACTTGTGAAGATGAGCCAAAGAGTGGCTCACCCATAGTGGAGTATGGGGGAGCAATCAACTAGTCTTCACCGAGCCAACGCAATCAAGAAAGGTGGTCCAACTTGAGGAAGTCAAGAACATCATCATCTTGCTCAAGTGGACTTTGTGCAAAGCAAAGATTTGCCCTTGATAGGTTTTCTATTTTACCGGTCTCATGGTGGTAGTTGGGAGACCGGGTTATAGGATCGATTGCCGTACTATCAAGGGGGGCTCTTGATGGGTAGCTTGATCACATTGTTCGTAGAGAGCTCAAACCATTGCATCCTTGAATCATCTTTATTGGTTCTTGTTTGGTTCTTCTCCTTGTGAGATTTGGAGTTTATGGTCATTTTCATGACAAGCTCGGGTTCATCGAAAACGAAGTTCACATGCATCTTCTATGATGTTTTCGATTTTGGAGGTTATGCCAGTTCTTCTCTGTTGGAGGTTCATTCCTCTATATCTTAGGCATACCTCCCCTGCCTCTTCTTACTATAACCAATCGCTATTGGATAGTATTTGTCGTTATCTATCCAACAAGCTTGAGTTTGCTCATTTCGGAGCTCATTTGCAGAAGTTATGGCAGTTCTGGTTTTATTGTATCCTTCTGCTGTCTTTCGCTGTGATATGAAGGCAGCCAAGTGCTAAAGCCTTTGTGGCGTGCGGTAGTACTACTCAAGGGAGCGGTAGTACCGTAGGGGCCAGCGGTAGTACCGCTCCTGGTGAGCGGTAGTACCGCTGCCTTCAGCCCTGACGCTGAAGCATGCGGAAGTAGGTGAGGATGTAATTTTTTACATCTGCCCTACACGGTAGTACCGCTCCCTGTGAGCGGTAGTACCGTGCCGGATTTTTGCACCGCTCCAACCTCAGTGGAAGTATTCACGGAAGTAATTTTTTACTTCCGTGCTTTTCCAGTGCCTGTTGATACCTGCCTTACGGTAGTACCGTAGGGGCACGCGGCAGTACCGCTCCGGCGGTTCTACCGCTTGTTGCACTGTGCAACATGCCCTCATCTAGTCACTACTGCGCAAGTGGTAGTACCGCACCCTGCAGCGGTAGTACCGCAACCCTGTGCGGTAGTACCGTGGCCGTGTGCGGTAGTACCGCGTCGCGCGGGCTGAGTGAGGGGATAACGGTTGGATTTTTCTCCTCCTATAAAAGGGGGTCTTCTTCCCCAATGAACCTTATCCTTTGAGCTCGTGTTCTTCCTCCATTGTTGACTTTCTTCGAGCTTGCTATCTCTCAATCCCTCCATGGATTCTTGCTAGTTTTTGGGGGAAAAGGGAGAGGAGATCTATATCTACGTTTCCACCAATCACTTTCTCCTCTATAGGTGTGGGGAACCCTTTGGATCTAGATCTTGGAGTTCTTCGTGTTCTCTTCTTCGCTCTTCCTCTCATTTTCCTTCCTAGCATTAGTTGCTTTGGTGGGATTTGAGAGAGAAGGACTTGGGCACTCCGTGTGCCCTTGCCATTGCATTTGGTGCGTAGGTTTGAGTTCTCCACGGTGATACGTGGAAGTTACAAGTTGAGAAGCTTATTACTCTTGGGTGCTTGGTACCCTTGAGCTTGTTCATCTTGGGTGCCTTGGTGCCCTAGACGGTTGGTGTTGTTTGGAGCTCAATCATTGTGGTGTAAAGCTCCGGGCAAATGTCGGGGTCTCCAATTAGGTTGTGGAGACCGCCCCGAGCAATTTGACGAGTTTCGGTGACCGCCCCCAAGGGTTGCCAAAGTGTACGGGTTCGGTGACCGCCCCAAAGGGTTGCCATTTGTACGGGTTCGGTGACCGCCCTCAAGGGCCCCTTAGTGGAATCACGGCATCTTGCATTGTGCGAGGGCGTGAGGAGATTACGGTGGCCCTAGTTGCTTCTTGGGGAGCATTGTGCCTCCACACCGCTCCAAACGGAGATTAGCATCCGCAAGGGTGTGAACTTCAGGGTACATCGTCGTCTCCGCATGCCTCGGTTATCTCTTACCCGAGCCCTTTACTTATGCACTTTACTTTGTGATAGCCATATTGCTTCTTGTCATATATCTTGCTATCACTTAGTTGTTTATCTTGCTTAGCATAAGTTGTTGGTGCACATAAGTGAGCCTAGTTGTTGTAGGTTTTGTGCTTGACAAATTAACCACTAGGTTTATTCCGCATTTGTTCGAGCCTAAACCGCAATTATTTTAAAGCGCCTTTTCACCCCCCCTCTAGGCGACATCCTCGATGTTTCAGCATCATCGCTGGTAGATGCGGGAGCTCCTCAGATCTAACGAGAGGCTTCCCGTGGTCAAATTTAAAGACTAACTCAGCCATTTCGAACTGTACCTCATCGCCTAAGTAATCACCAAGAGTGAAACCAGGATCAGCGGAAGCTACCCCTGGATCATTAGTGATATTGGTAAACACCTTGAGCGGGGGCATGATTGGTTTTTCTGTTCGCCGAGCTGGGGAATTGTTTTCCCCCTTGCACTACTGCTACTTCCCGACCGCTGCTGTGGATCTCTATATGACTTTACAATAGAGCGGTCATAGTTTGATAACATCGGAGGCGGCGGTGGTTTTGTAAGGTTTTCCAGCAAGCGCCTTGCTTTTACCGGATCTATTTTCTCCGTTGGATCTGGACGGGTCGGTGCAAGCTGGCGTTTCACGTCGGTAGCTACGATCTCCTTGGTTTTCTCCTCAGTCATGTCGTATGTTAACTTGGCAGGAGCCTTCTTGACGCTACCTGCTCTGGATTTCTTCGCTGTTGTACTACGAGCCGCCGGAGCGGCGGCGGATCTCTTGCACCAGTGCTGAGGTGGCAGAGGAGGCAGAGTCAGCTGACGCGGTGGATTCTGCTGAGGGGCTCCTCCGGCGGAGACGGCTGAGGCAGCGGTGACTGCTGAGGCGACGGAGTGTGTTGACGCGGCCGAGACGGCTGAGGCAGCGGAGACGGCTGAGGTAGCGGAGATAGAGCTGGACTGTGAGGAGTCTGCTGAGGGGCCTCCTCCGGCTAAGTCTGCTGACGCGGTGTCCAGTGTGGAAGCACGATGTGTTCCTTTCTCCATAGAATGGTAGTCCTTATGGCATCTCCCAGATGAGTCTCCCCTTCACCTGTAGGGTACTCAAGCTCCAGCTGCTCAAATCCGTTGGTAAATTCATCCACCTCGACAACAGCATAGCCATCTGGAATCGGATTGCAATGGAAAGTTCCATCAGGTCCAGGAGGTAAGACATAGCCGACCGCCACCTTCAAGGTTAGGTTAATGCATTTCGCCATTAGCTCACAATGTTCCCTCTCCGTGATATCATCCATGGGGTAGCGAGGAGCCGTGATATCAGGCCAAACAAGCTCCGTGGAAGCCACGCTACATTTTCGCTGAGATGGTGGGGTAGCTTCGTGGGCAGTATCGAATGAAGGATTTTCGTGCTGCTGGTGGGCCGGTAGCTCGCTGACTGGTAAGTGCCTCTAGTTTCTTTTCCTGCAATGCTAATCTTTCTTCTACCTTCTGCATCCGGTCTACTTCCTCTTTCTTCTTTCTCCCTCGGCTTCAATAACCAGTGCTGTTGGGAAACCCATGCACCCACGGAACGGAGCCTGATGTGCCTCGTGTTCATCCAGGGTGTTCAGGATTCCCCAGGGCGTGTGACAGCTCGTCCTTCTCTCTGTCGGGATGGAACCTCCCTTCCTACACGTCCTTGATTGCTTCCTGAATCTTTATGATGGGTGTTTCAAGTTGTTCTTTCGTGTAAACACATCCCTATTTCTGGGTCCAAAGTTCCCCCATGCCCGAAGAACCAAGTCCTTGCCCGTTCGGGCCAGTTCAATGTCGCTGGTTGGATCCCTTTAGCAAGTAGGTCGTTCTCAGCTTTGTCCCACGTAGGCCGGGCAACCTTGTAGCCACCTGACCCCGTAACATGGTGATACAGCTTCTTTGCAGCATTTAGCTTATTTGTCTGTGACCTGTTGTAACAGCCCCTTGTAATAAGCTCTGTGACACTCTGTTAAAACTGCCAAGTCATGAGCATTTGCAGTGCCAAGTCATATGGGTTAATGATCCAACCCAAATTCACATCTGAAAATCAACTCAAATTCAAAAAGTGAAATATAAAGTTGTTCGAACTCTGTTGGGAAAATGTTCATTAAATGGCAACTAATCCAGGAACATTTGTAAAATCATCATCAATAAAATTTGAATTTAGATAAGTGACTCTAACTTGATGAAACAGCACCTAAACAGAATATTAAAATCCATTTATACTCATTACAAATTCAAATGAGCTCCAAATCTGCCCAAACCACTTTTTGGTGAGAGATAATATTGCATTGCAATATTTGGGCCAACTCCCACATTTTACAAAAGAGCACAAGTGGCCTAATCATTTTGAAACAGAAAAAGAGTAAAAGAAAAGGGAGAAGAGAAATAAGAAAAAGGAAAACGCTACTGTTGGCTGGGCCTAAGTGCACAGTGTGCGGCCCAGTCCAACAGCGGCCCACCTCACCTCCCTCCTCGTGCGTGTCGGCGCGCCCCTGGCCGCGCGCGCCCGCGCCAGCCGGGCAGCGACACGCCGACGGCCACCGACGCCGCAGCCACCCGAGGGGATAAGGGCAAGCCCCAGTGATTTCCCCCTGGCCACTCTATCCACTCCCCCGTCTTCTCCCTCGCTCGCCTCGCCTTCTCTTCCCCACCAGATCCACGGCACCCGAGCGCCGCCGTCACCGCGCTTCGGCACCGCCGTGGCCACCGGTCTCCCCACGTCGCCTGGAGGTGCCGGGAAGGAGCGCCATAGACGACCGCGTCCCCTGGAGCAACCGGACGGAGCTGAGGAGCACGGCAACGCCGGATCTCCGCCATCTTCCTCCTCGGGACACCGTCGGCTTTCTCCGACTCCGGCGAGCGCGGCAGCTACTAATCACCCCAACGGCCTTAGGTGCGTGCCGCGAGGTGAGCTTGCCGCCCTTCTCCTCCCTCCAGAACCCTCGATGCTCGCCGTAGCTAGGTGCCCCAAGCCCGTGCTCTGCCCGCCGCCGACGAGCTCAACGCCGTTGCTGTGGCCTTTAGCACGCTCGCCTGAGTCGCGCACCGTGCTCCTGGAGCTCGTGCGAGTCCAACACGCCCCCGCACGCGCTTCCCCAAGCCCTCTAGCCTCTAGCCTGACATGTGCCCGACAGCGCCGCCGCCCGCGCTCATCGCCGGCGTCATTCCGGTGATCAGTTGGTCACAGGGCCGAGCCCTTTGTGCTTGACACATTGCGCAGCACCTCCCCAGCACCTCCATTTGCCGCCTAGCCCGCTGCAGCACCGTTTGCGTCGACGCCCGTAGCCGCTCCGCCGCAGACCTCGGAGCCGGCGAGATTCCGGCCACCTCCGGCCATCTCCGGCCCGGAGACCACCGCCGTTGGGTGCGCGCTGCACTGCCCGTTCGAAAGCACCCAAGCGCGCCCGAAACCGATTCCCGTAGCCGTTTTCCAACGAGCTACGGCGAACTTCCGCCGCGGGAGAGCCCGTCGGCGCAACTTCGGCGCCGGCGCCGACGTGGCTGGCCGGCCCCACCGGTCGGCGACACTTACCGTGGGCCCTGGGGGCCCCAGTTGACTGGTTGACCCAGTCAACTGTGCTGACTGGGCACCCAGGCCCACTGACATGTGGGCCCCTCCAGTTAAAACATTTTAATAAATAAAAATAATTAGATAAACTAAATGTCCCACTGACATATGGGGCCCACCCCACTAATTAACCCTGATAGATTAGTTTAACCCTCTGTTTAGTCCAGAGAGGCTGACAGGTGGGCCCCACCTGTCGGTTTTGACCAGTCAGCGGCTCAGCTGACCGCTGATGCATTGCTGATGTCATGCTGATGCAATAAACTCTTTTCTGTCAATAAATAAATTCCAGAAATTCAAATAAACTTCGAAAATTCATATCTTTTAAACCGTAGCTCAGATCGAAAAAGTTAAAACATGAAAGTTGCTCAGAACGACGAGCCGAGTCTGATCGTGCCGTCTGTTTCTTCATTGGAACCCCCCACGTAGAAGAACTCGTAACTCCGGACCCATATCCGGCTGATGAATAGTGCACACACATCGGATATTAAATCCCAGAATAATTCTAAAAATAACTAAAATGACTTAGATGCATAATTAGGCAACCCTGCACTGCCTCATAGCATCACACGCACCGTATTGCATTGTTTGCATTATGTTTACCTGTTTCTTCCCCCTCTTCTCTCTCGGTAGACCTCGACATTGACGTAGCTCCCGAGGCAGACGCCGCACAGGAGTACGACTACGTCCCCGACGGTACCACTGAAGACCTTGTCCTTGCCCCAGAGCAAACAGGCAAGCACCCCCATTTTGAGCATGCCTATATCGCCTATTCTCTTCTCTCTTATGCTTGCATTAGAACTGCTGCTGCTACTGTTTTCCTATATCTGCTGCATAGCCTGATTATTGTACCCTGCCTTGTTACCTTTCTGGTTATCCTAGACTGATTAGTATAGGCTGGGTAGAGACATGACAGAGACTCCACTTGATCCCGAATGCCTTGCTGGATATCAGAAGACCCGATCAATGGGATTGAAGACTAGACCCGGGCACCGCACATCACTTCCACCTTAGTTGCCGACAATGCTGGGTTACCGTCGAGTGCCGAGGGTGATACCTCGTCAGCACTTCTGATGTTAACCTTGTAGGTTAGTTACTCGGTCGTGGTAAGCGAGGGTGATTCCTCCTACACCACCCCCGATAACGACATCGTCATGCAACCCCTCAAGTGTGGACCTCGAGTGTGATTCCTCCTTCGTTCACCTTGATGATAACATCGAGCGGGAATTCCATCGAGGGTGATTCCTCAGGGTTCCCTTCGGTGTCAGACACACAGTTACCTTGGATATTATGACTTGACTATGAACCATGATACTAAAGACGTGTCGGCCCTGAGGGGTACCCGCGCGAGCTTAATGCGAAGTGATGTGGAGTCGGGTTGACCTGGATGGTGCCCGCGAGATAACTACGAGGCGTGGCCGGGCATTCTTAGCCCTTGCCGCAAGTCCTCGAGACGGGGCGACGGGGTCACATCGATCATGAGTCTCTGCTCGTTTCCGCGCGCTCCTAATCCACTACGGTTTGGATATTTGATCTGAGGGGCCTCTGGCCCGATAGCACTAACCATCACGTGGGCATAGTATGGGCGTTCTGCGTCGTATACATCAGCCGAAGCTTGTTTGACGTCAGTAAGGAGCGGCGCATGCCGAGTTGGACTGGGAACACAACCGCGCTTGTATAAGGGGTTGCTAGGTCTGCTCTCGGTGGCCCCGTAACGTGCAGGAGTTCCCGGGGCGATGGCCCAAGACCCCTGGGGGCATAGGTTTAGTCCGGCGTGCTAACCTCTCTTATAAGCCTAGGTCGGGTTGCGGCGTGTTGCTTAGCCGAGGCCGGGCATGACCCAGAAAAGTGTGTCCGGCCGGAGTTAAGCGAGCGTGGTGGGTAAGTTGGTGCACCCCTGCAGGGAAGAAACTTCTATTGATAGCCTATCTAACGGTAACGGACACTCGGAGTTGTATCCCGATCGGTACAACTAGAACATGTGATGAGAACTGGATAGTACGGCTCTGGGATTGCTTTCTCGCAGGGAGTCAAGAAAGGATCTCAGGTCGAGGTTGATGATACTACTACTACTACTACTTTACATTATGTTCATCTGTTCTCTTCTATTGCTGCAAGACTGATGAAGATTGTTGAAGATGCTAGTCTTCGATAGGACTAGGCTTTCCCCCTCTATTCTGGCATTTCTGCAGACCAGTCCACATATACAGCCATTCCTTTGACAATGTTGCATATGTAGTGTAGATCCTTGCTTCCTGAGTACTTCGGATGAGTACTCATGTTTGCTTTATTTTCTTTTTCCCCCATATTCCATTTGATGCCACCAGACAACGGAGCCCCTAAGCCAGACGCCCCAGCCGACGACCAGTACTACTACCCGCCTGGCGAGTACTACTACTACTACGAGGAGCTGACTGATGACCAGGAGTAGGATCGGAGGGTCCAGGGCAGGGGGCCTACGCCTTTCGATCGTAGTATTTTATTTTACCCCGCCTCTGTGAAGGCCTATTTCTCTCTCTGTAATATATCTGTACCCAGATATCTAATGCTTCCGCTGACGCTTGTATGCCATCGAGCTATGTATTCGAGCCCTCGAGGCCCTGGCTTGTAATATAAAGCTTGTATGAGTTTATTTATGTTTTAGAGTTGTGTTGTGATATCTTCAAGTGAGTCCTTAGGCTTGATCGTGCGCATTTGCGTGTATGATTAGTGCACGATTAAGCCGGGGTCGTCACAGGTTGGTATCAGAGCCGACTGCCTCTAGGTATCCCCCTTCCCAATTCCTTGGCCGAAGTTGAGTCTAGTGGTCACAAACTGTTTTACTAACTTGGCTGTGTGGCTTACGGGCCCACGTCGTCGGCTGGGTGGTATTAGGATATTTTATTCCTTGTCTTTACTCTGGGATTCTAATTTCTCATCTATTCGGGTTTAATAAAATTTACTAACACCGACATTTAGGTTCTCGTTAATTCTATCCACCCGGAGAGCTGGATTCAGTGCGATTTCCCTGACTTTGATCTGATTAGTCTGATAATCATTTTCCTTTCCATTGTTTTGTTTAACCTTTCCTTCCGAGATCGGTTATAATTCTCATTGTCTTATGACAACCCTGAATCTCTCTGTTTCAGATGGATCGACTGTTTCCACCGCGGCCTATGACCCAGCTTGTGCTTCGCACTTGGGCTCGTGACGCCCCTGGATTTCTAGCTGTTCTGATCGCCCTCCTGAGTAGACTGGGTTACCGCTGGTATCCCGAGTACATGGTCTATGAGGTTTACCGCGAGTTCAACCAGGAGCAGTTTTATGCTGAAGTTCGGATCTATGATCAGCAGGACAACTCAGACACCGAGCTACACCTTTTTCATGGAATAGGCGTGACGATTGAGATGGCAGTACATGATGCCACCTACTCTGCTGTCGCACGTCTCCGAGGAGAGCACAATGCTAACTTGGATGATACTGTGTTTCGGTACATTCCGTATGCACCTGTTGGAGATGCTACTGGATTTTACACCGCTATCTGTGCCCCGTATGAGTCTCGACGCTACGACCCGCAGGTTCTGATTCAGTGCACTCAGGCTCTGGATCGCACTGTTCGGGCTCTTGCCGTCGAGTTGTTCGCCACTCGAGCACGCTACTACGAGGCTATGACACAGTTGCTACCAGCTGTTCGTGCAGGGATACATCCGGAGGATATTCTTTACCCACGCAGGACCGAGATGCCGCCAGGTATTGATTGGCCTGCAGTGGGAGGTCACATGCCTGCACGTGGACCTCTTCTTATAGTTCGAGACCGGGTTCTGCATCAGAGTGCACATGGAGCACAGGATCCTGCCGCGACGAACATTCGTCGTCCGCACTTGCAGTTACCCCGTTTCAGTGGTTTTCTCCGACGCTGATGTAGCCTTTGCTATGTCACGTTGTGTACTTCCTTACCGCGTGCCTGCGTGCCACCTAGTGTGTCTCTAGTTTTTCAATTTGCGCCGTTATGCTGTCTGATTGTAACCGACTGTGTATGGATCTGTATGTCTTAATGACTACCTTTAGCATTTATTGCACTCTTTCAATAACGTCGAGTTACATCATGTTTATTGTTAAACACTTGCATAAGCTATTGCTGAAATACCCCTGTTGAAATAGCAGGATGGCTGACAACAACCCGCCACTGCCGCCACCACCTGATTACATGGCAGCGATGATGCAACAATTTGAACTCAACCGCCAGTTTATGACGGGAATTATGCAGCAATTCCCTCGTCCTGATGCTAACCAGCAGCCACCATCCATCACCTTGCCAGAGTTCATGAGGCTCAGTCCATCGTTTTTCTGCAATACAGTCAACCCACTGGATGCAGATGACTGGCTGCGTGACATCTCTCATGAGATGGAGTCTGCTGGTGTCGCCGAAGTTAACTATGTCACTTTTGCGACTTATCTTCTGAAGGGTCCCGCAGCCCAATGGTGGGCCACTCACCGACAGACTCTGCCGCCTGGTACTGTCGTCACTTGGGCAGAGTTCAAGATTGCTTTCCGAGCCCGCTACATTCCTCTAGCTGTCATAGCTAGGAAGAAGGCTGAGTTCCGTAGCCTTGTTCAAGGAAACAAGACTATGGAAGTCTATCAGCGCGAGTTTCTGGACTTATCTCGCTACGCTGAAGAGGACATTCCTACTGATGAACGCAGACAGGAGAAGTTTCGTGAAGGACTGCACCATGACATTCAGTTAGCCCTTCTTGTTCAAGACTACCCTGATTTCTCCACCTTGGTGAATAAGGCTATTATGGTTGAAACTGGACTAAAGAAGCACAAGGAAGCGTCCAGACGCACCCGTGAGTCGGGCTCATCTTCGGGCTCGTCTTCCCAGAAGCGACGCATCTGGTTCCCTCAAGGCATGTTCCGTTCAGTAGCTCCTGCACACAGGCCCTCTTATGCTACCCCACGCCTGCCACCTCCACCACCGAGACAGCCTCTGCGAACTCCAGCACCTCGAGCTCCAGCACCTCGTCCTGACAGCGGACTATGCTTCCAGTGTGGCAAGCCAGGTCACCGTGCTAGAGATTGTTCTCAGAATCAGAATCAACTGGCTCTTCCATCAGCTGGCCGTGGAATTGGCCGTGGTATTCCTCAACAGCGCAACAATAATGCCAGACCTTCTTATGCTCGTGGGCAGTACTACCACGTCAACATGTCTGAAGCTCCAGATCAACCAGATACTGTGATGGGTACACTTCTCGTTAATTCAGTACCTGCATACGTTTTATTTGATTCAGGAGCATCGCATTCCTTCATGTCAGAACATTTTGCACGCATGCATGACATTAAATGCGAATACATGAACACACCCTTATTGGTGCACACTCCCGCGGGTGGTTGCCGAACCTCTGCGGTTAGCTATAATGTTCCCGTTGAAATCGAAGGGTTGGAGTTCAGTGCGTCTCCCATTATTCTGAAATCGTCCAAGATTGACCTTATTCTGGGAATGGATTGGTTGAAGGCCCATTATGCCTCAATCAATTGCGCCACCAAAGTTGTTCACCTCTTGCACCCCTCGACTGAGATGGTGAATTACCATGCTCATATCACTCAGAACGCCGAGGCTCAAATTTATGCCTTGAACGCGTTGAATGCTTCTCCGCTTGATGGGATCGAGAATATCCCAGTTGTCTGTGACTTCCCGGATGTCTTTCCAGAAGAACTTCCAGGAATACCCCCTGCTAGGGCTGTCGAGTTCGTCATCGACTTGAAGCCTGGCACCACTCCTATTGCGAAGCGTCCTTACAAGATGCCTCCCCACCACCTCATCGAGCTTAAGGAGGAAATTGATAAATCCTTAAGGAAGGGTTTCATTCGCCCTAGTTCCTCTGCATGGGGAGCACCGTCTCTTTTCGTCAAAAAGAAAGATGGAACAAATAGGTTGGTCCAAGATTATCGTCCAATCAACCAGGCAACTATTCAGAATAAATATCCGCTTCCCCGGATCAATGATTTATATGATCAACTCGCAGGATCTTCGGTGTTTTCTAAACTCTACTTGAGGTTGGGTTATCACCAGATCCGTGTCCGCGAAGAGGATATTCCGAAGACTGCCTTCGTTACTCGTTATGGCTCTTACGCGTACACAGTCATGTCGTTTGGTTTAACAAACGCTCCAGCTACATTCTCCCGCCTAATGAATTACATATTCATGGATTACCTCGACAAATTCATCGTGGTATATCTGGATGATATTCTGGTTTATTCGAAGAACAAAGAAGAACATGCTGAGCATCTTCGCCTAGTTCTGGAGAGACTTCGAGAGCACCAACTATATGCCAAGTACTCTAAGTGTGAATTCTGGCTTTCTGAAGTAACCTACCTTGGACATGTCATCTCCAAGGATGGTATCGCAGTTAACCCGGAACAAGTTCAGGCTATCCTTGACTGGACCCCTCCGAAGAATGTCAAGCAAGTCAGAAGTTTCCTCGGGCTTGCAAGTTATTGTCGCCGTTTCATCGAGAATTTCTCCAAGATTGCCAAGCCCCTGACTAATCTGCTCCACAAAGGCGTTAAGTTTGAGTGGACGGACAAATGTCAGGAAAGCTTCCAGACCCTCAAGGACAAGCTGACTTCTGCTCCAGTCCTTGCTCCTCCAGACTCTCGCAAAGATTTTGTGATCTTCTGCGACGCATCTCGCCAAGGACTAGGTTGTGTCCTAATGCAAGAGCGAAGAGTAATTGCTTATGCTTCGCGACAACTGCGTCCACATGAAGAGAATTACCCAGTGCATGACCTCGAACTTGCTGCTGTCATTTATGCTTTGAAGCAGTGGCGTCATTACCTCCTTGGTAATCGGTGTGAGATTTACACCGATCATCAGAGCTTGAAGTACTTATTCACTCAACCGGAACTTAATCTTCGTCAGCAGCGTTGGTTGGAAACAATCACCGATTATGACTGTGGTATTTCCTACACTCCTGGCAAAGCTAATATGATGGCTGATGCCTTGAGCCGCAAGTCATATTGTAGTAACCTCATGGTAAAGCAAGCTCAACCCCAGCTATATGAAGAATTGCGCAAGCTGAATCTCTGCATCATCCCGCAAGGTTCTCTTAATAACCTTGTGATACAACCAGATCTTGAGAAAGCTGTCAAGATTGCGCAGTCTAAAGACGCTGAAATTAGTCTGATGAAGAAAGAGCTTCACCTTCAAAAGTACAGGGAATTCTCGATTGCTGAAGATGGAACCTTGTACTTCCGAGATCGCATTGTAGTACCTCGCTTCGAGCTGATGACTGACAAAGTCATGAAGGAGGCCCATGATACACCGCTATCTATCCATCCGGGTAGTACCAAGATGTATCGAGATCTTCGTCAAAGGTACTGGTGGTCTAGGATGAAGCAGGATATTGCCCGATATGTTGCCGAGTGTGACGTTTGTCGTCGCGTGAAGGCAGAACATCAGAAACCTGCTGGAATTCTGCAACCGCTCCCTATTCCTCTATGGAAGTGGGATAAAGTGCAAATGGACTTCATTACTGGTCTTCCCAAGTCTCAGAAGGGTCACGATGCTATTCTTGTCGTCGTTGACCAACTTTCCAAGGTTGCACACTTTCTGCCAGTTAAGGAGACTATTACTGCTAGTCAGTTAGCAGAGCTATATATCTCCAGAATTGTTTCACTCCATGGTATTCCCAAGGAAATCAGTTCGGACCATGGCAGCATTTTCACTGGCCATTTCTGGGAAAGTTTCCAGAAAGCAATGGGAACTCATATTACCTGGAGTTCAGCCTATCATCCACAATCCCAAGGTCAAGTTGAGCGCGTTAATCAAGTGCTTGAAGATATGCTTCGAGCCTGTGTTATATCCTTCGGTAAGAAATGGGAGGAATCTCTCCCGTATGCCGAGTTCTCTTATAACAACAGCTACCAAGCCAGCTTGAAAATGGCCCCCTTTGAGGTTCTTTATGGTCGTAAATGTCGAACCCCTCTGAATTGGTCAGAAACTGGGGAACGACCTCTTGTTGGACCGGACATTATTCAGCATGCCGAAGAACAAGTCCGAATTGTCCGAGAGAATCTCAAAGCAGCTCAAGACCGTCAGAAGAGTAATTATGATCGCAAGCGATGGGGTGTGATCTATCAACCTGGTGATCAAGCTTATCTTCGTGTCACTCCAATGAAGGGCACCCGTCGTTTCGGAATCAAGGGCAAGCTAGCTCCTCGCTATATTGTTCCTTTCCGCATCGTGGCTAGACGTGGACAGGTGGCATATCAATTGGAATTGCCACCGCAATTCTCCCATATTCATGATGTCTTCCACGTGTCGCAACTTCGTAAGTGCTTCAAGGAATCCCCGCACCGTGCAGTGGATCATGAGATGCTCGAGATACAAGACGATCTTTCTTATAAGGAGCATCCGATCCGCATCCTCGACGAAGCTGAACGTCGGACTCGTCAGAAGACGACCAAGTTCCTAAAAGTGCAGTGGCCGAATCACACTGAAGATGAAGCCACTTCGGAACGCGAGGATCATCTTCGGGAAGAATATCCCGGACTCTTTCCTTCTACCTCCTAAATTCTCGGGACAAGAATTTCTTTTAGAGGAGGAGAACTTGTAACACCCCCTTGTAATAAGCTCTGTGACACTCTGTTAAAACTGCAAAGTCATGAGCATTTGCAGTGCCAAGTCATATGGGTTAATGATCCAACCCAAATTCACATATGAAAATCAACTCAAATTCAAAAAGTGAAATATAAAGTTGTTCGAACTCTGTTGGGAAAATGTTCATTAAATGGCAAATAATCCAGGAACATTTGTAAAATCATCATCAATAAAATTTGAATTTAGATAAGTGACTCTAACTTGATGAAACACCACCTAAACAGAATATTAAAATCCATTTATAATCATTACAAATTCAAATGAGCTCCAAATCTGCCCAAACCACTTTTTGGTGAGAGATAATATTGCATTGCAATATTTGGGCCAACTCCCACATTTTACAAAAGAGCACAAGTGGCCTAATCATTTTGAAACAGAAAAAGAGTAAAAGAAAAGGGAGAAGAGAAATAAGAAAAAGGAAAACGCTACTGTTGGCTGGGCCTAAGTGCACAGTGTGCGGCCCAGTCCAACAGCGGCCCACCTCACCTCCCTCCTCGTGCGTGTCGGCGCGCCCCTGGCCGCGCGCGCCCGCGCCAGCCGGGCGGCGACACGCCGACGGCCACCGACACCGCAGCCACCCGAGGGGATAAGGGCAAGCCCCAGTGCTTTCCCCCTGGCCACTCTATCCACTCCCCCGTCCTCTCCCTCGCTCACCTCGCCTTCTCTTCCCCTCCAGATCCACGGCACCCGAGCGCCGCCGTCGCCGCGCTTCGGCACCGTCGTGGCCACCGGTCTCCCCACGTCACCTGGAGGTGCCGGGAAGGAGTGCCACGGACGACCGCGTCCCCTGGAGCAACCGGACGGAGCTGAGGAGCACGGCAACGCCGGATCTCCGCCATCTTCCTCCTCGGGACACCGTCGGCTTTCTCCGACTCCGGCGAGCGCGGCAGCTACTAATCCCCCCAATGGCCTTACGTGCGTGCCGCGAGGTGAGCTTGCCGCCCTTCTCCTCCCTCCAGAACCCTCGATGCTCGCCGTAGCTAGGTGCCCCAAGCCCGTGCTCTGCCCGCCGCCGCCGAGCTCAACGCCGTTGCTGTGGCCTTTAGCACGCTCGCCTGAGTCGCGCACCGTGCTCCTGGAGGTCGTGCGAGTCCAACACGCCCCCGCACGCGCTTCCCCGAGCCCTCTAGCGTCTAGCCCGACATGTGCCCGACTGCGCCGCCGCCCGCGCTCATCGCCGGCGTCATTCCGGTGATCAGTTGGTCACAGGGCCGAACCCTTTGTGCTCGACACATTGCACAGCACCTCCCCAACACCTCCATTTGCCGCCTAGCGCGCTGCAGCACCGTTTGCGTCGACGCCCGTAGCCGCTCCGCCGCAGACCTCGGAGCCGGCGAGATTCCGGCCACCTCCGGCCCGGAGACCACCGCCGTTGGGTGCGCGCTGCACTGCCCGTTCGAAAGCACCCAAGCGCGCCCGAAACCGATTCCCGTAGTCGTTTTCCGACGAGCTCCGGCGAACTTCCGCCACGGGAGAGCCCGTCGGCGCAACTCCGGCGCCGGCGCCGACGTGGCTGGCCGGCCCCACCGGTCGGCGACACTGACCGTGGGCCCTGGGGGCCCCAGTAGACTGGTTGACCCAGTCAACTGTGCTGACTGGGCACCCAGGCCCACTGACTTGTGGGCCCCTCCAGTTAAAACATTTTAATAAATAAAAATAATTCGATAAACTAAATGTCCCACTGACATATGGGGCCCACCCCACTAATTAACCCTGATAGATTAGTTTAACCCTCTGTTTAGTCCAGAGAGGCTGACAGGTGGGCCCCACCTGTCGGTTTTGACCAGTCAGTGGCTCAGCTGACCGCTGACGCATTGCTGATGTCATGCTGACGCAATAAACTCTTTTCTGTAAATAAATAAATTCCAGAAATTCAAATAAACTTCGAAAATTCATATCTTTTAAACCGTAGCTCATATCGAAAAAGTTAAAACATGAAAGTTGCTCAGAACGACGAGCCGAGATTGATCGTGCCGTCTGTTTCTTCATCGGAACCCCCTACGTAGAAGAACTCATAACTCCGGACCCGTATCTGGCTGATGAATAGTGCACACACATCGGATATTAAATCCCAGAATAATTCTAAAAATAACTAAAATGACTTAGATGCATAATTAGGCAACCCTGCACTGCATCATAGCATCACACGCACCGTATTGCATTTGTTTGCATTATGTTTACCTGTTTCTTCCCCCTCTTCTCTCTCGGTAGACCCCGACGTTGACGTAGCTCCCGAGGCAGACGCCGCACAGGAGTATGACTACGTCCCCGACGGTACCACTGAAGACCTTGTCCTTGCCCCAGAGCAAACATGCAAGCACCCCCATTTTGAGCATGCCTATATCGCCTATTCTCTTCTCTCTTATGCTTGCATTAGAACTGCTGCTGCTACTGTTTTCCTATATCTGCTGCATATCCTGATTATTGTACCCTGCCTTGTTACCTTTCTGGTTATCCTAGACTGATTAGTATAGGCTGGGTAGAGGCAGGACAGAGACCCCCACTTGATCCCGAATGCCCTGCTGGATATCAGAAGACCCGATCAACGGGATTGAAGACTAGACCCGGGCACCGCACATCACTTCCACCTTAGTTGCCGACACTGCTGGGTTACCGTCGAGTGCCAAGGGTGATACCTCGTCAGCACTTCTGATGTTAACCTTGTAGGTTAGTTACTCGGTCGTGGTAAGCGAGGGTGATTCCTCCTACACCACCCCCGATAACGACATCGTCGTGCAACCCCTCAAGTGTGGACCTCGAGGGTGATTCCTCCTTCGTTCACCTTGATGATAACATTGAGCGGGAATTCCATCGAGGGTGATTCCTCAGGGTTCCCTTCGGTGTCAGACACACAGTTACCTTGGATATTATGACTTGACTATGAACCATGATACTAAAGACGGGTTGGCCCTGAGGGGTACCCGCGCGAGCTTAATGCGAAGTGATGTGGAGTCGGGTTGACCTGGATGGTGCCCGCGAGATAACTACGAGGCGTGGCCGGGCATTCTTAGCCCTTGCCGCAAGTCCTCGAGACGGGGCGACGGGGTCACATCGATCGTGAGTCTCTGCTCGTTTCCGCGCGCTCCTAATCCACTACGGTTTGGATATTTGATCCGAGGGGCCTCTGGCCCGATAGCACTAACCATCACGTGGGCATAGTATGGGCGTTCTGCGTCGTATACATCAGCCGAAGCTTGTTTGACGTCAGTAAGGAGCGGCGCACGCCGAGTTGGACTGGGAACGCAACCGCGCTTGTATAAGGGGTTGCTAGGTCTGCTCTCGGTTGCCCCGTAATGTGCAGGAGTTCCCGGGGCGATGGCCCAAGACCCCTGGGGGCATAGGTTTAGTCCGGCATGCTGACCTCTCTTATAAGCCTAGGTCGGGTTGCGGCGTGTTGCTTAGCCGAGGCCGGGCATGACCCAGAAAAGTGTGTCCGGCCGGAGTTAAGCGAGCGTGGTCGGTAAGTTGGTGCACCCCTGCAGGGAAGAAACTTCTATCGATAGCCTATCCTACGGTAACGGACACTCGGAGTTGTATCCCGGTCGGTACAACTAGAACATGTGATGAGAACTGGATAGTACGGCTCTGGGATTGCTTTCTCGCAGGGAGTCGAGAAAGGATCTCAGGTCGAGGTTGATGATACTACTACTACTACTTTACATTATGTTCATCTGTTCTCTTCTATTGCTGCAAGACTGACGAAGATTGTTGAAGATGCTAGTCTTCGATAGGACTAGGCTTTCCCCCTCTATTCTGGCATTTCTGCAGCCCAGTCCACATATACAGCCATTCCTTTGACAATGTTGCATATGTAGTGTAGATCCTTGCTTGCTGAGTACTTCGGATGAGTACTCACGTTTGCTTTATTTTCTTTTTCCCCCATATTCCATTTGATGCCACCAGACAACGGAGCCCCTGAGCCAGACGCCCCAGCCGACGACCAGTACTACTACCCGCCTGGCGAGTACTACTACTATGAGGAGCCGACTGACGACCAGGAGTAGGATCGGAGGGTCCAGGGCAGGAGGCCTACGCCTTTCGATCGTAGTATTTTATTTTACCCCGCCTCTGTGAAGGCCTATTTCTCTCTCTGTAATATATCTGTACCCAGATATCTAATGCTTCCGCTGACGCTTGTATGCCATCGAGCTATGTATTCGAGCCCTCGAGGCCCTGGCTTGTAATATAAAGCTTGTATGACTTTATTTATGTTTTAGAGTTGTGTTGTGATATCTTCAAGTGAGTCCTTAGGCTTGATCGTGCGCATTTGCGTGTATGATTAGTGCACGATTAAGCCGGGGTCGTCACACCTGTTCTTAGCTTTCTCCGATTTCTTGTACGCCACAAATGCGGGCCAGTGATCTTTTATCGTCTCATATTGACCGGTGAATTCTGGAGTCTCGTCTTTCTCAACAAACTATTCATTCAATCTTTTCTTCCAGTTCTTGAATTGTTCTGCCATCTTCTTAAGAGCCCATTTTTTGACTTTTCACTGTATAACTGGGTTATTTGGATCCTCCTCTGGCGGTAGGCTGAAATTTATCATGAGCGAGTTCCAAAGCTCATCTTTGCATCTATTGTCGACATAAGAAACTCCATCGTCCTTCTTCTTATTCCATTCTTTGATGTTGATCGGGACGCTGTCCCTAACAACAACTCCGCACTGATGTATAAATCGGTCTTGGGTCCGCTTGGGAACAGTCGGTTTGCCATCTGGATCGACTTCTTCGATCGTGAACCTTTCATTCTCGCCCAACCTTTTCTTCGGGCCTCGTCTCCTTATAGAAGTTTGGCTCGATCCGGAGGGCTAAAAGAAGGAAGAAGCGTTAATATATGCACATACAAAACAATTAATGCATCTAGTCACAAGAGGCTTAATTAATATATATATATATATATATATATATATATATATATATATATACCTTGCCAGACTTTGCAACAGTTAAGGCTCCAACACCGGCGAAGCCGTCATCTTCTCCCTCCTCCATTCGATCACCGGAGCTGTCATCTTCTCTTCCCTCACCATCGGAGACGTTGAGATACTGTGAGGTGATATCATCATCTCCGTCGCAGATTATTTCCTCCAACGCCTCTTCTTGTTCTAAGTCTCTATCGTGTTCCATAGTTTCTACAAATATTACAACATGGCAATATACAACCATGAGAGATGGATTAATGGCAAACATAGACCTAATCACAACAAGGAATAATATGCATATGAGCAATGGATTAATGGATTATCGGGGTTATGTTTGAACGACCCCCTCCCCCGTCATGTCGAAGTTATACCGAAATTATCAGGGTTATGTTTTAACGACCCTGCTACTTCCTGAGCTTACTATGAATCCTCCCCAGACAATGGCACCAGAAATTGGCAAATTGATGGGAGAGTTCTTGTCTTGACTTGCGTTGGTTTTGTCCCTTGAAGAGGAAAGGGTGATGCATCAAAGTAGAGATAAGTATTTCCCTCAGTTTTTGAGAACCAAGTTATCAATCCAGTAGGAGGTACAAGCAAGTCCCCAATCTATGCACCTGCACAAACAATCAAACACTTGCACCCAACGCGATAAAGGGGTTGTCAATCCCTTCACGGTCACTTGCAAGGATAAGATCTGATAGAGATCGATATAAAAGATTACTAAAACAAAAAACAAAGTAAAAGTAAATAAATTGCAGCAAGGTATTTTTGGTATTTTTGGTTTATAGATCTAAAAATAAATGATGGAAAATAGACCCGGGGGCCATAGGTTTCACTAGAGGCTTCTCTCATGAAGGCAAATATTACGGTGGGTGAGCAAATTACTGTCGAGCAATTGATAGAAAAGCGCATAGTTATGACGATATCCAAGGCAATGATTATGCATATAGGCATCACGTCCGTGTCAAGTAGATCAAAATGATTCTGCATCTACTACTATTACTCCACACATCGACCGCTATCCAGCATGCATCTAGAGTATTAAGTTCATAAAGAACGGAGTAACGCCTTAAGTAAGATGACATGATGTAGAGGGATAAACTCAAGCAATATGATGAAAACCCCACGTTTTTATCCTTGATGGCAACAATACAAATACATGCCTAGCTACCCCTACTTTGTCACTGGGTGAGGGCATCGCAAGATTGAACCCAAAACTAAGCACCTCTCCCATTGCAAGAACTATCAATCTAGTTGGCCAAACCAAACCAATAACTCGAAGAGAAATACAAAGATATGAAATCATGCATATAAGAATTCAGAGGAGATTCAAATAATATTCATATATAATCTGATCATAAATCCACAATTCATCGGATCTCGACAAACACACCGCAAAAGAAGATTACATCGGATAGATCTCCAAGAACATCAAGGAGAAGATGGTATTGATGATCGGAGTGAGAGAAAAAGCCATCTAGCTACTAGCTATGGACCCGTAGGTCTGATGTAGACTACTCATGCTTTATCGGAGGGGCAATAGAGTTGATGTAGAAGCCCTTCGTGATCGAATCCCCCCCGGCAGATTACCGGAAACGGCCCCAAGATGGGATCTCACGGGAACAGAAGGTTACGGCGGCGGAAAAGTATTTTTGTTGCTCTCTCTATTGGTTTGGGAATATATGGGAATATATAGGCCAAGAGTTAGGGTTAGAGGGCCTGCAGGGGACCTACAAGCCAGGGGGGCGCGCCCCCCCTAGGGCGCGCCCTGGAGGCTTGTGGTCTCCTCGCAGGTGTTCTGACTTGGACTCCAAGTCCTACGTGTGTCTTCTGGTCCATGAAAAATCATCGCGAAAGTTTTATTCTGTTTGGACACCGTTTGATATTCCTTATCTGTAAAACTCAAAAACAGGAAAAAAAATAGAAACTGGCACTGGGCTCTAGGTTAATAGGTTAGTCCCAAAAATAATATAAAATAGCATATTAATGCATATAAAACATCCAAAACACATAATATAATAGCTTGGAACAATAAAAAATTATAGATACGTTGGAGACGTATCAAGCATCCCCAAGCTTAATTCCTGCTCGTCCTCAAGTAGGTAAATGATAAAAACAGAATTTTTGATGTGGAATGCTACCTAACATATTTATCCATGTAATTTTCTTTATTGTGGCATGAATATTCAGATCCATAAGATTCAAAACAAAAGTTTAATGTCAACATAAAAGAAATAATACTTCAAGCATATTAATAAAGCAATCATGTCTTCTCGAAATAACATGGCCAAAGAAAGTTATCCCTACAAAATCATATAGTCTGGCTATGCTCCATCTTCATCACACAAAGTACTAAATCATGCACAACCCTGGTTTCAGCCAAGCAATTGTTTCACACTTTAGTATTCTCAAACTTTTTCAACTCTCACGCAATACATGAGCGTGAGCCATGGACATAGCACTATAGGTGGAATATAATATGGTGGTTGTGGAGAAGACAAAAAGAAGGAGATAGTCTCACACCAATTAGGCGTATCAATGGGCTATGGAGATGCCCATCAATAGATATCAATGTGAGTGAGTAGGGATTGCCGTGCAACAGATGCACTAGAGCTATAAGTGTATGAAAGCTCAAAAAGAAACTAAGTGGGTGTGCATCCAACTCGCTTGCTCACGAAGACCTAGGGCAATTTGAGGAAGCCCATCATTGGAATATACAAGCCAATTTCTATAATGAAAAATTCCCACTAGTATATGAAAGTGACAATATAGGAGACTCTCTATCATGAAGATCATGGTGCTACTTTGAAGCACAAGTGTGGAAAAAGGATAGTAGCATTGCCCCTTCTCTCTTTTCTCTCATTTTTTTTGGTGGGCTTCTTTGGCCTTTTTTTTTATTTGGGCTTCTCTGGCCTCTTTTATTTTTCATAAAGTCCGGAGACTCATCCCGACTTGTGGGGGAATCATAGTTTCCATTATCCTTTCCTCACATGGGACAATGCTCTATAATGATGGTCATCACACTTTTATTTACTTACAACTCAAGAATTACAACTCGATACTAGAACAAGATATGACTCTATATGAATGCCTCCGGCGGTGTACCGGGATGTGCAAAGATCTAGCGTAGCCATGAAACATCATGCTAGCTATCTTACGATCATGCAAAGCAATATGACAATGATGGTGCGTGTCATAATAAACGGAACGGTGGAAGTTGCATGGCAATATATCTTGGAATGGCTATGGAAATGACATAATAGGTAGGTATGGTGGCTGTTTTGAGGAAGTATATGGTGGCTGTTTTGAGGAAGGTATATGGTGGGTTTAATGCACCGGCGAAAGTTGCGCGGTACTAGAGAGGCTAGCAAAGGTGGAAGGGTGAGAGTGCGTATAATCCATGGACTCAACATTGGTCATAAAGAACTCACATACTGATTGCAAAAGTCTATTAGTTATCGAAACAAAGTACTACACGCATGCCCCTAGGGGAAGGGTTGGTAGGAGTTAACCATCACGCGATCCCGACCTCCACACAAAGGAAGGCAATCAATAAATAAATCATGCTCCGACTTCGTCACATAACAGTTCACCATACGTCCATGCTACGGGAATCACAAACTTTAACACAAGTATTTCTACCAATCCACAATTACTCACTAGCATGTCTCTAATATTACCATCCTTATATCTCAAAACAATCATAAGGAATCAGACTTCTCATAGTATTCAATGCACTTTTATATGAAAGTTTTTATTATATCTCTCTTGGATGCCCATCATATTAGGACTAAATTCATAACCTAAACCAATTACCATGCTGTTTAGAGACTCTCAAAATAATATAAGTGAAGCAAGAGAGTTCAATAATTTCTATAAAATAAAGCCACCACCGTGCTCTAAAAAGATATAAGTGAAGCACTAGAGCATATTGCCTAGCTCAAAAGATATAAGTGAAGCACATAGAGTATTCTAATAAATTCACGATTCATGTGTGTCCCTCTTAAAAAGTGTGTATAGAAAGGATGATTGTGGCAAACTAAAAAGCAAAGACTCATATCGTACAAGACGCTCCAAGCGAAACACATATCATGTGGTGAATAAAAATATAGCCTCAAGTATATTTACCGATGGATTGAAGACGAAAGAGGGGATGCCTTCCGGGGCATCCCCAAGCTTAGGCTCTTGGTTGTCCTTGAATATTACCTTGGGGTGCCTTGGGCATCGCCAAGCTTAGGCTCTTTCCACACCTTATTCCATAGTCCATCAAATCTTTACCCAAAACTTGAAAACTTCACAACACAAAACTCAACAGAAAACTCATAAGATATGTTAGTATAAGAAAATAAAATCACCACTTTTGATACTATTGTGAAATCATTATTTATTTATATTGATGTAATATCTACTGTATTCCAACTTATACATGGTTCATACCCCCCGTTACTACCCATAGATACATCAAAATAAGCAAACAACACATAGAAAACAGAATCTGTCTAAAACAGAATAGTCTGTAGCAATCTGTAAACTTCGAATACTAATGTAACTCTAAAAATTCTGAAAAATTAGGACATCCTGGGTAATTTGTATATCAATTTTTTGTAAAAAAATTAGATCTAATTCACTCTTTTGTGATTTATTAAAATTACTTTCCTGGGGGAAAAAGTTTCTGTTTTTCAGCAAGATCAAATCAACTATCACCGTAAGCCATCCTAAAGGTCTTACTTGGCACAAACACAAATTAAAACACTAAAACACAATTACTACAGAGGAAATAAGGTGTAATTTATTAAAGAACAGAAGCAAAAACAAAAAACATAAAAATAAAATTGGGTTGCCTCCCAACAAGCGCTATTGTTTAACGCCCCTAGCTAGGCATAACGCAATAGATCTAGGTATTGTAATCTTTGGTATGCAATCCACAAGTAGCTCTCATAATAGATTCATATGGTAACTTAATTTTATTTCTTGGAAAGTGTTCCATGCCCTTCCTTAACGGAAACTGAAATCTAATGTTTCCTTCTTTCATATCAATAATTGCACCAATCGTTCTAAGGAAAGGTCTACCAAGAATAATAGGACATGTAGGATTGCAATCTATATCAAGAACAATGAAATCTACGGGCACATAATTTATATTTGCAACAATAAGAACATAATATTTAATTTTAATCTTAATAGTAGGTTCCCACTCATCATAAAGCTTTCTAGGTATAGAAACTTCCAATTCAAGTTTTTCTTCAAAAGATTTCATCATAGCATCAACGATATGTTTAGTAAAAGCTTTATTTTGATTATAAGCATGAGGAGAATTCAACATGGATTGCAAGAAGGAAATACAATCTGTCAAAGAACAATTATCATAATTAAAATCCTTGAAATCCAAAAGAGTGGGTTCATTACTACTTAAAGTTTTGACCTCTTCAATCCTTCTTTTATCAATTTTTGCATCAAGATCTATAAACTCCAAATCATTGGGACGCCTTTTAATTAAAGTTGACTCATCTACAATCCCATATTTATCAAGATTTATATTAGAAAACAAAGATTTAATAGGAGTCACATCAATCACTTTAAGATCTTCATCATTATTTTTACGAGAAATCGAAGAACACGCTTTTACTAACAATTCTCGCTTAGCACGCATCCTAGCGGTTCTTTCTTGACATTCATCCATAGAAATTCTCATAGCTTTTAGAGACTCATTAATATCATGCTTGGGTGGAATAGATCTAATTTTCAAAGAATCAATCTCAAGAGAAATTCTATCCACGTTCCTAGCCAAATCATCAATCTTAGGCATTTTTTCTTCAACCATAGCATTGCAATTCTTTTGGGAACTAATAAATTCTTTAATATTGTTCTCAAGATCAGAGGGCATCTTATTATAATTTCCATAAGAATTGTTGTAGGAATTACCATAATTGTTAGAGGAATTACTAGGAAACGGCCTAGGGTTGAAATTACCTCTATACGCGTTATTACCAAAATTGTTCCTACCAACAAAATTCACATCCATAGATTCATTATTATTTCCAATCAAAGAAGACAAAGGCATATCATTAGGATCAATAGGAGCACTCTTACTAGCAAACAATTTCATTAATTCATCCATCTTTCCACTCAAAGTATTTATTTCTTCAATTGCGTGCACTTTTTTACTAGTAGAAGATCTTTCGGTATGCCATTGAGAGTAATTTGCCATAATATTATCTAGGAGTTTAGTAGCTTCTACTAATGTAATTTCCATGAAAGTACCACCCACGGCGGAATCTAAAATATTTCTAGATGCAAAATTCAATCCCACATAATCATCCATAAACTCAAACCATGCACGGGACAATTTCTAATCATTAATTTCATCCACTCCCAAGATTGTGCAACATGCTCATGATCAGGTTGCTTAAAATTCATTATATCGTTCCTAAGGGAGATGATCTTAGTGGGTGGAAAGTAGTTGGAAATAAAAGGATCTTTACACTTATTCCATGAATCAATACTATTTTTAGGTAAAGATGTAAACCAAGTTTTAGCACGATCTCGTAGTGAGAACGGAAATAGCTTCAATTTAACAATATCATTATCCACATCTTTCTTCTTTTGCATATCACACAATTCAACGAAAGTATTTAGATGGGATGCGACATCTTCACTAGGAAGGCCAGAAAATTGTTCTTTCATAACAAGATTCAGCAAAGCGGCATTAATTTCATAAGATTCCGCACTAGTGGCGGGAGCAATCGGAGTACTAATAAAGTCATTATTATTCGTGTTGGAAAAGTCACACAACTTGGTATTCTCTTGAGTCATTGTGAGAAAAGCAAGCAATCTAGCACACAAGCAAACAAAAAGCAAACGAAAAGACGAACGAAAGAAGGGCGAATAAAAAGGCTAATCTTTTTGGTTTTTTCTGAAAATCGTTTTAGAAGTGGGTGAGAGGAAAACGAGAGGCAAATGGCAAATAATGTAATGCAAGAGATGAGAGTTTATGATGGGTACTTGGTAGGCTTGATGTAGACCTCCCCGGCAACGGCGCCAGAAATTCTTCCTGCTACTTCCTGAGCTTACTACGAATCCTCCCCAGACAACGGCACCAGAAATTGGCAAATTGACGGGAGAGTTCTGGTCTTGACTTGCGTTGGTTTTGTCCCTTGAAGAGGAAAGGGTGATGCATCAAAGTAGAGATAAGTATTTCCCTCATTTTTTGAGAACCAAGGTATCAATCCAGTAGGAGGTACAAGCAAGTCCCCAATCTATGCACCTGCACAAACAATCAAACACTTGCACACAACACGATAAAGGGGTTGTCAATCCCTTCATGGTCACTTGCAAGGATGAGATCTGATAGAGATAGATATAAAAGATTACTAAAACGAAAAACAAAGTAAATGTAAATAAATTGCAGAAAGGTATTTTTGGTATTTTTGGTTTATAGATCTGAAAATAAATGATAAAAAATAGACCCGGGGTCCATAGGTTTCACTAGAGGGTTCTCTCATGAAGGCAAATATTACGGTGGGTGAACAAATTACTGTCGAGCAATTGATAGAAATGCGCATAGTTATGATGATATCCAAGGCAATGATTATGCACATAGGCATCACGTCTGTGTCAAGTAGACCGAAATGATTCTGCATCTAATACTATTACTCCACACATCGACCGCTATCCAGCATGCATCTAGAGTATTAAGTTCATAAAGAACGGAGTAACGCCTTAAGTAAGATGACATGATTTAGAGGGATAAACTCAAGCAATATGATGAAAACCCCACCTTTTTATCCTTGATGGCAACAATACAAATACGTGCCTTGCTACCCCTAATTTGTCACTGGGTGAGGACACCGCAAGATTGAACCCAAAACTAAGCACCTCTCCCATTGCAAGAACTATCAATCTAGTTGGCCAAACCAAACCAATAACTCGAAGAGAAATACAAAGATATGAAATCATCAATATAAGAATTCAGAGGAGATTCAAATAATATTCATAGATAATCTGATCATAAATCCACAATTCATCGGATCTCGACAAAGACACCGCAAAAGAAGATTACATCGGATAGATCTCCAAGAACATCGAGGAGAACATGGTATTGAGGATCGGAGAGAGAGAAAATGCCATCTAGCTACTAGCTATGGACCCGTAGGTCTGAGGTAGACTACTCACGCTTCATCGGAGGGGCAATAGAGTTGATGTAGAAGCCCTCCGTGATTGAATCCCCCTCAGGCAGATTACCGGAAAAGGCCCCAAGATGGGATCTCACGGGAACAGAAGGTTACGGCGGCGGAAAAGTATTTTCATGGCTCTCTCTGTTGGTTTGGGAATATATTGGAATATATAGGCCAAGAGTTAGGGTTAGAGGGCCTGCAGGGGACCCACAAGCCAGGCCCCCCCTAGGGCGCGCCCTGGAGGCTTGTGGTCTCCTCGAAGGTCTTCTGACTTGGACTCCAAGTCCTACGTGTGTCTTCTGGTCCAAGAAAAATGATCGCGAAAGTTTTATTCCGTTTGGACCCCGTTGATATTCCTTATCTATAAAACTCAAAAACAGGGGAAAATAGAAACTGGCACTGGGCTCTAGGTTAATAGGTTAGTCCCAAAAATAATATAAAATAGCATATTAATGCATATAAAACATCCAAAACAGATAATATAATAGCATGGAACAATAAAAAATTATAGATATGTTGAAGACGTATCAGACCCCCCCCCCCCCCCCCCCCCCGCTCATGTCGAAGTCAATGAACAACATGAAAATTTGTAAGTGATTGCTAAACTTTTATGCTTCATTTATATGAAGATCAATTATCCAATATAACTATGTTCGCGATATGAGGCATTGGACATTATCTAGGATCATATCTGATGAGTCGTCTTATCTTTCGGGAGAGGATACTTTGCGGACCGCCTCTCTCATGCCTGTTCGACGTGCAAATCAGGTTTTTGATATGCCTCAAAATCAAAGTTATCGGGATTATGTTTTAACGACCCCCCCTCATGTCGAAGTTACGACGATATTTGTACAAGATGAATACATGATTTATACACAAGATGAATACAAGATTTATACACAAGATGAATACACAACTCAACAAATGAACCAACCATCATCCTATGAAAAAAACTCAACATACAACAAATGGACACCTTTTGTCGAACAACGGAGGGACGATCAGGGACCAACTCCACGGAGATGCAACACCACAACCTGTAATTCCACGAAGATTTTAGTTGAAATGGACCTAAAGATCATGGCAAACTTGTAGCAAGATATACCAATTTGAAAGCAAGTTTCAGACTTGGAGAAAAATAGCATGGCATTGTAGCTAGATACCAATTTGAAAGCAAGATTTGAACATGCTACAGAATTTCTACATGGCAACAAATGGCATGACATGAATGTGGATGTAACACATGGCAAAACATGCTTACTGAACTAATTCAAATGACCCCTAGATTTTCAGATTTTCAGACTTAGTGATATTTGCATAGAGTGACAGAAAACAGATTCATGATGCAACCTTTGAGGCAAGTAAAATATATTCTACAGCAGTTTTTCATGGCAACAAAGAGCATGGCAAGCATGTACTAATTACCCTCAACAAAACAACCTTACTGATCATGATCCAAAGATGCATAGATTTGTTGCAAACCTCAAGGAAAAATGCAAAGTATTAATACTGCCAGTTTCAGACTTAGAAAAATAGCTTGGCATGGCAGAAATGAATAGATAGCAACTTTACAAGCTTGTAGCACTCACTACAGGTCCTAACATGGCATGAACTAAAATCTACCAGCAAGATGACATCAAAATGCTCCTACTTCATGTTCAAAGATTGCCCAAAAGATGCTTGCATTAAAACATACAAAAAAGACAAAATGAACTCTAATGCAAAAGAAATTGCTCTTCAATTTGTTTTAGTAACCACTCATCATATCTCAATTTTGGAGCACATCTCACATAGCTATTTAAAAACATCTCAAATTGAAAAAAAACTAATGAATCTATTTTAGAAACTAAGTGTCACATAGCAAGATCAACAACATCTTACATAACCATTTTAGAAACTAAGTGTCACGTAGCAACATCTCGTCCTTTAGCAACATCAACATCAACATATGCATCCATGAATCTAACAGTACCAAAAAATGAAAAAAAAAATGGAAAAAAGAGAGGCTAGCTAGCTAGCTCATAGCGAGGAGGACGAGGGAATCGGGGCGACGCGCTCACAGCAAGGAGGCGAGGAGCGGGGGCGTCGGGGTAGGGCATTGGCGAGGGCATCGGGCCGGGCAGGGCGTCGGCGAGGAGAGGCGACGTCGGGGCAGGGTGCGGCGAGGGCGCGCGTCGGGGTAGGGCGGGGCGAGGGCATCGGGGCAGGGCGCGGCGAGGGCGTCTGGGCAGGCTGGCGGCGTCGTGGTGGTGTTCGGCGGCGTCGGGGCAGAGAAAAGGAAGATTGGGGAGGAAGAAGAAGGTTTGGGGGAAAATTTTCTAAGTTGTGCTTATATACACAATGCTTTAGTCCCGGTGCGAGGCACCAACCGGGACTAAAGCTCGTTTTCAGCAGCCCAAAGGGCGGGAAACCCAGGCCTTTATTCCCGGTTGGTGGCTCGGACCGGGACTAAAGGGGGGCCTTTAGTCCCGGTCCTAGCCACCAACCGGGACTAACGGGTGGCACAGCCGTGGGGTGGTGAAAGTTTAGTCCCACCTCGCCAAGCGAGAGGAGATCGCACTGGTTTATATACGCGGCTGCGATCTCTCTCCCAAGCTTCTCTCTAAAGTAGGCAGTTAATTGCCTAACATCTGCCCTGTTGGGCCTACTAGCCCCGTGGGCCTGCATCCTAGCCCATATATAGTTGGGTTTCTAGTCATATGCAGGCCGTGGTGTCTCCTAGTAGGTGGGTATTTTTTATTTTTTATGTTATTTTTTTGCATATGTTATGTTTTTTTATTTTTTGATGTTATTTTTTGCATATGTTATTTTTTGAGGTAAAGTCGGAGGTATGTACCTCATTTTTATATAATTTTAAGTTAATATTATTTTGATCATAACTAGAGTTTTATAAAAGCTTTTTCGTTGATTCTTTTTGCTATTGAAGAATATTATATTTTCTTTATGTCATACAACATTTCTCTCTTATCATCTCCGATGGTTCTGCTGTATTCATCTATGTGAAGACGTTTAAGCTATGTCTATATTAACCTTATAATTTTATATGGAGCCACTAACCGGGACTAATCGCGTATCATCAACCTTGCAAAACATGGGACTGAAAGGATAGGAATAATTGAAATTTCATAACTTAATAAATAATTATTCTATAATCATGTTTCAAATGCCAAAATGCCCTAGCTAGCTCTTACAAAGATTCCCTCCGGTTTGTCCAAAGTGGCACTTTCCAGCTATAAGTCCGGAAACTCATACTAGAGAGAAAGTGATGGCGGTGAAGCCGGTCACATCCCAGAGTGGGATCTTGGGGTATAAAACTATTTCTTCATGTGTGTCCCTTGCTTATTGCGCCGTAACAATGCACAATCTTCATCATTTACCAGGATGCTTGGGTCAGTCTTGACTCTGAAGGGAGAAATTTGATGAAACTTTTCATAATCTTCTGACATGTCTGTCTTGTCCTCCACTCCCACAGTGTTTCTTTTCCCTGAAAGAACTACGTGGCGCTTTGGCTCATCGTATGATGTATTCGCTTCCTTATCTTTTCTTTTTCTCGGTTTGGTAGACATGTCCTTCACATAGAAAACCTGCGCCACATCATTGGCTAGGACGAATGGTTCCTCTGTGTACCCAAGATTGTTGAGATCCACTGTTGTCATTCCGTACTGCGGGTCTACCTATACCCCGCCTCCTGACAGATTGACCCATTTGCACCGAAACAAAGGGACCTTAAAATCACGTCGATAGTCAAGTTCCCATATGTCCTCTATGTAACCATAATATGTGTCCTTTGCCCCATTGGTGTTTGCTGCATCAAAGCGGATACCACTGTTTCGGTTGGTGCTCTTTTTATCTTGGGCGATTGTGTAAAATGTATTCCCATTTATCTCGTACCCTTGGAAAGTCAATACAGTCAAAGATGGTGTCCTGGCCAAGAAGTACAGGTCATCTCCAGTAGTGGTGTTACCCATGAGATGTGTTTGCAACCTACCGCCGAAAGTCCCCATGTGTTCACGTGTAATCCAGTCGCCAGACTGCTCCGGGTGTTTGGAGCGTAGAATATTCTTGTGTTCATTGATACACGGGGCCACCAAGGTAGAATTCTGTAGAACTGTGTAGTGTGCTTGCGCCCAAGAATGCCCGTCCCTACATATTATTGAGTTCGGTCCTAGCGTGCCTTTTCCACCCAGTCTCCCCTCATGCCGCGATTCAGGAACACCAATCGGCTTAAGGTCAGGAATAAAGTCAACACAAAACTCAATGACCTCCTCTGTTTGATGGCCCGTGGAGATGCTTCCTTCTGGCCTAGCACGGTTACGAACATATTTCTTTAAGACTCCCATGAACCTCTCAAAGGGGAACATATTGTGTAGAAATACAGGACCCAAAATTGCAATCTCGTCGACTAGGTGAACTAGGACGTGCGTCATAATATTGAAGAAGGATGGTGGGAACACCAACTCGAAACTGACAAGACATTGGACCAAATTATTCTGTAACCTTGGTAGGATTTCTGGATCGATTACCTTCTGAGAAATTGCATTGAGGAATGCACATAGCTTCACAATGGCTAATCAAACATTTTCTGGTAGAAGCCCCCTCAATGCAACCGGAAGCAGTTGCGTCATAATCACATGGCAGTCATGAGACTTTAGGTTCTGGAATTTTTTCTCTGCCATATTTATTATTCCCCTTTATATTCGATGAGAAGCCAGACGGGAACTTGATACTAAGAAGGCATTCATAAAAGATTTCCTTCTCAGCTTTGGTAAGAGTGTAGCTGGCAGGACCTTGATACTGCTTTGGATGCATGCCGTCTTTTTCGTTCATACGTTGCTGGTCCTCCCGTGCCTCTGGTGTATCTTTTGTCTTCCCATGCACGCCCAAGAAGCCTAGCAGGTTCACGCAAAGATTCTTCGTCACGTGCATCACGTCGATTACAGAGCGGACCTCTAGGTCTTTCCAATAGGGTAGGTCCTAAAATATAGATTTCTTCTTCCACATGGGCGCGTGTCCGTCAGCGTCATTCAGAACAGATTGTCCGCCAGGACCCTTTCCAAAGATTACTAGTAACTCCTTGACCATATCAAGTATATCATCACCAGTACGGAGGACAGGCTTCTTCCGGTGATCTGCCTCACCTTTGAAATGCTTGCCTTTCTTTCTTAAGGCATGCTTGGTCGGAAGAAATCAACGATGTCCCAGGGGCACATTCTTCTTGCATTTGTCCAAATATATACTTTCAGTCTCATGTAAACAGTGCACGCATGTGTTGTATCCCTTGTTTCTCTGTCCTGAAAGGTTACTAAGAGCAGGCCAATCATTGACGGTTACAAACAGCAATGCTCGTAGGTCAAATTCCTGTTGTTTGTGCTCATCCCATACACGTACACATTTGATATCCCACAGTTGTAAAAGTTCTTCAACTAATGGCCTTAGGTACACATCAATGTCATTGCCGGGTTGCTTAGGGCCTTGGATGAGCACTGGCATCATAATGAACTTTCGCTTTATGCACAACCAAGGAGGAAGGTTATAGATACATAGAGTCACGGGCCAGGTGCTATGATTGCTACTCTGCTCCCCAAAAGGATTAATGCCATCTGCACTTAAACCAAACCATAAGTTCCTTGCGTCACCTGCAAAGTCCGGCCACTTTCTCTCAATTTTTCTCCACTGGGACCCATCAGCGGGTACTCTCAACTTCCTGTCTTTCTTACGGTCTTCTTTGTGCCATCGCAACAACATGGCATGCTCTTTGTTTCTGAACAGACGTTTCAACTGTGGTATTATAGGAGCATACCACATCACCTTGGCAGGAACCCTCTTCCTGGGTCGCTCGCCCTCAACATCACTAGGGTCATCTCGTCTGATCTTATACCGCAATGCACCGCATACCGGGCTTGCATTCAAATTCTCGTACTCCTCACCACGGTAGAGGATGCAGTCATTAGGGCATGCATGTATCTTTTGCACCTCTAATCCTAGATGGCAGAGAACCTTCTTTGCTTTGTACGTACTGTCAGGCAATTCGTTATCCTTTGGAAGATTCTTCTTCATTATTTTCAGTAGTTTCCCAAATCCCTTGTCAGATACACCATTCTCTGCCTTCCATTGCAGCAATTCCAGTGCGGTACCAAGCTTTGTGTTGCGATCTTCGCAATTTGGGTACAACGCTTTTTTGTGATCCTCTAACATGCGATCAAACTTCAACTTCTCCCTTTCACTTTCGCATCCTCTCTTTGCATCAACAATGACCCGACGAAGATCATCATCGGGCACATCTGGTGCCTCTTGATCTTCAGCTTCCCCCGTTGCAGTATCACCGTATTCAGGGAACATAGGATAGTTGTCATGATCCTCTTCTTCTTTGTTGTCTTCCATCATAACCCCTCTTTCTCCGTGCTTGGTCCAAACATTATAGTGTGGCATGAAACCCTTCTCAAGCAGGTGGAAGTGGAGGGTTTTCGAGTCAGAGTAATCCTTCGTATTATCACAGACAGTACATGGACAATACATAAAACCATTCTGCTTGTTTGCCTCAGCCACATCGAGAAAATTATGCAGCCCCGTAATGTAGTCGGAGGTGCCTCGGTCACCGTACATCCATTGCCGGTTCATCTGCATGCATTATATAATTAAGTATATCAAAAACCATTACAGAACATCATGAATAGAGAAATGACCGAATTAATACAAGTTCATCATCACATTAAAACCAAAGTACATTAGTGATCAAATGTTATTACTAAAAAAATAAATACATAAAGCTCATACATAGTTCTCATAGAACAACATACAGCTCTTTAGAGCATCTAATTAAAACATACATTGAAACTAACATACAACTATGTAAAACATTTAAATGCAACAATAAATGCGATCAAAATCGCAACTGAGGTAACAATTGATCCAACAGCATAATGATACCAAGCCTCATTATCAATGGCATATTTTCTAATCTTTCTAATCTTCAAGCGCATTGCATCCATCTGGATCTTGTGTAGATCGACGACATCAGCAACATGCAACTCCAATTTCATCTTCTCTTCTTCAACTCTTTTCAATTTTTTTTCAAATAATTGTTTTCTTTTTCAACTAAATTTAACCTCTCGACAAAAGGGTCGGTTGGAATTTCCGGTTCACATACCTCCTAGATAAAGACATCTATGTCAAGTTGGTCGGCATAATTGTCATAAACACTAAATGAAACAAATAGTTATAAAAGATAATATACCACATCCGAATCATAGACCGGACGATAGCCGACGGGGGCGGATATCAAAACCATGTCACTATATAATAACAAACAATAATACAAGTAAGAAAATTATACAAGTAGCTATATAAATCATACAAGTAATAATTTTTTCTTTAAAAAAAATAAGAATAAAAGGCTCACCACGGTGGTGCCGGCGACGAGATCGGCGCGGGCGATCGACAGCAGTGAGGATGGGGACGGGGATGGGACGGCACCCTACACATGTGCAAACTAAGAAGATAATTTGAGCTCAAATTGTGCATCTAAATCAAATAACACTACTAGGAAAAACATTACCAGTAGTGTAGGTTTTTTGCATACCAGTAGCGTGGTTACCCACGCTACTACTAAGGTGCTACAGCTAAATTTTAGCAGTAGCGCGTTTTTTACCCTGCGCTACAGCTAAAATGTTGAGTAGTAGCGCTCTTGTTTCCCCCCACGCTACTACTATCTAAGTAGTAGTAGCGCTCCTTTTTTCCCTAGCGCTACTACTATCAGGTACTAGTAGCGCCCCATTTTTCCCCCACGCTACAACTAACTAAATAGAAATTTAAAAAATAAATAAAAGTCAGATGCAATATTCATGGATGGAAATCAAGACATGTCCAGTGCAAATAAACTAAGTTCACAGAACCATCTTAGCACTTGCAGCATTCATGGATCCAACATTATAGGTACTCATATATAGTCAACATGCATGGATAGATCATATGGCGAACTAATAGTTGATAAGCAGTCTACTAGGTAGTCATAGTAGCATATATATGGTTCAGCAGCCACACACATATATAGGTCTAGATGATATCGATGACGATCATCATCCTCAAGCCTTGGCAGTGGGTGTTCCTGATAGTAATTTGGATGGCCTGTCCAACATGAAGATTCTTGCCATCGAGGAAGCTCTTCCACCCAACCGAGCTTAAGTGTGTGCGACCGTCCGGGTCCATGCCGTACGCACAGGTGGTGACAGAGCCCCTTGCGGTAAGGCGTATTCCAGCAGAGCCTTCTTCATCAAGCTCGATACCACAACTCACAGATAGGCTTTTTGGCAATTTCTGAATAAGAAAAACATATCAATGAATAAGTAGCCTCACACATACTCTTGCAAATATATTTCTACACTATCAAAAGAAAGTACTACATTTGTACTAAGCATGAATTCTACTAATAAGTATGGATTCTACACTATTAACAATTCTTTGGATTCTACACTAAGCATATATATCATTGGACTCTAGCTACACAATAAAGCATATCATCGATTGGACAGTAAGCATGTCATTGGACTCTACACTAATTAAGCATGTCATCGGACTCTACACTAAAGCATATCATCGGATAGCTTCTACACAACATATCATTGGACTCTACACTAAGCATATCATTGGATTCACTAAGCATATCGTTGGACTCTACACTAAGTAAGCATGTAATCGGATTCTACACTAAGCATATCATTGGATTCTACACTATGCATTACATCGGATTCTACATACGATAATTTGCATCTGTAAGTATAACAATAAAGCATATCATCAAATTACTACAGTAAGTGTAACATACCATGACATGCCGATCAACCATGGTACTTGTCAGGCGGGTCATGAATGGCACCCCGACGAAGTCAGCACATGGCGGAATTATGTCCCATAGGTTGCACACCTCCTCCTCGCTCAGCCTCATTCTTTGAGCATAGATGGCTTAATTAAGTGGGTCCTCATCATCCTCATCATCTTCATCATCTTCCTCCGTGTTGACATAAATGACGGCCAGCTTGGGTCTTTCTGCTCTGAAGGAGAAGTTGATCAACTCACCACCAGTGATACCCATGTGGGCGATGAAACGGACCCATCCATCTCCTCCCATCTGCGACATATTTCGTCCTTTCTCGACCTCCATAGTGTAGGGGCCCCCAGGAGCCTCAAAGGTCACAGTGTCTCCGGTCAGCTTGTTGAATTCCAACCTCACATTGCATGGGACGATCTGTGTAAAAAAAGCAAAATGATATATGCACAATGCATTAATGCCAATAACACTAAAAACAAAATAGTTGTTACAAGTTTCATATATTTTGTTACCGCAGCATGAAGAAAACTCGGCTGGAAGTAGATGTCGAACAGCGTGCTAGTTGCAACGCTGCTGGCGCACCTTGACTTGCATAGTCGACATGGTGGTGGTGGTGGTGGCGCCATTTTCCTAAAGCAATATGAGCAAAGGATTAACGATCCACTTCATAGGAAAGAAAAACAGTAGCATGTGCTATTTTTGGTTCTTCTTCAGTTATATTTTCATAGTGGAACCCGATCCCAAAAAGTAAACATAAAGTTCTCAATTAACTTACTAACACCTTCTAGAATAGAACCAACAGCTAGCAGGTAAATGCCAAATCAGCCAACAAGACTCACAGCTAGTAGACTACAGTGCATCAATCTTAATCGGAAAATAGAATATTCAGGTTTAGTAACTAAAATTAAGAGCATACACATGCTTCTGTCCAGCTTTTATATTTACATAAAAACCGTCAACACTTGCAAGTTGCAACAGGTCATACAAGCGACAGAAATATCTAGTCACAAAGGCTAAGGAATACATATGACGATTTTGGACAATCTTTGCTGTTTATCTTGTGCATATAAACAAAACAAAATTTCGAAACATTAGATTCTGCAGTGTGAGGACATTACATATAACAAGAACAGCCATGTATATCACCGATATCTCTAGATGAAGAGATTCTTCTGCGAGAAGCAATTTGATGGACAATTATAATCCTAAGATCTAGTAACATATAAGATGATATGTGATACTAATTAATAGTAGGATATAGAGATGCTAGAATTAACCCAATTAATCCATATGCGAACAATTGCACAGCTACAATAGCATCAAAAAACAAACTATTGTGAGAAACACAAAAACCACAACCAAAGCAGCAGACACGGAATCATTGGACTACTACACTAGAGGCGGATGCATCTCGATCGGTAGCCTACACTACTACACTAGAGTAGCGCGGCTAGGTCAGGCGGGCAGGGTTCTGGCGTCGGGTTGCTCTCGATATAGCCCGAGCCGGCCGGAGTGGGGGCGGCGGCGGAGTTGCATGGGGGGCGGCCGGGATATTGGGGCAGCAGGGGGTAGTGGGGAGGCGGCCAGCAAGAGCGCACGAGCGGCGACAAAGGGGGCGGCGAGAGGGGGGAGGAACAACGGAGGAGGGGAGGACGAGCATTACCTGCGGCGGCGGTGGCACGCGGTGGCTCGCGTGGTGGCTGGGGTGCGGCGGCGGCGGCGTTGTTGGCTGGGGTGAGGCGGGGAGGAACCCTAACCGCGGCGGTGTCGGGCGGACGGGAGGACGTCGAACTGAGAGAGGGTGTGGGGGGGGGGGCGACCGGGGGGTTTTCTTTTGGTGTAGTAGTAGCGCTGCGTAGGGGCCGGCGCTACTGCTAATCCCACTAGCTGTAGCATCGGTTCATAGCCCACGCTATAGCTAAGTGGGCTACCATTTTGGCCCTGTGGCCCACGTAATAGCAGTGCGGCCCACGCTGCTATTATTAAGTAGCAGTAGCGCATATTGTACCAGGCGCTACTGGTACATACCAGTAGCGTGGGTGCCCAAACAGGCGCTACTGGTAAACTTCTATATATAAGCATTTTCATAGAAGTGTAAACTCACACATACACTCCTGCACTAAAACCCACAAACTAGACTACTTCTAGAGCAGTTGAAATGAGCTAAACTAGCGGTGAGAGATGAAAGCATGAAGTTGCTAACCTTTTTAGAACACTTGGATAGTTGGTGCACCGCCAAACCTAGACAAATCTTGGGAAAATTGGAGCTTGGAGGTCGAGCTTGGAGGAAGAACAGAGGAGAAAGCTTAAGCGTGGCTCCGGCATTTCATCAAACACCTCATGTGCATATATAGGTAAAAAATAGAGTAGCCCACACCTCCACCCTTCCACGGCCAAAAAACAGAGGAGCTGGGGGGGGGGAGTGGATATATATAGGCAAAACTTTAGTCCCGGTTTGTGTCTAAAACCGGGACTAATGGCCTACCCTTTAGTCCCGGTTCCAGACACCAACCGGGACTAAAGGGCAGCAACCCCTTTAGTCCCGGTTGGTGGATGGAACCGGGACTAATGGTCCCAGCCAAACCGGGACTGATGCCTGCCGAGGCCCGGCCAGCGTCCTAGCATCTCGAACCGGGACTGATGCACCCATTACTCCTGGTTCGTAACACAACCAGGACTAATGCTCCGATCTGGCCAGGACCAAAGCCCTGTTTTCTACTAGTGATGTGTTCTAGCGGAGAATGGTGCACGGGCTGGAGGTGTTGTATTAAGCAAAGAGGAGCCGAAGACAAGCCATTTTGGATTCAGAGATAAAGCTGGTCAGTTTCGTCGCAATAACCACATATGTGTGGATGGATTTTCTATTTGCTGCATATGCTCTTTGTTCCCTCAATATAGAGTAGAGCGAGCAATGAGAAAGCCCGTAGGTCTTCCGCAAGGTGAACATGGAGAAGAAAAAATGTTTGGCTTGGACGAAGGGTTTATCGGTTCAAAACAATATGTTCGATTGTGCTCGTTGTGTACCTATCAATAATATAACATCACTTTGATCAATGTCTCGGATACATTTTTTACTATACTTTAGCAACATAGACTCCTTACTATAACATAATAATTAAACATTGTTTCACCTGATCTTCGACCTTTGTGTTTCCGTAGCATAGCACGGGCATCTTACTAGTATATGTATAAAAGGGTTGTGTGATATTTAAATACCCAATACACAACTTTGATGTGGCACTTGCCTCACAAACAGGACAGTTCGGCTGGAAGGTTCAAGACTTAGAGTGCTAGTCCCACACTTCGAGCCGACAGGAGGGAATCTCCCTTGCATGCCCATGTTAGCACCACATGCAAAAGGGTAGGTGGTTCCGACACATTCGTTGCGCGATTTCATGCGTCCGGCTGTCCAACGGCCACATATGCGGCTTTGAACTAGGGCTAGGTGATCCAGGTGGGATAAAGTCATGAGATGAACTTGGTTGGTCCCACAATATGATACAATGGCCAAGTGCAGATGATAACCCACAAGTATAGGGGATCAATTGTAGCCTTTCTCGATAAGTAAGAGTGTTGAACCCAACGAGGAGCTAAAGGTAGAACAAATATTCCCTCAAGTTCTATCGACCACCGATACAACTCTACGCACACTTAACGTTCGCTTTACCTAGAACAATATGAAACTAGAAGTACTTTGTAGGGGTGATAGGATAGGTTTGCAAGCTAATAAAGAACACGTAAATAAAAACTAGGGGCTTTTTAGATAAAGAAACAATTAAATTAGTTTTAGTAGAGAGCTTTTTGTCACAAGAAAGTTGTTTGTCCCTAGGCAATCGATAACTAGACCGGTAATCATTATTGCAATTTTATATGAGGGAGAGGCATAAGCTAACATACTTTCTCTACCTGGATCATATGCACTTATGATTGTAACTCTAGCAAGCATCCGCAACTACTAAATATCATTAAGGTAAAACCCAACCATAGCATTATAAGGTATCAAGTCCTCTTTATTCCCATACGCAAACAACCTACTTACTCAGGTCTATGCTTCTGTCACTCACGCCACCCTCCATAAGCGAATCATGAACATATTACAAACCCTACAGCGGCGATCCCTCACGCTTGTGCGACATAGATAGCAGCATAGGACAGCACCAATAATAAAACATGCAACTCAAACCAATCATGATCATCAATCAACCCATAGGACAAAACGGGTCTACTCAAACATCATAGGATAGCCATACATCATTGGGAAATAATATATAGCGTTGAGCACCATGTTTAAGTAGAGATTAGAGCGGGGAGAAGAGGTGTTGAACCGCTGCATAGAGGGGGAGAGAGTTGGTGATGACTGCGGCGAAGTTGTTGGTGCAGATCGCCGTCACGATGATGGCCCCGGCGGCGTTCCGGCGCCACTGGGAGAGTGGGGGAAAGAGCCCCCCTCCTTCTTATTCTTCCTTGACCTCCCCCTAGATGGGAGGAGGGTTTCCCCTCTGGTCCTTGGCCACCATGGCGGCGGAGGGGCGGCAGCCCCTCCGAGATTGGATCTCTCTCTCTGTTTCCTTCTATTTCTGCCTTCCCAGATTCTGGCCTTTCACCGTTTCTTAAATTCCCGGAGATCTGTAACTCCGATTGGGCTGAAATTTTAACACGATTTTTATCCAGATATTAGCTTTCTTTCGGCGAAAGAAGGGCACCAACCGCCTTACGGGGTGACCACAAGGGTCCAGGGCGCGCCCTACCCCTTGGGGCGCGCCCCTATGGCTTGTGGGCCCCTCGGGCATCGTCTCTCGTTGATTCTTTTTCCCAAAAATCACATATATTCCAAAAAAAATCTCTGTAAGTTTTTATCGCGTTTGGACTTTGTTTGGTATGGATATGGATATTTTGCGAAACAAAAAACAAGCAACAAATAGGAACTGGCACTGGATCAATATGTTAGTCCCAAAAATAGTATAAAAAGTTGCCAAAAGTATATGAAAGTTGTAGAATATTGGCATGAAACAATCAAAAATTATAGATACGACAGAGACGTATCAGCATCCCAAGCTTAATTCCTGCTCATCCTCGAGCAGGTAAATGATAAAAAAAGATAATTTTTGATGTGGAATGCTACCTAGCATAATCTTGATCATATAATCTAATCATGGCATGAATATTAAGACACGAGTGATTCAAAGCAATAGTCTATCATTTGACATAAAGACAATAATACTTCAAGCATACTAATAAAGCAATCATGTCTTCTCAAAATATCATGGCTAAAAGAAAGTTATCCCTACAAAATCATATAGTCTGGCTATGCTCCATCTTCATCACACAAAGTATTAAATCATGCACAACCCCGGTTTTAGCCAAGCAATTGTTTCATACTTTAGTATTCTCAAACTTATTCAACTTTCACGCAATACATGAGCGTGAGCCATGGATATAGCACTATAGGTGGAATAGAATATGGTGGTTGTGGAGAAAACAAAAAGAAGGAGATAGTCTCACATCAACTAGGCGTATCAACGGGCTATGGAGATGCCCATCAATAGATGTCAATGTGAGTGAGTGGGTATTGCCATGCAACGGATGCACTAGAGCTATAAGTGTATGAAAGCTCAAAAAGAAACTAAGTGGGTGTGCATCTAACTCGCTTGCTCACGAAGACCTAGGGTAATTTGAGGAAGCCCATCATTGGAATATACAAGCCATGTTCTATAAAGAAAAAAAATTCCCACTAGTATATGAAAGTGACAATATAGGAGACTCTCTATCATGAAGATCATGGTGCTACTTTGAAGCACAAGTGTGGAAAAAGGAATAGTAGCATTGCCCCTTCTCTCTTTTCTCTCATTTTTTTGTTATTTTTTTATGGGCTTCTTTGGCCTCTTTTTTATTTGGGCTTCTTTGGCCTCTTTTTTTTTGTAAAGTCCGGAGACTCATCCCAACTTGTGAGGGAATCATAGCTTCCATCATCCTTTCCTCACATGGGACAATGCTCTAATAATGATGATCATCACACTTTTATTTACTTACAACTCAAGAATTACAACTCGATACTTATAACAAAATATAACTCTATATGAATGCCTCCGGCGGTGTACCAGGATGTGCAATGATCTAGCGTAGCAATGGCATCAAAAAATAGACAAGCCATGAAAACATCATGCTAGCTATCTTACGATCATGCAAAGCAATATGACAATGATGGTGCGTGTCATAATAACCGGAACGGTGGAAGTTGCATGGCAATATATCTCGGAATGGCTATCGAAATGCCATAATAGGTAGGTATGGTGGCTGTTTTGAGGAAGGATATATGGTGGGTGTAATGCACCGGAGAAAGTTGCGCGGTACTAGAGAGTCTAGCAATGGTGGAAGGGTAAGAGTGCGTATAATCCATGGACTCAACATTTGTCATAAAGAACTCACATACTTATTGCAAAAAATTATTAGTCATCGAAACAAGGTACTACATGCATGCTCCTAGGGGAAGGGTTGGTAGGGGTTAACCATCGCGCGATCCCGACCTCCACACAAAGGATGACAATCAATAAATAAGTCATGCTCCGACTTCATCACATAACGGTTCACCATACGTGCATGCTACAGGAATCACAAACTTTAACACAAGTATTTCTACCAATCCACAATTACTCACTAGCATGACTCTAGTATTACCATCATTATATCGCAAAACTATTGCAAGGAATCAAACATATCATATTCAGTGATCTACAAGTTTTATGTAGGATTTTATGACTAACCATGTGAATGACCAACTGTTGTTGACTCTCCAAATAGATATAAGTGAAGCATGAGAGTTTAATTCTTTCTACAAAAGATATGCCCACGCTCTAACACATATAAGTGAAGCAAAAGAGTATTCTACAAATGGTGGTTTTCTATGTGTAGAGAAATAGGCAATCCAAACTTCAATTGATATAAGTGAAGCACATGAAGCATTCTATAAAGCCATACTCAAAAGATATAAGTGAAGTGCATGAAGCATTCTATAAATCAACCAAGGACTATCTCATACCAGCATGTTGTAAAAAAGAAAAAGGAAAAATATGTTGGAAATATGCCCTAGAGGCAATAATAAAATGGTTATTATTATATTTCCTTGTTCATGATAATTGTCTATTGTTCATGCTATAATTGTATTAACCGGAAACCGTAATACATGTGTGAATACATAGATCACAGTATGTCCCTAGTAAGACTCTAGTTGACTAGCTCGTTGATCAATAGATGCTTATGGTTTCCTAACCATGGACATTGGATGTCATTGATAACGGGATCACATCATTAGGAGAATGATGTGATGGACAAGACCCAATCCTAAGCATAGCACAAGATCGTGTAGTTCGTTTGCTAGAGCTTTTCTAATGTCAAGTATCATTTCCTTAGACCATGAGATTGTGCAACCCCGGATACCGTAGGAATGCTTTGGGTGTATCAAACATCACAACGTAACTGGGTAACCATAAAGGTGCACTACAGGTATCTCCGAAAGTGTCTGTTGGGTTGGCACGAATCGACACTGGGATTTGTCACTCCGTATGACGGAGAGGTATCTCTGGGCCCACTCGGTAATGCATCATCATAATGAGCTCAATGTGACTAAAGAGTTATCCACGGGATCATGCGTTACAGAACGAGTAAAGAGACTTGTCGGTAACAAGATTGAACGAGGTATGGGGATACCGAAAATCGAATCTCGGGTAAGTAACATACCGATGGACAAAGGGAATTGTATACGGGATTGATTGAATCCTCGACATCGTGGTTCATCCGATGAGATCATCATGGAACATGTGGAAGCCAACATGGGTATCGAGATCCCGCTGTTGGTTATTGGCCGGAGAGATGTCTCGGTCATGTCTGCATGGTTCCCGAACCCGTAGGGTCTACACACTTAAGGTTCGGTGACGCTAGAGTTGTTATGGGAAATTGTATGTGGTTACCGAAGGTTGTTTGGAGTCCCGGATGAGATCCCGGACATCACGAGGAGTTCCGGAATGATCCGTAGGTGAAGAATTATATATGGGAAGTCCAGTTTCAGTCACCGGAATGGTTTCGGGGGTTATCGGTATTGTACCGGTACCACCGGAAGGTGTCCGGGGGTCCACCGGGTGGGGCCACCTGCCCCGGTGGGACAAATGGGCTGAGCAAGGGAGGGAACCAGCCCCTGGTGGGCTGGTGCGCCCCCCCAAGGGGCCCAAGGCACCTAGGGTTGGAAACCCTAGGGGGTGGGGGTGCCTCCCACCTGCTTGGGGGGTAAGTCTCCCCCCTGGCCGCCGCCCCTCCCCTTAGATCGGATCTAAGGGGGCCGGCCCCCTCTCCCCTTCTCCCTATAAATAGAGGGGGGGTGGGAGGGCAGCAGCACCTCTTCCCTGGCGCAGCCCTTACCCTCTCCAACACCTCCTCCTCCTCCGTAGTGCTTGGCGAAGCCCTGTCGAAGAACCACAAGCTCCACCACCACACCGTCGTGCTGCCGGAGCCCTCCCTCAACTTCTCCTCTCCTCTTGCTGGATCAAGAAGGAGGAGACGTCCCCGGGCTGTACGTGTGTTGAACGCGGAGGCGCCGTCCGTTCGGCGCTAGATCGGATCTTCCGCGATTTGAATCGCCGCGAGTACGACTCCATCATCCGCGTTCCTTGTAACGCTTCCGCTTAGCGATCTTCAAGGGTATGAAGATGCACTCCCTCTCTCTCGTTGCAAGCTTCTCCTAGATTGATCTTGGTGATACGTAGGAAATTTTTTGATTTACTACTACGTTCCCCAACAGTGGTATCAGAGCCAGGTCTATACGTAGATTCTTTGCACGAGTAGAACACAAGTAGTTGTGGGCGATGATTTGTTCAATTTGCTTACCGTTACTAGTCCTGTCTTGATTCGGCGGCACTGTGGGATGAAGCGGCCCGGACCGACCTTACACGTACGCTTACGTGAGACAGGTTCCACCGACTGACATGCACTTGATGCATAAGGTGGCTAGCGGGTGTCTGTCTCTCCCACTTTAGTCGGATCAGATTCGATGAAGAGGGTCCTTATGAAGGGTAAATAGCAATTGGCATATCACCGTTGTGGCTTTTGCGTAGGTAAGAAACGTTCTTGCTAGAAACCCATAGCAGCCACGTAAAACATGCAACAACAATTAGAGGACGTCTAACTTGTTTTTGCAGGGTATGCTATGTGATGTGATATGGCCAAAAAGGATGTGATGAATTATATATGTGATGTATGAGATTGATCATGTTCTTGTAATAGGAATCACGACTTGCATGTCGATGAATATGACAACCGGCAGGAGCCATAAGAGTTGTCTCATTTTATTGTATGACCTGCGTGTCAATGTAAAGGCCATGTAATTACTTTACTTTATTGCTAACCATTAGCCATAGTAGTAGAAGTAATAATTGGCGAGACAACTTCATGAAGACACGATGATGGAGATCATGGTGTCATGCCGGTGACGATGGTGATAATGCCGCGCCTCGAAGATGGAGATCAAAAGCGCAAGATGATATTGGCCATATCATGTCACTTTATGATTTGCATGTGATGTTTGTCATGTTTACATCTTATTTGCTTAGAACGACGGTAGCATAAATAAGATGATCCCTCACTAAAATTTCAAGAAATGTGTTCCCCCTAACTGTGCACCGTTGCGAAGGTTCGTTGTTTCGAAGCAACACATGATGATCGGGTGTGATAGATTCTAATGTTCGCATACAACGGGTGTAAGCTAGATTTACACATGCGAAACACTTAGGTTGACTTGACGAGCCTAGCATGTACAGACATGGCCTCGGAACACGAGAGACCCAAAAGTCGAACATGAGTCGTATAGTAGATGCGATCAACATGGAGATGTTCACCGTTGATGACTAGTCCGTCTCACGTGATGATCGGACACGGCCTAGTCGATTCGGATCATGTATCACTTAGATGACTAGAGGGATGTCTATCTGAGTGGGAGTTCATCAGATGAGCTTCATTATCATGAACATAGTCAAAGTGTCTTTGCAAATTATGTTGTAGATAGCTCGCGCTGTAGCTCCCCTGTTTTATTGATATGTTCCTAGAGAAAAGTAAGTTGAAAGATGATGGTAGCAATAATGCGGACTGGGTCTGTGGTCTGAGGATTGTCCTCATTACTGCATAGAAGGCTTATGTCCTTAATGCACCGCTCGATGCGCCACCCCCTCAAGCGTCGTCTGTAGATGTTTTGAACATCTGACAGGCACGTTCTGATGACTACTTGATAGTTCAGTGCGTCATGCATTACGGCTTAGAATTGAAGCTCCAAAACATTTTGAATGTCACGGAACATATGAGATGTTCTAAGAGCTGAAATTGGGATTTCAGGCTCATGCCCGCGTTGAGAGGTATGAGACCTCCAACAAGATTCTTTGCCTGCAAGATGAAGGAGAGTAGCTCAATCAGTGAGCATGTGCTCAGATTGTCTGGGTACTACGATCACTTGAATCGAGTGGGAGTTTATCTTCTAGATAAGATAGTGATTAATATAGTTCTCCAAGTCACTGCCACCTAGCTACTAGAGCTTCGTGATGAACTATAACATGCCAGGGATGGATAAGATGATCCCTGAGCTGTTTGTGATGTTTAACACCGCGAAGGTAGAAATCAAGAAGGAGCATCAAGTGTTGATGGTTAGTAAAACCACTAGTTTCACAAAGGGCAAGGGCAAGAAGGGAAACTTCATGGATGGCAAGTCAGTTGCTGCTCCAGTGAAGAAACCCAAGGTTAAACCCAAACCTGAGACTAGGTGCTTCTGTTATGAGGAGAACGGTCGCTAAAGTGGAACAACCCTAGATACTTGGTAGATAAGAAAGCTGGCAACGTCGATAGAAGTATATTTGATATACGTGTTATTGATGTGTACCTTGCTAGTACTCCTAGTAGCACCTGGGTATTGGATACCGGTTCGGTTGCTAAATGTTAGTAACTCGAAATAAAAGCTATGGAATAAACGGGGGCTAGCTAAGGGTGAGGTGACGATGTGTGTTGGAAGTGTTTCCAAGGTTGATGTGATCACCATCGCACACTCTCTCGGGATTAGGGATGAACCTAAATAAATGTTATCTGGTGTTTGTGTTGAGCATGAACGTGATTAGATCGTGTTTATTGCAATACGGTTATTCATTTAAGTTAGAGAATAATGGTTATTCTGTTTACATGAATAATACCTTCAATGGTCATGCACCCAATGTGAATGGTTTATTGAATCTCGATCGTAGTAATACACATGTTCATAAAAGATGCAAAATTAATAATGATAGTACCACATACTTGTGGCACTGCCGCTGAAGGTCATATTGGTGTAAAGCGCATGAAGAAACTCCATGCTGATGGATCTTTGGACTCACTCGATTTCGAATCGGTTGCGACATGCGTACCATGCCTCTTAGGCAAGATGACTGAGACCCCGTTTCCGGTATGATGGAGCGGGCTAGTAACTTATTGGAGAAAATACATGTTGATGTATGCGGTCCAATGAGTGTTGTAACATGAAGTGGATATCGTTATTTTCTTACCTTCACTGATGATTTAAGTGGATATGAGTATATTTAATTAATGAAACGCAAGTCTAAAACGTTTGAAAAGTTCAAACAAATTCAGAGTGAAGACTAAGATCATCGTGACAAGAAGATAAAAATCTACGATATGATCGTGGAGGTGAATATCTGAGTTACAAGTTTTGTATACAACTTAAGACAATGTGAAAGTTGTTTCACAACTCACGCCACCTGGAACACCATAGTGTGATGGTGTGTCCGAACGTCGTAGTCGTACTCTATTGGATATGGTGCGTACTATGATGTCTCTTATCGATTTGCCACTATCATTTTGGGGTTAAGCATTAGAGACAACAACATTCACTTTAAATAGGGCACCATCTAATTCCGTTGAGATGACACCGTATGGTTTGGCAGAAACCTAAGCTGTCATTTCTCAGAGTTTGGGAATACGACGCTTATGTCTGATAAGCTCGAACCCAAAGCGGAAATATGCATCTTCATAGAATACCCTAAAGAAAAAATTTGGGTATGCCTTCTATCTCAGATCCGAGGGCAAAGTATTTGTTGCTAAAAACGGGTCCTTTCTCGAGGAAATGTTTCTCTTGAAAGAATTGAGTGGGAGGAAGATAGAACTTGATGAGGTTGTTGAACCTTTGTTTCAACCAAAGAGTAGCGCAGCACAGAAAGATGTTTCTGTGGAGCCTATGTCAGTTGAAGAGGAAGTTAATGGTGATGATCATGAAGCTTCGGATCAAGTTACTATCGAACTTTGTAGGTCGACAAAGACGCATACTGCTCCTGAGTGGTACGGCAACCCTGTCTTGGAGGTCATGTTGTTGGACAACAACGAACCTACAAACTATGGAGAAACGATGATGGGCCCGGATTCCAACAAATGGTTAGAGGCCATGAAATCCGAGAAAGGATCCCTGTATGAAAACCAAGTATGGACTTTGGTAGACTTGCCCGTTGAATGGCAGGTAGTTGAGTACAAATGGACCTTTAAGAAGAAGACAGACACTGATGGTAAATGTTACCATTTATGAAGCTCGACTTGCCGCAAACAAGTTTCCGACAAGTTCAAGGAGTTGACTACGATGAGACTTTCTCACCCGTGGCGATGCTAAAGTCTGTTGGAATTATGTTAGCAGTTGCTGCATTTTTCGATTATGAAATCTGGCAGATGGATTTCAAAACATCGTTCCCTTGAGGAAAGGTTGTATGTGATACAACCAGAAGGTTTTGTCGATCCTAAGGATGCTAAAAAGTATGCAAGCTCCAGCAATCCTTCGATGGACAGGAGCAAGCATCTCGGAGTTGGAATATACGCTTTGATGAGGTGATCAAAGTTTTTGAGTTTATACAAAGTTTATGAGAAACTCGTATTTACAAGAAAGTGAGTGGGAGCACTATAGAATTTCTGATGAGTATATGTGGATGACATATTGTTGATCGGAAATGATGTAGAATTTCTGGAAAGCATAAATGGTTGTTTGAAAAGAGTTTTTCAAAGGAAGACCTGGATAAAGCTACCTAATTGATGGGCATCAAGATCTATAGAGATAGATCAAGATGCTTGATGAGACTTTCAATGAGTACATACCTAGACAAGATTTTGAAAGAGTTCAAAATTGATCAGTCAAAGAAGGAGTTCTTACCTGATTTGAAAGGTGTGGAGTTGAGTGAGACTCAAAGCTCGACCGCGGTGGATCAAAGAGATAGGACGAAGGTCGTCCCCTATGCATTATCCATAGGCTCTGTATAATATGCCATGCTGTGTACCGCACATGTGTGTGCCTTGCCATGAGTCTGTCAAGGGGTACGAGAGTGATCCAGGAATGGATCACTGGATAGCGGTCAAGATTATCCTTAGTAACTAGAGGACTAAGGAAATATTTCTCGGTTATGGAGGTGATAAAGAGTTCGTCGTAAAGAGTTACGTCGATGCAAGCTTTAACACCAATCCGGATGACTCTGAGTAGCAATCCGGATACGTATAGTAGAGCAGCCATTTGGAATAGCTCCAAGTGGAGTGTGGTAGCAGTGTCTATAGTATGACATAGAGATTTGCAAAGTACACACGGATCTGAATGTCGCAGACCCGTTGACTAAAGACCTCTCTCACATGCAAAGCATGATCGAACCCCAGAACTCACTGGGTGTTAGATTCATAACAATGTAAATCACATGGTGATGTGAACTAGATTATTGACTCTAGTGCAAGTGGGAGACTGTTGGAAATATGCCCTAGAGGCAATAATAAAATGGTTATTATTATATTTCCTTGTTCATGATAATTGTCTATTGTTCATGCTATAATTGTATTAACCGGAAACCGTAATACATGTGTGAATACATAGATCACAACATGTCCCTAGTAAGACTCTAGTTGACTAGCTCGTTGATCAATAGATGGTTATGGTTTCCTAACCATGGACATTGGATGTCATTGATACCGGGATCACATCATTAGGAGAATGATGTGATGGACAAGACCCAATCCTAAGAATAGCACAAGATCGTGTAGTTCGTTTGCTAGAGCTTTTCTAATGTCAAGTATCATTTCCTTAGACCATGAGATTGTGCAACTCCCGGATACCGTAGGAATGCTTTGGGTGTATCAAACGTCACAACGTAACTGGGTGACCATAACGGTGCACTACAGGTATCTCCGAAAGTGTCTGTTGGGTTGGCACGAATCGAGACTGGGATTTTTCACTCCGTATGACGGAGAGGTATCTCTGGGCCCACTCGGTAATGCATCATCATAATGAGCTCAATGTGACTAAAGAGTTAGCCAAGGAATCATGCGTTACGGAACGAGTAAAGAGACTTGCCGGTAACGAGATTGAATGAGGTATGGGGATACCGACGATCGAATCTCGGGCAAGTAACATACCGATGGACAAAGGGAATTGTATACGGGATTGATTGAATCCTCGACATCGTGGTTCATCCGATGAGATCATCGTGGAACATGTGGGAGCCAACATGGGTATCCAGATCCCGCTGTTGGTTATTGGCCGGAGAGATGTCTCGGTCATGTCTGCATGGTTCCTGAACCCGTAGGGTCTACACACTTAAGGTTCGGTGACGCTAGAGTTGTTATGGGAAATTGTATGTGGTTACCGAAGGTTGTTTGGAGTCCCGGATGAGATCCCGGACGTCACGAGGAGTTCCGGAATGGTCCAGAGGTGAAGAATTATATATGGGAAGTCCAGTTTCAGTCACCGGAATGGTTTCAGGGGTTATCGGTATTGTACCGGGACCACCGGAAGGTGTCCGGGGATCCACCGGGTGGGGCCACCTGCCCCGGTGGGCCAAATGGGCTGAGCAAGGGAGGGAACCAGCCCCTGGTGGGCTGGTGCACCCCCCCCAAGGGGCCCAAGGCGCCTAGGGTTGGAAACCCTAGGGGGTGGGGGCGCCTCCCACCTGCTTGGGGGGTAAGATTCCCCCCTGGCCGCCGCCCCTCCCCTTAGATGGGATCTAAGGGGGCCAGCCCCCTCTCCCCTTCTCCCTATAAATAGAGGGGGGGTGGGAGGGCAGCAGCACCTCTTCCCTGGCGTAGCCCTTCCCCTCTCCAACACCTCCTCCTCCTCCTCCGTAGTGCTTGGCGAAGCCCTGTCGGAGAACCACAAGCTCCACCACCACGCCGTCGTGCTGCCGGAGCCCTCCCTCAACTTCTCCTCTCCTCTTGTTGGATCAAGAAGGAGGAGATGTCCCCGGGCTGTACGTGTGTTGAATGCGGAGGCGCCGTCCGTTCGGCGCTAGATCGAATCTTCCGCGATTTGAATCGCCGCGAGTACGACTCCATCATCCGCGTTCCTTGTAACGCTTCCGCTTAGCGATCTTCAAGGGTATGAAGATGCTCTCCCTCTCTCTCGTTGCAAGCTTCTCCTAGATTGATCTTGGTGATACGTAGGAAATTTTTTGATTTACTACTACGTTCCCCAACAAAATAAACACAAAAGATGCTCCAAGAATTTGCACATATCATGTGAACAAAACAAAAACCGAAACATACCGATAATTGTCGAATAAAGATGGGATGCCTTCTGGGGCATCCCCAAGCTTAGACGCTTGAGTCTCCTTGAATATTTACTTGGGGTGCCTTGGGCATCCCCAAGCTTGAGCTCTTGCCTCTCCTCATTCTTCTCATATCAATACCTCCTCGATCTTTGAACACTTCATCCCCACAAAACTTAACCGAACTTTTTATTAGAGGGGTTAGTACATAAAACTTCAAATCCCATCATGTACTGCCATAACATTATTGTATAATTATAATCAATCATTACCCACTGTATGCTATCACAATTCTATGGCCCCAAGTCAAAGGAGGCTTAACAAGATTTCAAACATAAGCAAATAACGAAACTATAACAGCAATCTGTGAAAACAGAACAATCTGTAAATATGCAGATGGTACATATACTTCTGTCACTCCAAAAATTCTGAAAAATTAGGAAAATATGAAAAATTTTCATAGCAGTACTGTGTAAAAATTTCAGAAACTTTTGACATTCCAGTAAAAAATGTAAATTCATGCACTACAGCCAAAGTTTCTGTTTTTGCACTGCACACACCAAACAAGCAATCTAATCATCCTAAAGGCAAATCTTGGCACATTATTTTTATAATACAATGGATTTGTACAAGGGGATAATTATTTTTGTTAAAAAATTTCTGTAATGGAGATTCACAAAGTTTCCATGGGCATGAACAAAGTTCAAGGACGTCCCCCACTTCAATGGTGTTCGTCTTTCTCACTTTCACTTTTCTTTTTGAAAAGTTTTAGGTTCCCCACTTTATTTTTTTGTTTTTAAACTTTATAAAAGCACTCAACAGAAATAAATGACTCTCTAAAACTTCTGGGTTGTCTCCCTGGCAGCGCTTTCTTTAAAGCCATTAAGCTAGGCATAAAGTGCTCAAGTAATTGATCCACCCGGATCCCAAGGTATATCAAAGCCAATTTTAATTAACAATGATTTGTAATTTAGTAGTGAGCACAAAGTAACATATATCATGCAACAACAAAGTCTAACTCTCTTCCTATGCATCGGCATGTCATAAAAGAACAATTCATGCACACAAAGTAAAGGCCGATACATAGCATAAGCAGTTTCTTGCAATTTTATCGTATTGGAAACATAGAGAGGTGGAGATGTAGTTCCTCTCTCATAATAATTGCAAGTAGGAGCAGCAAGCACATGCATATTATACTCATCAAAATCTTCATGTGTAATGGTAAAACGAAACCCATCAATATAATCCTTAATAAGCGCAAACTTCTCCGATATAGTGTAGTTTGGAGAATTCAAAAAGATAATAGGACTATCATGCGTGGGTGCAATAGCAACAATTTCATTCTTAACATAAGGAACTATAGCAAGTTCATCTCCATAAGCATAATTCATATTGGCATCATGGCCACAAGCATAGCAAGCATCAATTTCATCAAAATGGGATATTTCAAACAAATCCAAGGGATCATAGCATTCATCCTTCGGTAAGCACGAAGGGAAATTAAACAATGCATGAGTTGACCAGTTACTCTCATTAGAAGGTGGGCACGGGTAGCTAATCCGCTCTTCCTCCTTTTGTTCTTCGCTCTCCTTGTCATCTTTTTCATCTAATGAGCTCACAGTGTCATCAATTTCTTCTTCCATAGACTCCTGCAAAATATTAGTCTTTTCTTGGACAGCGGAGACTTTCTCAATAAACTCATTAATATCGGCATTATATTCATAATTCTCATAGCAATATTTAAGTATAGCATAATTTTCAGGTCTGTAAACAGCATCATCAAGATTTTCACACTTTTCAAACAAAGATTCAATTTCATAAGCACCCTTAAAAGCAACGAATTCTTCTATTTGTTCCACATCATAGTAATCATATATACCATTAGCATAAGAAGCCAAGGTTTTATTATCATTAAATTTACATGAAAATGGAAGGTGTGGAGCCTTCATCCTAGAGCAACAAATAAAATCATATCTCAAGCATAAATTCCGAGCATACCAATGCAACATATGAATTTGATCCCATAATAGTTTCCCTTTTTGAGTCAAGGGATAATCCCTAAAGTATTCACATTGATCCAACATGTCTCCCATTATATAATTGAATGGGGTTTTCTGAGGATTATTAAAGTAGTGCATAATATCTTTCACATAACGAGCATCGAGGGTTTTAGGAGGTTCCCCATCTCCATGAGTAGCAAGTACACCTAATTTTTTTGGTATTTCGTGTTCCGTATCCATAACTAAAGATAGAGAACAACTTAGAATAGCAAATAAAATCTACTTAGTGATAAAGCAAACAAGCACACACGAGAATATTCACCCCACGCTATTGCTCCCCGGCAACGGCGCCAGAAAAAGGTCTTGATAACCCACAAGTATAGGGGATCAATTGTAGCCTTTCTCGATAAGTAAGAGTGTCGAACCCAATGAGGAGCTAAAGGAAGAACAAATATTCCCTCAAGTTCTATCGACCACCGATACAACTCTACGCACACTTAACGTTCGCTTTACCTAGAACAAGTATGAAACTAGAAGTACTTTGTAGGTGTGATAGGATAGGTTTGCAAGCTAATAAAGAACACGTAAATAAAAACTAGGGGCTTTTTAGATAAAGAAACAATTAAATTAGTTTTAGTAGAGAGCTTTTTGTCACAAGAAAGTTATTTGTCCCTAGGCAATCGATAACTAGACCGGTAATCATTATTGCAATTTTATATGAGGGAGAGGCATAAGCTAACATACTTTCTCTACCTTGATCATATGCACTTATGATTGGAACTCTAGCAAGCATCCGCAACTACTAAAGATCATTAAGGTAAAACCCAACCATAGCACTATAAGGTATCAAGTCCTCTTTATTCCCATACGCAAACAACCTACTTACTCGGGTCTGTGCTTCTGTCACTCACGCCACCCACCATAAGCGAATCATGAACATATTGCAAACCCTACAGCGGCGATCCCTCATGCTTGCGCGACACGGAGAGCACCATAGGACAGCACCAATAATAAAACATGCAACTCAAACCAATCATGATCATCAATCAACCCATAGGACAAAACGGATCTACTCAAACATCATAGGATAGCCATACATCATTGGGAAATAGTATATAGCGTTGAGCACCATGTTTAAGTAGAGATTACAGCGGGGAGAAGATGTGCTGAACCGCTGGATAGAGGGGGAGAGAGTTGGTGATGACGGCGGCGAGGTTGTTGATGTAGATCGTCGTCACGATGATGGCCCCGGCGGCATTCCGGCGCCACCGGGAGAGAGGGGCAGAGAGCCCCCCTCCTTCTTCTTCTTCCTTGACCTCCCCCCTAGATGGGAGGAGGCTTTCCCCTCTGGTCCTTGGCCTCCATGGCGGCGGAGGGGCGGGAGCCCCTCCGAGATTGGAACTCTCTCTTTGTTTCCTTCTGTTTCTGCCTTCCCAGATTCTGGCCTTTCACCGTTTCTTAAATTCCCGGAGATCCGTAACTCCGATTGGGCTGAAATTTTAACACGATTTTTATCCGGATATTAGATTTCTTGCGGCGACAGAAGGACACCAACCGCCTTACGGGGTGACCACAAGGGTCCAGGGAGCTCCCTACCCCCTGGGGCGTGCCCCTATGGCTTGTGGGCCTCTCGGGCATCGTCTCGCGTTGATTCTTTTTCCCAAAAATCACATATATTCCAAAAAAAATCTCCGTAAGTTTTTATCGCGTTTGGACTTCATTTGGTATGGATATTCTGCGAAACAAAAAACATGCAACAAACAGGAACTGGCACTGGGCACTGGATTAATATGTTAGTCCCAAAAATAGTAAAAAAGTTGCCAAAAGTATATGAAAGTTGTAGAATATTGGCATGAAACAATCAAAAATTATAGATACGACGGAGACGTATCAGCAGAGTTTGGGGGTGAGGCTTGGTGAAGAAGATGAAAAGGGAATGGGGTTTTGCTGTAACGGCCCTCTCCGGCGGGCCCTGCGTTGTCTACCCCAAGACAAAAATAAAGAAAGGGATAAAAAAAATAAGAAAGAATAAGTGGTACAATAAAGAAACTAAATAAAAAAATAATAAAAAATGTGGAAAGAAATGAAAAGTAAAAGAAAATATGTAAGTCGTGTAAGCTGTGTGGCCGACAAACGGCACTCGGCTTACTTGTAACACTCGGCTTACAGTAGCACGAGCTCTTAGGAAATTTCACCATCTCCCGCGCCACCCTCCCCCCCACCAAATCCCCACCGACCCCACCAAATCCCCACACGCGGTCGAACGCGCCACCGCCGCACCCCGCCTCCACTCCAGCCGCCACCTTCACCCCCTCTCTGCTGGCTCCCCCTCCACCCCAAGCCCCCAGGCTTCCACCCCGAGCTCCGGCCTCCTACCACCAGGTCACCGTCGTCGTCGCCGAGCCACCACCATCATGTCATCATCGTCGTCGCCGAGCCACCCTGAGCTCCCTCCGGTCGTCCCCTCCACCCCAGGTAGCCCCCTCTCCTCTGCCTTCTTCTAATTTTTTTAAGTCCAATTGTTTTTAGATTTAGGATTAGTTGTAGTTGTTTTAGGGTTAGTGAGCTAGCTAGGTTAGTTGATGATTGGTTGTAGTTAGTGGTAATTTGCAGTAAGAAATGTAGAAGAAAAATGAACCGAGAGGGGCGCCGAAGTTACCCACTTGCATCCGAGGTCAACCATGGATTTTTTTGTTGAACTCGTGCTAATCCTATACGGGCCCAAAGATTAGATTTCAGTCTAATATGCCGGGCATGTTTGATACTATGATATTTCAATTGTTTGGCTGATCCTATACCAATTTTTTTTTGTAATAATTCCAAGTATTATATAGATGGAAAGATTACATCTCAATAATGGAAAATAACAATTGTAAGGTTTAAACAAAGTGTAAGATGGGGAAAATCCAAATATTCGGAATGCACATTCAAACAATACATCATCAAAGAAATATTAAGTTTAGGCCGTTAGGCTTCTAGGAACAATATTTTTCGTTCTTATCTTGCTACTGCCAATTAGATGGCTGCTATTTGGTGATGAAACTTAATCTAATATTTACTGGCCCTTTGTGTATATTGCTTTAGGTAAATTTCTAGTTTTCTTTAGGTATATGTGTGGCAGCAGCTAAACTATTTGTGTATATTTCATGTAATATATTTCTTTAGGTATATGTTCTATAATATATTTAATGTATATTGTTCTGTAGATGTTGTGGCAGCAGCTAAACTATTTGTGTGCATGAACAACTATCTGTTCTGTTCAAGTGATATTGAATAACATGTGGTTGTTTCAAGCTAGTGCTAGTTGCTATATGTGTTTGCGTGTTTTGTCAACTAGCAGAGTTTGCATGCCTATGTTCCCTTTCACCTAGTTTGTTTGATCCAGGAGGGTAGGGTTCGGGTGGTGCAGGGGTGAGAGAGTGGTGAGATGAGAGATTGTTTGCTCTTTATACAAGTTCTTAGTTTTCTGCTCATGTTGACAGGCTCCTGTGTATAGTTCATATGCTACCGCTGTTTTCTAGTTTAAATGGTTGTGCTTAGGATTAGGGTTAAATGGTGTCGAGTTGTCTTCTAGGTTAGGGGTTTAGGGGCCACAGGTATGCATCGATATTCGATATGTGTGTTGACTTTTAGTCCGATGGTGCTCCCTTTGAAAGAGATGTTCTCGGAGGAAGGATACCGACCATTATTGTGACACCCTGATTTTGGCAACTTTTTCTTTTCAAACTTTTCTTGGCTTTATTTGAAATTTGAATGGATTTTGAACCTTTTCATTTGGTCTTGGAAACTTTTGAATCCTTTCCAAGTAATCCAAAGCCTCATCACCTTGCCAAAACCCTGCTAAGTACCTCTAGGACCCAAATCCCTATTTAAATCTTTTCCAATAACCCTTTTCTTTTATTTGGGAATTTAGGTCATCACTATGGGTTGTGAAGCAACCTATAGTTTGGATGGCCAGAAAATTCTCAAATAATTCCCTAAAATACCTTGGACCATATCTTTCCCCAATATCCAAAAATATTCCATGGCCTAGTTCAAATATTTTGCAAAACAATTCATTTTTGTTCCTGGTCAGTCTGGACCTTTGTGAAGGAAGTACCTGCTAGGTTTGTCCAAATGATCTGAAATTTTTGTGGCATGAGGACAACTACAAATGACTTCCCTCTACCAAGTTTTAGCATCTAAAGATCATTCATATGAGCAGGGCTTCAACTTTCACATTCTGGACCAGATTGGTAGCTTACACATGAACTACCCTCAAATCTCAACCAAACCTTCTCAAACGTGACCAGTTTTGAGTCCTTCCAACCTAGATCATCCTGGACATCTCCACTGGCACCATTCGCAGCTCACCACTTCTCCAGATCTCTCTCTAGTTCATTGTCAAAAACAGTATCTGAGGCTACCCCTCATCTCAGACTGAGACAAGCCAAACCAGAGGTGTAGGTGATCTGAGTGATCGATGGTCGACGTGCCAGACAAGAAACGCCAGGCTCTAGTGGCCTCTAGACATCAACTTTCGTGGTGAGCACGACAATGGCATGCCATTGCGCGCGCTCTGCGCCGCGTCCGTGTCTGTGGCTTCGCCTCCGACTGCCTCTCGTCGCAGTGGCTTGTCTCCGTGCGTCGACATCCTCTCCTTCCTCCACCTGGTCGTTCTAGACCCCTCCCCTCGCCGGAGAAGCTCTCGGCGGCTGCCACGACCACGAGCACTGTGCCGCCCGTGCGGCCACAGTCGCGGCGCCGCTCGTCTTCTTCTCCCCGAGCCATCTCTTCGCGCATTCAATGCTCTGCTCGCTCCCGTTGCTTCGCCCTGCGCCACGACGGCCAGCTCGCCGTCCTTGCGCAAGTGGCGTAGCCACGTCACTGCCGATCCAAGGAGCTCGGTGAGCTTCGCCTCCCGCCTGTAAATAGCCCCGCCCGGCCTCGCTCACTCCTCACCCATCTCCCTCCATTCTCAAATCGACTCCCCAAAGCAAGAGCCAAGGCCGAGAGGCCCTCTGGCCTCGAGCTTCGCCGGAGTTCCTCCGCCGTTCTCTCTCTATCGACAGCCACCTCCACTCCACCTCCGCCTCGCCTGAGCCCTCCGTCGTGATCAGCTCGGTCCACTAGCCCTCCTAGAGCTCTTGCCTCATCGAACTGCCACTAAATTGAGCCTTTTCGTCGATCACCGTAGCACCCATCCGCTGGAGAAGAAGGGGGCCGCGCCGTCCGTCAATCTCCGGGGGAGCTACGGGTACAGGGAGGACCGTCTTCGAGTGCCCGATCTATCCCCGTTGTTTCCCAGCCCAACCGCCGTCGCTATCATCGGCGAGCAGCACCGGTGAGCCGCCCCTCTCTCTGCTCTCTCTGTTTTAAACGGGCCCGGCCCCACCTATCATCATCTGGCCGAAGCGGTAAGTGGAGGCGCCCGGGGCGTTTACGCCTTCGACGTGGCCCTTCCGCTGGTTTTTCTAATTTTCTGGTTTTTATTTATTAAACAGAGTTGACCAGCCACTTTGACCACTAACAACTTTTTATTAAAAGGTCTAAATCACCTGATTCTTTTTGCATTGTGTTGGTATTAAACTCCTTTATTTTCTGACCAAGTTTGGTATTTTTCAAATACTCACAGAAGTGTTGGTGAATAAAAAGGCTTTATGTGATATTTTCCTTTGCCATTTAAAAATGTTTTCAGAAGGAGATTCTTGTGGATTTGAAGACCAGGAGTATTTGAACAACCCAACTGATCAAGGCAAGCCAGGACATCCATATTATGAAGCATTTTCATAGCATTGCATAATTCATATTCATTTCTTGCATTTAATTAACATAGATAATTCAGTGAAGTATTTAAATGCCTATTGTTGACAACTTAATTTGATATGATGAATGACCATGATTGCTAAGTGAAACTTAGCTGGTTGATCAAGAGTCACCTGTCCGGGCTTACTCGTGCAGCCACATTTGCCGGTATGGGACGGCCTTGACTTGGTCTGGCTCCGTGCTCTTTCATCGGTACCTCCAGACAGGGAGGGTTATGCGTGCGTGCTGCCCTGATCAGGCAGACGACGATAACCCTGTGGGCCCAGTTGAGTTTTGTGCCGGCGTCCCCGTTTGGGACAGTTTAGTTAGGCCACGACGGTGGCAGGTGTCACGAGGTGACACGGGGCCACCCAAGGCTTGACTCCGAGGGAGTGTGATTGCCGGTGGTACGATGGGAGAGTCACGAGTCAGGCGGGTTTTGTTGGAGCAACGCTGGTCCACCCGAATGGGATCACGAGGTCAGTTGCTCCATGGTGTGGGTAAAGTGCGCAACCTCTGCAGAGTGTAAAATCTATTCGAATAGCCGCACCCACGGTATTGGACAGCCCGTCCAGACCTCTCTAGGTGATCAAACGTAATAACCATAGTAATGATGGAAGAACTTGTCTTATGAGCGGGAGTACTCATTGGCATCGAGTATTCCGAGGGTTGTGAGACAACCCGGATATGAGTAAGTTAATAACAGTAAGTGAATCATTCAAAACTTAACATGTTGAATTGCCATGCTATTATTTGCTGCATACTTGGTTGTCATGTGCTTGCGAGTACATTCAAAGTACTCACCTAGCGTATCATGCCAGATGCAGGAGAAGACTGAGACGGAGGTCTCGAGGGTCTGTGTTGCGTTGACTAGGATGTGTCCTCAGCAGTGTCCCTGTGGATGGAGTTACTATCATGTTCCACTACGCAATAGTCTTTCGCTGTAGTATCCTGCAGTAATACCGAGGCCCTGATATGTTTGATAAATAATGTAAATACTGTCATAGCACTAGATGTGCTTTTGGCCTCGATGATCATGTAATATATAAGCTTGTACTCGACTATTATCAATAAAAGTTCAGCTATGTTCTGTTCCAAGTTGTTATGTGTTTCCAGAAGACATGATCTCTGGGTTGGAAACACTGGTAAACCGGTTCTCTGAGCTAGGGTGCCACATTCTTGTTCTCCCCCTCTGAGACCTTGGTAAAGCAGGAGGAGAAGGAGTAGGACCGACCATCACCGACGGTCGAAATAACAGGGAGAGATGAGAGATGTTCTAAGAGGAATGATACCGGTTGTTGTCATAGGGGGTCATTGCTCCTCGTCTCTTCCTGTGAGACCTCGGTAACGCAGGAAGGGGCGGGAGAAACGACCATCACCGGCAGTCAAAATACAAGTGAGGGAGTGCCCACCATATATACCACCACTTGAGAGATGAGAGTTGTTGAAGGGAGCATCAACGGACTGAAAGTCAACCCACATGTTGAATAAGCGAGCCTTCTACTAAAGAGAGGAAGTAATAGGGTTGGGTATTCATCATTTATTCTTTAATGTTGCGAAATCAAGTTTCACACCGGGAACATTGTCGCAGGGGTTCGAGCAGGAGGATGGCGCCGCGTCACCCTCCCGCGAGCGGGTTTCATGGTGTTCGACTCCGGGAGTCGCACCGCTACGCCGCCGAGATCACCTGCGACGGTGATCGGCTATGGCTCAGCACGTTCGATACCCCCGAGCTCGCCGCGCGCGCGTATGATGCGGTGGCTTGCATGTATGGCCGGGGCCTGGCTGCCCTCAACTTCCTTGAAGATGCCAAGAATGCGGCGTTCCTTGCCCCTCCTTACCGGATGTATTGTTGCGAAGAGGAGAAGGCACACCGCCTGGCCAAGATGGATGAGGTGGCCATGGCTAAGTACGCCGAGGCCAATCCCCACCTCGTGGCGGCGGAGCTTGAATTCTGGGCCAATAAGCAGAAAGAGCAGAGGAAGAAGGGGGACGCCAAGATGGATGCCATAATTTCCGCATAGGTCGACAAGACTTTTGATGAGCTCAATGGGGAGGGCTACTTTGTCGACGATGATTGGGAGGTGGTGCAGCCGGCTACCCGCAATGACGGTGAGGCAGGCCCTTAGGGCGGATCTCTAGAGGTGATCGATCTCATCTCAGAGGACGAGGACGAGGACGAGCTTGACACGGACCAAGAAACCATCGAGATCCTTAGGCGTTATGATTTCTTTTGATCTATTAGAGTAATCTGTCCGTAGTAGTGGTGGTCTATCCTAGTATTGTTTAATTATGTAATGTTGATCTATGTAATACTGATGATCTATGTACTGCACAATTATGTCTTTGTATTGTTGAACAATGTGGTCGTTTAATTATGCCATAGTACTGATGATATATGTATGGAAAGGGTTATGGTTACGGTGAAATGGTCTCGAGTCGTTGAAGGCGAGCCTTCTAGGTTTAGGGTTGACTTTCAGTTCGATGGGGCTCCCTTTGTGATAGATCGATGTTTTTGGAGAAAGGATCCCGACTGTTGTTGTAGGGGGTCGCTGTTGTAATTCTCCTCCTACGAGACATTGGTAAAGCAGGAGGGGAAGGACAACAACGACCATCACCGACAGTCGAAGTACCAGTGAGGGAGTGCCCACCATCTACACCACCACTTGAGAGATAAGAGTTGTTGAAGGGAGACTCGACGGCCCGAAAGTCAACCCACATGCCGAATAAACGTGCCTTCTAGGATAAATTATGCTTTGTTGTTCGATACGTAGGTTATATTTCTTCGTGACACATTTTTTCGTTAATGAATTATTAGGTGTTAGCACCGACCTCGCGGACATGGCGTCGCCCGATGATTCCACTCCTTTTAGGGACGACTCCCTGGGAGAGGAGGATGTGGACCGCATGGCGCATGTCGTGGCCAAGCGTGCAAGTGAGGACTACTTAGCCACGCTCGTTCAGGTGAACCCGCAGTTCCTTGCCGAGGACCATCCGGTCTATGAGTCCATTCAGGACGAGCGGAAGGCAGAGGGCATTTGCCGGATGATGGCCCGCCTCCGTGCCAAGCAGTAGAAGTTTTTCGACGAGCTCGCCAAGAAAGAAGCGCCGCCTAAGGAGAGCGATGACCCGATCCCGCCGAGTCTGCCGACTGCCAGTGTCGAGGATCCTGGCTCTTCCAATGGGGGGAGGGGGGAGATGCCCATCTGCTCCGACTCCACGATCACCGGCTTCACCGACTACCAGTCTGAGTAGAGCTCCATTCTCGGAGTAGCCTTAGTTAGATAGTTTGATGTTGATGTAGTGAATGTAGCTGTTGATGCCGACTCGGAGTAGAACTTGTGATGATGCTTTTGGGTATATGAATCATTAATGCTTATGTTGCTTATGTTCCATGTGTTCTTCTAACATTCTGTTGCTTCCCCTGCTTGTTCAAATCTTGGTCTTTTGTCTTGGTAGATGAGGTGGTTTGTGGTGTATAGAGGGAGGTGTCCAGGAGAGTACGATTCATGGGAGGCATGCAACAGGTCTCTGGTTACAACCATAGCTCCTTTGAAGGGTTTAAGAGTAGGCAGGAGGCAGAGAATGCTTACTCCAAGTCCATGCTCAGAGCGATGGGCGATGTTGGAGTAGGCAAGGGTGCAGGTCAGATCGGGTTTGGTGGGCTGAAGAACTTAATAATCTTCGTCCAGTTCATCGTCATTGTGGTGCTGACGTTATCATGTCCACGGTTAGTACATCGAGGCGAATGTTACTTCTTTTCTATAAGACATAACCAACACCATTAACTAATGAAATTATTTGTTGTGATTCTTTTGCAGATGCTCCAGCAAAATATGAACACAATTACACAGCATATCCAAAGCTCGTGTCCACCGAGGTCATCTTCTACTGCGAGTGTGTGGCGATTGCTGTTCATGAACTTCTTATCTTATTCTTATTTGTGAACTTCGAACTCAAGCTTGGTTGTGAACTTATGCTAGTATATGGACTTCTATTGCTGTTTACTTACGATCTTGGAACCCATGCTTGATTGTGAACTTGGAACTATATATGGTTGTGAACTTGCATCTTCGTTCCATATGGTTGGTTCAATATGGTTGTACGGTCTTATGTATGCATGCTTGGTTCTATATATATGGTTGTGAACGTGCTGGACATGTTGGATATACTTCTATATATATATTGCTGTTTGAATTGCAGCATTGTTCCAACAAGCAACCAAAAAAAAGCCATTATGATATCTAAACCGAGTACAACACTCGGCTTAGACCGTATAAGCCGAGTGTGGTTTAGGTTAACACTCGGCCTACATGCCACGCGGCTGGCACTGGGAGCTCCCAGTACCAAATGGCACTGCCCAGTTTCTTATAAGCCGAGTTTCTTTAGTAACGCACTCGGCTTACAGCTGGCACGTGGAAGCATCTGGAGCTCCATGGCATGAGAAGTATGCCGAGTGGGTGCCCTCGGCTAACAAGGGCACTCGGCTTTCGCGTACAACGTGGGTGCAGATTGATTCTCGGCTTACGAGGACACTCGGCTTAAATTGGAAACGTAAGCCGAATGGCGCAGTCGGCTTACGATAGGTGCCACATGGCGCCTCCGTTAGCGCCGGCCGGCCGTCATGTAGCTTTATGTCGCCCAGAGCCACCGCTTTGATCTCGGCTTATCTGTAAGCCGAGTACCCGTGAAGTAGAACTCGGCTTTCAGGGTATAAGCCGGTCCAAATTAAGCCAAGACCCGTAAACCGGGTGCAGCACTCGGCTTACAGTAAGCCATGGTTAAAAGGGGCTTCGCCAAGTATGTTTAATACCTGGCTTTATTTATTTTTCCAATAGTGTTAGTCAAAGTTTGTAAAGTTTGACTTTTCAAAAAAATCTATATGCACTACATTATGGAACGGAAGGAGTATTTAAGTAAATTTCATCGAAACAAGATTTGAGCTGATTTTTTCATTGGTCCTCGGTTGTGATTTAATTTACATCGCTAAATTTCAATAGAATAATGTTTTCTACTGAGCATTCTGTCATTGGTCCTCATTTGTGATTTAATTTACATCGCTAAATTAAAACTGAATTTTTATTTTATTTTGATAAACACAGTACAGATGGAGACGCCCACATACACTCACCCCTATGAATGCACACACGCACATCCTACCCCTATGAGCACCTCCGAAAGACTGAGTCGCCAGATCTTGAGATTGATGAACCTACCACAAGCACCTCATTATTGACGGGAACGTCGCCTCCTACTGAAAGAATATTTCACCTTTATGAGACACGCAGGTGTCAGACCTGAGGTTTGATCCCTGATGGGCTGGGGGTACAACCACCCTCCTAACCATCCAACCACAGGTTGATTCTTGCTAAGTTAAAACTGATATGTGTATCTTCTAAGTGCAAGTTTTTCTTCTTCCTTATTTTAGCTTATTTGCTATATTTATTGGTAAGAAATAGAGACAAGGCCAGTGGTGAAAATGACCCCGTAATGTACACATAGTCGTAATGTGCAGTAAGGCAAATCTTGTAGAATCTGTTAAGGTTTTGCTTTTAAATCCATAACTCATTCTACAAGCACTTGCTTTACTATACAAGTATTACTCTCTCTTAGAGTAAGGCGTCCTTTGATTTATAGGAATTTTGTAGGAATTCTAAACGATAGGAATTTTGTAGGAAAATTTCCTTCGGAGCCCTTTGGTTTGTAGGAATGAATTCCTATTCCTATGAATCAATCATTTACATTTCAAAAGAAAAAAAAACATTAATCTAGGCTCAATGGAAAAATTCATATCCTATGTATCAAATGACATCTCCTTCCCTGTAAGAATTGAGATACATGTCATCTCATTTTCTATGATTTTTTTATTTCTATGATATTCCTGTCCTATGAACCAAAGAGCATGGCGCGTGCGGACATTCTTGCGTGGGTGCATTTAGCAGCGATGAGGCTGTGCTATCTGCGCGGGGGAGGGGGGGTAGGGGCTGGTTGTGCGACGCGTAGATCTCGCCTGTGCGAGACGCGGGCGGCGGCGGCTGGCTGGCGGCGGCTGCTCCTGATGTGTGCGCTCGTGCGAGTCATCTTTGGTCTCCTGGTATAGTTGATGGTGGACTGGGCTGAGTGGGCGGAGCTTCAAAGAAAAAGTTCACCACTGCAAAGGAGGCCTAAAATCAGGCATCCAATTCTTCTAGTGCTTAGACATGTGGTTAGATTAATTCGATACAACATCTAGGAGAAACACCTTGCGGTCCTTGTATAAATGTGAAACATGCACCCCTTTGCCTTGGATGATCAACCAAGGAAAGGGGAGTATGATTCACGTTTGTACGTTTCCTGATGTTTTCTCTTGATCTTGCACTAGTAGAAAACAGGACTTTGGTCCAGGCCGGCTAAGCCCATTAATCCCGGTTCACTTACGAATCGGGACCAAAGGGGCATCAGTCCCGATTTGTGAGGCCAGGGGGCCGACCGGACCTCGTGGTGCATTGGTCCCGGTTCGTCTGGACCATTTGATCCCGGTTCCAGACAAGAACCAGGACCAATGGGCCTCGCTCCTGGCCCACAACCATTGGTCCCGGTTCGTGGCTGGAACCGGGACCAATCCAGCCACGAACCGGGACCAATGAGATGCCTATATATATTCCCTTGCCCGCGAGTAGAGCAGTGGAGTTCTCTGTTTTTTTTGGCCGGCCGTGGGAGAGCTTTGTGGTGCTCTAGCTCACCTCCTATGCACATGAGGTGTTCGATGAAATGCCCGAGCCACACTTAAGCTTTCTCCTCTTGAAGATCCTTGTCCAAACTCCATTTTTCTCAAGATTTGTCTAGGTTTGGCGGTCCGTCCTGTCCCGTCCCCGTCCTCACCGCCGTCGATCGCCCGCGCCGACCTCGTCGCCAGCACCACCGTGGTGAGCCTCTTGGTCTTATCTTCTTTGTAAAAGAAAAAAGTTCTTACTTGTATGATTTAGATAGATACATGTGTAATTTTCTTACTTTTATTATTGTTTGTTATTATATAGTGCGATGGTTTTGGATGTGGTATCTATTATCTTTTATAACTATTTGGTTCATTTAGTGTTTATGACAATTATGCCGACCAACGTGACATAGATTTTTTTATCTAGGAAGTATGTGAACCGAAAATTCCAACCGACCCTATTGTCGAGAGGTTAAATTTAGTTGAAGCAGAAAACAATTACTTGAAGGAAAAATTGAAAAAAATTAAGGAGGAGAAGATGATATTGGAGTTGCATGTTGCGGATGTCGTCGATGATCACAAGATCAAGATGGATGCAGTGCGCTTGAAGATTAGAAAGATTAGAAAATATGCCATTCATACCGAGGCTTGGTATCATTATGCCGTTGGATCAATTGTTACCTTAGTTGCGATTATGATCGCATTTGTTGTTGCATTGAAATGTTTTAGATAGTTTCAATGTATGGTTTAATTAGATGCTCTCGAGAGCTATATGTTGTTCAATGAGAACTATGTATGTACTTTGGTTTTAATGTGATGATGAACTTCTATTAATTAATTTGGTCACTTCTATATTCATGATGTTCTGTAATGGTTTTTGACACACTTAATTATATATAATGCACGCAGATGAACCGACAATGGATGTATGGTGATAGACGCACCTCCGAGTATATTAAGGGCATGCATAATTTTCTTCAAGTGGCTGAGGCAAACAAGCAGAATGGTTTTATGTGTTGTCCATGACCTATATATGGGAATACGAAGTCTTACTCTGATTCGAAAACCCTTCACACCCACCTGCTTTATAAGGGTTTCATGCCACACTATAATGTTTGGACCAAGCATGGAGACAGAGTGGTTATGATGGAAGACAGCGAAGAAGAAGAGGATGATGACAACTATGTGCCCCCTGAATACGGTGATGCTGCAACGGGGGAAGCTGAAGATCAAGAGAAACCAGACGATGTGCCCGATGATGATCTTCGCCGGGTCATTGTTGATGCAAAGAGACAGTGCGAAAGTGAAAAGGAGAAGCTGAAGTTCGATCGCATGTTAGATGATCACAAAAAAGGGTTGTACCCCAATTGCGAAGATGGCAACACAAAGCTCGGTACCACACTGGAATTGCTGCAGTGGAAGGCAGAGTATGGTATACCTGACAAAGAATTTGAGAAGCTACTGAAAATATTGAAGAAGAAGCTTCCAAAGGATAACGAATTGCCCGACAGTACGTACGCAGCAAAGAAGGTTGTATGCCCTCTAGGATTGGAGGTGCAGAAGATACATGCATGCCCTAATGACTGCATCCTCTACCGCGGTGCGTACGAGGATTTGAACGCATGCCCGGTATGCGGTGCATTGCGGTATAAGATCAGACGAGATGACCCTGGTATGTTGACGGCGATCGCCCCAGGAAGAGGGTTCCTGCCAAGGTGATGTGGTATGCTCCTATAATACCACGGTCGAAACGTCTGTTCAAAAACAAAGAGCATGCCAAGTTGATGCGATGGCACAGACGGGAAGTTGAGAGCACCCGCTGACGGGTCGCAGTGGAGAAAAATCGAGAGAAAGTACTGGGAGGACTTTGCAGGTGACGCAAGGAACGTATGGTTTGGTTTAAGCGCGGATGGCATTAATTCTTTTGGGGAGCAGAGCAGCAATCACAGCACCTGCCTCGTGACTCTATGTATCTATATCCTTCCTCCTTGGCTGTGCATGAAGCGGAAGTTCATTATGATGCCAGTCCTCATCCAAGGCCCTAAGCAACCCGCAACGACATTGATGTGTACCTAAGGCCATTAGTTGAAGAACTTTTATAGCTGTGAAATGAAAACGGTGTACGTGTGTGGGATGAGCACAAACAGCAGGAATTTGACCTGCATGCATTGCTGTTTGTAACCATCAATGATTGGCCTGCTCTCGGTACCCTTTCAGGACAGACAAACAAGGGATACCTCGCATGCACACACTGTTTAGATGACACCGAAAGTATATACCTGGACAAAATGCAGGAAGAATGTGTACCTGGGGCATCGTCGATTTCTTCCGACCAACCATCAATGTCGAAAGAAAGGCAAGCATTTCAAAGGCGAGGCAGATCACCAGAAGAAGCCCGCCATCCGTACGGGTGATCACATACTTGCTATGGTCAATGATTTACATGTAATCTTTGGAAAGGGTCTCGGTGGACTATCTATTCCGAATGACGCTGAGGGACGCGCACCCATGTGGAAGAAGAAATCTATATTTTGGGACCTACCCTATTGGAAAGACCTAGAGGTCCGCTCTGCAATCGACGTGATGTATGTGACGAAGAATCTTTGCGTGAACCTGCTTGGATTCTTGGGCGTGTATGGGAAGACAAAAGATACACCGGAGACACGGGAGGACCAGCAACGTGTGCACGAAAAAGACGGCATGCCTCCAAAGCAGTATGAAGGTCCTGCCAGCTACGGTCTTACCAAAGAAGAGAAGGAAATCTTCTTTGAATGCCTGCTCAATATGAAGGTCCCGTCTGGCTTCTCGTCGAATATAAAGGGAATAATAAATATGGCAGAGAAAAAGTTCCAGAACCTAAAGTCTCATGACTGCAACGTGATTATGACGCAACTGCTTCTGGTTGCATTGAGGGGGCTTCTACCGGAAAACGTTCGATTAGCCATTGTGAAGCTATGTGCATTCCTCAATGCAATCTATCAGAAGGTGATCGGTCCAGAAATCCTACCAAGGTTAAGGAGTGATCTCGCGCAATGTCTTGTCAGTTTCAAGCTGGTGTTCCCACCATCCTCTTCAATATCATGACGCACGTCCTAGTTCATCTAGTCGACGAGATTGTCATTCTAAGCCCTGTATTTCTACATAATATGTTCCCCTTTGAGAGGTTCATGGGAGTCTTAAAGAAATATGTTCGTAACCGCGCTAGGCCAGAAGGAAGCATCTCCACGGGCCATCAAACAGAGGAGGTCATTGGGTTTTGTGTTGACTTCATTCCTGACCTTAAGAAGATTGGTCTCCCTCAATCGCCGTATGAGGGGAGACTGACTGGAAAAGGACCGCTAGGAGCGGACTCAATAATATGTAGGGACGGGCATTCTTGGTCTCAAGCACACTACACAGCTCTACAGAATTCTACCTTGGTGACCGCGTATGTCAATGAACACAAGAATATTCTGCGCTCCAAACACCCGGAGCAGTGTGACGACTGGATTACATGTGAATACATCAGGACTTTCGGCAGTTGGTTGCAAACATGTCTCATGGGTGACAACGTTGTTTCTGATGAGCTGTACTCGTTGGCCAGGGGACCATCTTCGACTGTATTGACTTACAAAGGGTACTGTAGGGGAACGCAGCAGAAAACAAAAATTTTCCGACCTACGCACCAGCCCAGGACCACTATGGAGACTGCATACAAGGTTTGATCATTTTCGTTACCGACTCGTAGCGCAGCGGAAGTAGAGTCGATGACGATCGTTGGTGCAGATCCCCGCAGCTAGGATTTACAACCTCCCAACCGCGAGGATGTATACCCTCATCTTCCCTTCGGACAGCCCTCCGGGAGGCGGTCGAACAGTCCCCCGGACGGTGTCGCGGACAGCCCTTCGGGAGGACCTACAGAACTCGGACCGTCACTTGGACAGCCCTTCGGGAGGCACTCTCGAACAGCCCCTCGGGCACTAAGATCGAAACTACGACCTCTCTACGGGGTTGCACACATACGGTGTCATCTATCCGGCAGGGCTTCGCCGTCCAGAACTAGTCCCTGCCGGAACCCAGACAGCCTTTCGGCTCTACGAAACTCTTTTCGTGGGAGGGAGAGAGAAGCCAGATAACATCTTGGCATGTGTATGAGAGCAAGGGATGGGGAGAATGGCAGCCCCTTCTCCTCCTTTTATAGGCCAAGGCAAGGGGTGGGGTGGGATGTTGAAATACCAAAATACCCAAGCTTCATGTCACACATGAAAGGGCATAATGGTAACACAAGGGGGGCACCAAGGAGACACCACCATGGCAGCCCTTGGGCCGGCCCACACCTTGTCTCCCCATGGGGGGGGGGCCCAACAAGCCACCAACATGTCTCCATGAAACATGCATGCTCCCTAGACAAAAAGCCACCAAACATGCAACCCCCGATTCGTGGGATCTTGTCCCCTCGCGCTGAGACAAGATGTTTTCCGCGAAACTTTTTCTGAAAAATTCCAGAAGGTCCCAGAACATTTCCGGCACCCTCTAAAATTATTCTGGGCATGATCCGAAACATTTTCGGTGCGGTGGTTTTCATCAGCGGAAAGCATTAACAGCGGTTACGGCAGTTTCGGAACATTTCCGGTTTTTCTCTCCGAAAATTCCCAGAAGTTCCCAGACCAATTCTGGCATCCTCTGAAAATTTCCAGGCGGTGCCGAAACCCTTTTTGACCAAATAATATATTCCGAAACAACTTTTCGGTTTTACCGAAACTCTTTCGGTGTTCTCTCTCTCGGAACTCTTCCGTTGTCTCCGAAACATTTTCGGTGACTTTCTCTCAGACTCCCTGTCTAGTGTTCAACAGATAGATGACCCTTAAGCGTGTGACCCTATAGGTTCGGTGAAGTATAGACATGACCGGAACACTTTCCGATCAATGATCAGCATCGGAGCCGTGGACACCCATATTGATCCCTATACCCACACGAATGAATATTCGAGTGAACCTCCAGTTGCCGTGTGCTATTCCTGTTGCTTCGCGATATGTTACAAATACCCGAGGTGAGACATGTTGGCATTCCCGTGGATCAACAACTTGTCCACTATGCTAGTTACCTCGTTACCGGTATTGTTCTCTTTTCTCGTTACCGTGTTCCGGCATCCCCGTGATCAAATCACAAAGTGTCTGGCCAGACGATGATGGATACCGTAACACTGAGAGGGCCCAGAGATATCTCTCCATCGTCGGAGGAGCAAATCCCAATCTTGAGCTATCAAGTTACTTGACATACTTTCCCATGAACCCGTAAGCCGCCGTAATAGCCATCCATTTACGGATGACGTTTAACAAACCCCAAAGTTCATGAATCAAGCATGAAGAAACTCGATACTCTCATGGTCTGAGGAATCATGCAAACGTTAACTATCTCTGTGTTATTAACCATTAACTCATGACGAATGTATCTCATAGCATAACATCAATTCGGGTCGATTCAACACAAATGTTCTTCTAACATTGTGCCCTCAAAGTTGCTGGCATAGACATGCCCATGATCAGGAAAACAGAACCATCATGCAACACTTGAGCCAGTCATAGAGGCTTGACAAGGAATACATTTTACCGTTTATTATTCCACACGTGCATATGAGTCTTCCTCCGAGCCTCGTGGTTATTGCAGACTCGAGAACCATAGCAGTTATAGCATGGAACATAAACATAATAATGAGCATGGAGATAAATAATAACATTTATTATTGCCTCTAGGGCATATCTCCTACAGACTCCCACTTGCACTAGAGTCAATAATCTAGTTAATGCTAATGCACTTTACACCTGTGGCACACTGGTGTAAATATGCTTCGCTTGTGGTATAGCCTGATGTCCAACGGATCTGACGACTTCAGCTCTGTGTGTATCTTTGCATATCCTCGCGTTTTCACGCTTTCACAAAATTCATATTTTGTGTGGACTTGGTTTTGTATGTATGTGAATCACAGGTCGAACCTGGATTCCTCAGACTGAGTCATGGAGCAACTACCTGCAGTAGTGTCCCATTGACAAAAGCCATCTTGGAACCATACTAAGTTCATGAATGAACTATATGATTCAACATCTTCTTTGTCGCTTTTAAAAGCGGCAACATACTTCGCCTCTGTTATAGAATTCGCCACAGTAACTTGTTTGGAACAATTTCCAACTACTGTGCCACCATATTGTGTGTTGCACAAAACCCTCAATTTAAATCGAAAATCGCTTGGAGCATGGATGAAGACTGTATCGATGTAACCTTTTATAACGAACTCTTCACGATCTCCGCTTGCGAGAAAACATGCCATCAGTGCTACTATAGTACTCAATGACCCTTTTTCACTGTTGTCCCATGATCAGTACTTTTGATCACTTTGGTATCTATACTCGCAACAACTTTGGGAGTATTGGACATATCTGGTTGTTTTACATACCATGGAATACATGATTAATCCAAACACAAGAGTGTGTGGAATCTCCATCATGTATTTTGCTCATCAGTGTTTTGGGACACCGAGTCATGCAAAAACTCTTTCCATGTGACTTCGGCAAGAATCACTCCTTGACGTTTTTAATGCTAAAAGGTTTTAGCATTTTGTCAATATGTATCTTTGCTAAGCCCCATTAGGTAAATCTATCTCCATAGATTATCATGCCTAATATAAAGGCTTTTTAGCCCAAGCACTTCATCGAAAAACTATTTTCAAACGAAGTCCTAATTCGTGTCAAGAAATTTATTTCCAATTACCAATGTGTCAAGCACACAAGGTTTTTAGAAATATTATTATGCTCCCACTTACTTTCTTGAATTACAAGTATCTTCGTTACCCATTGATGAAGTCAAACCCCTTTGACCATTTCATCAAAACACGAAGATTCCGACTCCATTTTGCTCTCTTCTGCCCATCGCTGGAACTCTGAAGTTTGCATACCTACTAGCATCCTCTGGATCGACAAATTACTTTGGACTGTATCACATACAAGTCCTAGGTTTTATTTCCATCAGATGGAAATCCTTTTGTCATCCATGTTTCATATCTTATGATTGAAATATGTATTAATTGCTAGTTCAACCCGAACCGACTTTAAGCATCGCTACGGTGAGACAATCTCATCGTAGTCAACTCTTTGAACTTGTTATTGCAACAAGTCAAGCTTTATGGATAAAACATTTTTATCCGTATCAGTTTTAAGTTCCATAAATATTCGTTAGACTCTAAGTCTTCCGAAAGGTGTATCAAGGTTTTAATCTTGAATCACTTATGTGGAAACTAACTCAGGTTGCATTGGCATTTAGCCAATCCCGGAGTCAGGGCCCATCAACGCTTCCTTGTGTATCGTAGGTATATTGTTGTCTAACAACAATATCTCGTTTGCGCACCTGAGAGGTTCGCACGAGCCTTGCCTACGTGGTTCAGCTGCAAGTTCGACCGAAGTCCATACATTTTATTGTAGAGACTTTCGTATCAGTCGCAGTAGGAAACTCTGGAATTACTTCCAAGGTCTCTTTCTTTTGACCTGATGACGGAGATACTGGTTATCTCGTCGAGTTGCATTATTCTCCCACTCACCTTTTTGAAAGAACCATTTTCTTCAAAAAGCATACCGTTCTTTGTGGCAAACCTATTTGCCTCGGTATAGTGAGGGAGGAATACCCAATGACTTGGGATAACCTACAAAGTAGCACTTGTCTGATTTGGAATAGGTTTGTAACCTTTTACACAAGCCCCATATTCCAAATGTTAAGAAAAGATATAACATGGTTGGGCGTACCATACCATGGTGTCATTTCAACAGACCTGATGGAGCTCTTTTCAGTGTAAAAGCCGCAGTCTCTAAAGCATCACCTTTTAAAAGGGATAATGGCAAATTTATTTATGTCATCTTTGATCTTACCATGTCATAAATGGTTCGATTACATCTTCACGGACTTTTCACTCACAGTGGTGTTCCGGGAGGTGTAAGTTATAAAACTCTTTTCAAAACTCATCAGACATTCGCTAAACTTGTAACTCAAATATTCCTTTCTGCAATCGAATTGTAGAAACAGAATTTTCTTGTTACAATAACTTCTACTTCATTCTTGAAAACCTTTTGAATGAATTCAAAAGATCTAGACTTATGTCTCATCAAGTAAATATACATATATCTACTTGAGTCATTTCTGAAGATAGATAAATCCACTGTTTGCAATAACATTTATCGGACTACATACATCAAAATGTATGAACACCAATAAGTTATTTGCTCGTTCCTTATGGCCTGTGAACGGTATTTCAGTCACTTTACTTTTCGGAGGAAAGTTGCAAGTGTCAGATGATTCAAAATCAAACGACTTTAAAATCCATCGTAATGGAATTTATCCATGCGGGTTTCTCCAATGTGACCAAATGCAGTGCCACACTTGTGTGGTATTCTTTTAGTCTTACGACATTTAGCGTCAGTGTTATGGATGTATCATATTACTATCAATATTCATAACATACATCCCATCTGGATGGAAGCATGGCTCTAAATGTTATTCATAACACTGAACAACAATTGTTCTTTTATGAACAACCCTTTTGCAACAACATTGTGCAAGGGGCTAGAGTGTAAAACTCTAAAATGAATTATGAAAGTAAATCCAGAGGTAATATATTAATATCATTATTCATAACATACATCTCATTCTCAATGAAAGTATGGCCCTTATGTTATTCATAACTTCGAACATAAAAAGTTCTCTTATGAACAACCTTCTTGCAAGATACCTTATGCAATGGGCTAGAGTTTAAAACTCTAAATGAATTATGAAAATAAATATAGACAGTAATACACTGATGGAAGGTATAGTAACATTTACTATGTTCCCTGTGTATACCTAAACCTCATCCCTGGCTAGTCTTTCAGGCCATAGTAGTTCTTACATCGAGTTGCAACAGAATGCAATCGAGCGGGTATCTTTGTGATTGTCTCACAATACCCAAGAATTAGTGATTAACATGTTTAACCATAATTCCCAAGAACTATATCTTTGACCAGCCTTCTATACATCAAAAACTTGTATGACATTCATACATGAGCTGGATATTCCAGTCTTCTTTCTTATTGCCTTTATACTTCTAACAGTTTAACTTTTAGTATTTCTCCTACTTCCAGAAGAAGCACCCAACTTAAGAGTGGCGTTAGCCCCGGACTTCCTAGGCGTGAAAGTTTCACTAACACCCTTCGGACACTTCCTTTCTCTTTAAGTTGTTGTTTTATTCACCTTTCATCATATGACAGGCGTTCTTCTGGATCCCTCTCTTATCAGTCTAATGCATAGTAAACTCCTTTACTAATAGTTTGCAAACAAACATTGCTTTGGATATCTCATATCTTTTAGCCTTTGTCTGTCTCTGAAAATGATTTTCAGATTCCATGAATATCACATAACTATCCAAACTTTCGAAGTTTGGGTCTCATGGAAGTAAACATATTGCACTTGACTGAAACGGAATTCTAGCTTTTGGATCGAAGGATGAGAGTCACATGATCCATAGCATAAGCGAGAGAATACCAAAGTATGCGATAGGACAAAGTCCTTCTCGGCACTCTTGAGGACAATCCTCACATTACGTTACCAACCGTAAAGTTTTAACCAGATATTTAACAGCTATTCAATTTTAACAGGGAAGGTGGAAATGCGAGCCATTATTCTACAACTATTATGCAAAATACACTTAGACAGTGTTCAAAATTAATTGCACTGAGAATTTAAACAAGTTAATTCATCAGTGCGCTCCCACTCAAATCAATATCTCTCATAATTGATTGTGAGTGATTCAAGATCCGCATTTCAATTCGACGCCATTGACGGGTTCATCACTGATAACGTGAATTTCAATCGGTAGGCCAACTTGCCAATCACATCTCTATGTGACTCTTGTCCATCTTTCGATGCGTGTGTTCCGAGCTCAGGACTGTCCTGCCTGAACGTCAAGACAACCAAGTGATCACGCAGTGAGGTCTGACCTTCACCCGCCTTACACCTCTCTAATCGTTCGTGCTCATGTGTACATGGCGCACCCCGAAAAGATACGTGTTGTAGACGGTGCTACACTTGGGAGAACACTAACTACTTGATATTTTTGTGAGAGATCACCCTAATAAAAGCGACTACCGCGCAATCAAGAAGGGTGCATCATAAGGGATAAACATCTCAGGCAATTCATAATAGCATGATATGGTATAGCCCTTTCTGACGGAGAAGTCTTGTATTTCTTCGTCTTCAGCATTCGCGTCGGTGTTCACCTTCGCGAAGATTGCCACCACCTTGTCGATGCACCAGATAATATTGCTATCTCTATAGCTAATAAAATAATGCATTACACAAGGTCGACACGCAGGTCATTTAAAGTGCAATCATATGGCTCCAGCCATCATGCCAAATCATGACACGCAGGTCATGTTAATCAATTTACATCATATAGTCATCTCATACATAATCAAATTATTATGAGCACTGCTATACCACATCACATGCACATGCAAACCCTCCTGCAAAACCAAGTTAGACGCCTCTAATCGGTTCATGCAAAAACTTGTTTTAGGTGGCTTCTAAGGTTTCGAAACAAACCGAAGCTACCAACGTCCATCATCAAGTATGATAATTCAAGCGCTAGATTAACAACGCGGGGTGTATGAAACACGAGATAATTAAATCTCGAGCCCCATACTGAACTTCGTCATACACATGACCCCCGTGCAGATCATATCTGCATTGCCCTTTCATCTGCGAAACATCCATCTTTCTTTGACTAAAGTGGAACCCAAAGAACTGTTAGCACTTCGTTGATCTGTCAATCAGCATACTCAGGAGCAGCATGAAAGGATCGCGGATTGCCAGAACTTTGTGAGATTCCACAATGCTGTCAAGATCAGGACTACGCAAATTCAAGGGAAGCAACAAGAACATCGGGTAACAGATTTCATCTGCTACCCGCACAAATAATTTTCAGTAATAGAACTCATCTACTACCTAATTATATTGTGCAACACCCATACATCTCTATGTATTCTAGATCGCAACCTGCATCTACGCATAGCACGGCTCATGATGCCACTGTAGGGGAACGCAGCAGAAAACAAAAATTTTCCGACCTACGCACCAGCCCAGGACCACTATGGAGACTGCATACAAGGTTTGATCATTTTCGTTACCGACTCGTAGCGCAGCGGAAGTAGAGTCGATGACGATCGTTGGTGCAGATCCCCGCAGCTAGGATTTACAACCTCCCAACCGCGAGGATGTATACCCTCATCTTCCCTTCGGACAGCCCTCCGGGAGGCGGTCGAACAGTCCCCCGGACGGTGTCGCGGACAGCCCTTCGGGAGGACCTACAGAACTCGGACCGTCACTTGGACAGCCCTTCGGGAGGCACTCTCGAACAGCCCCTCGGGCACTAAGATCGAAACTACGACCTCTCTACGGGGTTGCACACATACGGTGTCATCTATCCGGCAGGGCTTCGCCGTCCAGAACTAGTCCCTGCCGGAACCCAGACAGCCTTTCGGCTCTACGAAACTCTTTTCGTGGGAGGGAGAGAGAAGCCAGATAACATCTTGGCATGTGTATGAGAGCAAGGGATGGGGAGAATGGCAGCCCCTTCTCCTCCTTTTACAGGCCAAGGCAAGGGGTGGGGTGGGATGTTGAAATACCAAAATACCCAAGCTTCATGTCACACATGAAAGGGCATAATGGTAACACAAGGGGGGCACCAAGGAGACACCACCATGGCAGCCCTTGGGCCGGCCCACACCTTGTCTCCCCATGGGGGGGGGGCCCAACAAGCCACCAACATGTCTCCATGAAACATGCATGCTCCCTAGACAAAAAGCCACCAAACATGCAACCCCCGATTCGTGGGATCTTGTCCCCTCGCGCTGAGACAAGATGTTTTCCGCGAAACTTTTTCTGAAAAATTCCAGAAGGTCCCAGAACATTTCCGGCACCCTCTAAAATTATTCTGGGCATGATCCGAAACATTTTCGGTGCGGTGGTTTTCATCAGCGGAAAGCATTAACAGCGGTTACGGCAGTTTCGGAACATTTCCGGTTTTTCTCTCCGAAAATTCCCAGAAGTTCCCAGACCAATTCTGGCATCCTCTGAAAATTTCCAGGCGGTGCCGAAACCCTTTTTGACCAAATAATATATTCCGAAACAACTTTTCGGTTTTACCGAAACTCTTTCGGTGTTCTCTCTCGGAACTCTTCCGTTGTGTCCGAAACATTTTCGGTGACTTTCTCTCAGACTCCCTGTCTAGCGTTCAACAGATAGATGACCCTTAAGCGTGTGACCCTATAGGTTCGGTGAAGTATAGACATGACACGGAACCCCTTCCGATCAATGATCAACATCGGAGCCGTGGACACCCATATTGACCCCTATACCCACACGAATGAATATTCGAGTGAACCTCCAGTTGCCGTGTGCTATTCCTGTTGCTTCGCGATATGTTACAAATACCCGAGGTGAGACATGTTGGCATTCCCGTGGATCAACAACTTGTCCACTATGCTAGTTACCTCGTTACCGGTATTGTTCTCTTTTCTCGTTACCGTGTTCCGGCATCCCCGTGATCAAATCACAAAGTGTCTGGCCAGACGATGATGGATACCGTAACACCGAGAGGGCCCAGAGATATCTCTCCATCGTCGGAGGAGCAAATCCCAATCTTGAGCTATCAAGTTACTTGACATACTTTCCCATGAACCCGTAAGCCACCGTAATAGCCATCCATTTACGGATGACGTTTAACAAACCCCAAAGTTCATGAATCAAGCATGAAGAAACTCGATACTCTCATGGTCTGAGGAATCATGCAAACGTTAACTATCTCTGTGTTATTAACCATTAACTCATGACGAATGTATCTCATAGCATAACATCAATTCGGGTCGATTCAACACAAATGTTCTTCTAACATTGTGCCCTCAAAGTTGCTGGCATAGACATGCCCATGATCAGGAAAACAGAACCATCATGCAACACTTGAGCCAGTCATAGAGGCTTGACTAGGAATACATTTTACCGTTTATTATTCCACACGTGCATATGAGTCTTCCTCCGAGCCTCGTGGTTATTGCAGACTCGAGAACCATAGCAGTTATAGCATGGAACATAAACATAATAATGAGCATGGAGATAAATAATAACATTTATTATTGCCTCTAGGGCATATCTCCTACAGGTACGAGATAAATGCAAATACATTTTACACGATCGCCCAAGATCAAAAGAGCACCAACCAAAACAGCGGTGTCCGCTTTGATGCAGCAACCAAGAGGAGAAAGGACACATATTATGGTTACATAGTGGACATATGGGAACTTGACTATGGACATGATTTTAAGGTCCCTTTGTTTCAGTGCAAATGGATCAATCTGTCAGGAGGCGGGGTACAGGTAGACCCACAGTACGAAATGATAACAGTGGATCTGAACAATATTGGGTACACAGACGAACCATTCGTCCTAGCCAATGATGTGGTGCAGGTTTTATATGTCAAGGACATGTCTACCAAACCGAGAAAAAGGAAAGATAAGGAAGCGAATACATCATACGATGAGCCAAAGCGCCACATAGTTCTTTCAGGAAAAAGAGACATTGTGGGATTGGAGGGCAAGACAGACATGTCTGAAGATTATGAAAAGTTTCATGAAATTCCTCCCTTCAAAGTCAAGGCTGACCCAAGCACCCTGTTAAACGATGAAGATTATCCATGGTTACAGCGCAATAAGCAAAGGACACAAGCAAAGAAAAAGTGAAGACTTTCTCTCCACAACTATTATGATGATGCCTTTAATCTAGACTATCACTGCAGTTACATGTGAAGAAATGAAATGCCTTTTGTAACAGATGAGTTTTCGTATGAAACCCTGATACTTTGAAAGAGATTGTCCGTTTTGTACACGAAGTGCATCCAGTTTTTGCCGTAACCCTCTCAACTTTTTATAACATGCTATGTGGGTGAAACGATGATACCATGCCAACTTTCAACCTTTTCAGAGTTCATTTGTAGTGCTTTTCAATTTCAGGGTCATTTAGCTAAAAAAACAGTAAATACATGAAAAATAACAAATGAAGTCGGAAAAGATTGAAAATTGATGATGTGGAATGGTGCATTTTGAACACACCAAAAGTCTGGAGTTCAAATAAGTTCAAAAAAATGAAATCCCTTTGTAACAGATGAGTTTTCGTCCGAAACCCTGATACTTCGAAAGAGATTGTCCATTTTGTACACGAAGTGCATCCAGTTTTTGCCGTAACCCTCTTAACTTTTTAGCACATACTATATGGGTGAAATGATGATACCATGCCAACTTTCAACCTTTTCAGAGTTCATTTGTAGTGCTTTTCAATTTCAGGGTCATTTAGCTCAAAGAATGAACTAATAGCAAAAAAATGAACTAATAGCAAAAAGAATGAACTAAAAATAATCAATTAAAATATTATGATATGATCAACTAAAACAAAACTATAATATTCTTCAATAGCAAAAAGAATCAACTAAAAAGATTTTATAAAACTCTAATAGCAAAAGGAATCAACTACAAAGCTTTTATAAACCTCTAGTATTTTTGAAACTAAAAATATATAAAATTTATGCAACTAAAATTATTAAAGTATTTTATGTTCAAAACATTAATAGCAAAAGAATTTTCATAAATAAATTTTTTGTTAGAAAACTTAATAGCAAACTAAAATAACAAAATCTGTTTTTGATTAAAACAGACATTTAAAATAACCTAAAAATTACCAAATTGAATATAATGATAAAACACAGTAATATTAAATAGCAGGAAAATGAATCACTCAAAAATCTATTTTTATAGTAAAGTTATTCACAAACTAGTGATTCACACAAATTTAAAAGAATTCAAATTTAAACTATTCAAATTTGAAAACCAATGGCACTAACAGAAAGTTTATAATTTTTGTGACCTAAAAGCAAAAAGAATCACTGAAAAACTGTAAGTATTTAGTTAATACAAAAAAAAGCATCAAAGAAAACAAAAAAACTGGAAAAAATTTAAAAAAAATGCCGCCTACTGGGCCACCACGGCCTGAATACGACTAGAAACCCATTGGGCCAGGATTCAGGCCCGCAGTAGGCCCAGTAGGCCCACACGCAGAGGAGTGTGCTATTAGGCCCATAAGCCTGAAGTTGAGAGGAGCTCGAGAGGGTCAGCGCAGCAGCGCTTATAAATAACTCTCGAGCCCTCTCAGCTGGCGAGGTGGGACTAAACTTTTGGCCCTGGGCAGCAACACAAGGCCATTGGTCCCGGTTCATGCCATCAACCGGGACCAATGCCCATCTTTGGTCCCGGTTCGTGGCACCAACCGGGACCAATACCCGCCTTTGGTCCCGGTTCGTGCCACCAACCGGGACCAAAGGTCTCTGCTTCCCGCCCTTTGGGCTACTGAAAAGAGACCTTTGGTCCTGGTTCGTGGCATGAACTGGGACCAAAGGGGGGCATTGGTCCCGGTTGGTGCCACGAACCGGGACCAAAGGGTTGGGTATATAACCAACACTTGTGAAAATTTTCATTTTCATCTCGCAGTTGCCGCCCCCGACGACGCCGACCTCCTCGACGCCACCAGGCTGCCCCGACGCCGTCGCCGTCGCCCGTGCCCCTGCCCCACCCCCGAACCCACGCCGACGCCGTCTGCCGACCACGCCGTCGCCGTCCGCCGCCCCCGAGCGCGCCCGGCCGCGCCCCTGCGTCCCGACCCGCCCCCACCGTCGCCGTCATCGCCGCCCCCGAGCGCGCCCGGCCACGCCCCTGCCCCGGCCTGCCCCCACCGTCGCCGTCGCCGACGCCCTCGCCGCCCCCGCCGGCCGCCCCTGCTGTGAGCTGCCGCCGCCCATTTTTTTTTCATTTTTTATATGATGATTTGTTTGTTCATATATATATAATGTATATATGTATATGCGTGGCTATATGTATGTATGGATGTTCATATATATATGTATTAATTTTTTTGTTCATAACATTTTTTTGTTCATATATGTTTTTTTTTGTTCATATGTGTATTAATTTTTTTGTTCATAGCATTTTTTTGTTCATATATGTATTTTTTTTCATAGCATTTTTTTTCCATGTATATATGTATGTGGCTATGTATGTATAGATGGATATCATTTTTTTCCATGTATGTATGTCGTTGTCGATATACCCCCTCCCCGATAACTTCGACATGAGGGGGGGGGGGTCGATATACCCCCTCCCCGATAACATTTTTTTCTAAGTTACTAAGGTAAAATGTTCACCCCCCTCTCGATATACCGGGCGACCAACTCTCGAGGCCAGCCAAACCCTAGAAAAAAAGCGTTGTCGATTTCCTACCCCCTCCCGCCCCTACCCGACAAACTCTCGAGGCCACCCAAACCACTAGAAGAAAACTCCGGTAACTTCGACATGAGGGGGGACGTCAATCAACACCCTCTCGCCCGAACAAGTCTATGTATCATTTTATATCGCGGTGGACATATATCAAAGTTTGATCATATGTCAAAGTTTGAATTTTGACATATGCAACGTTTGATCATATGTCAAAGTTTGATCATATGTCAAAGTTTGAATTTTGACATATGCAACATTTGATCATATGTCAAAGTTTGAATTTGGACATATGCAACAATATTTGATCATATGTCAAAGTTTGACTTTTGCCATAGATTTATCAAGAATGCCCCCATTATGGATGTGCACAAGTTGATCCAATTTTTTTCTGATCTCATCTATATATATATATTCTTCTATATGTCACGTTGTCTGTCAAAGTATTGAAGAAATCCATGGCTTCATCATTAGCCGGAAGTAACAGGTGTATGATGCTACGAAGCTCTTCAAAGTTGTTTTGGAACGGAGTTCCGGATAGAATAATTCGCTTTTTGGTACGAATTTCAGCAAAGGCCTTCCAAATAGCGATATTCGGAAGCCTCTTGCTGAACTTCATACCAAAAAACTAATTATCCTATCCGGGACTCCGTTCCAAAACAATTTTGGAGAGCTTCGTACCATTATGCGCCTGTTACTTCCGGCTAATGATGAAGCCATGGTTTTCTTGAATCCTTTGACACTGACAACGTGACATATAGAAGGGTAGATAAGATCAGGAAAAATATGGACCATTTTCTGCACATCCAGAATGACGCCATTTTGTTAAATCCCTTGTTTGACATTCATGAGAGAGGGGGTCCGGACGTCGGACATTCATGAGAGAACTTCGATAACTCTTCAACATGAGGGGAGACGTCGATCAACCCCCTCTCGCCCGACCAAACCCTAGAAGCGTCGAGGCCACCCCAAACCCTAGAAGCATTGCCGAGGCCACCGCAAACCCTAGAAGCGTCGAGGCCACCCAAATTTACCAAGTTAAAAGAGCGTTGTCGAGGCCACCCCAAACCCTAGAAGCATTGTCGAGGCCACCCCAAACCGTAGAAGCGTCGAGGCCACTAATTAATATTCCTTGTTGTGATTAGCTAGCTAGGTCTATGTTTGCCACTAATATATCCATCTCTCATGTTTGTATATTAATTGCCATGTTATAATATTTGCAGAAACTATGGATCAAAGAGAATTAGAGCAAGAAGAGTTGTTGGGGGACATAATCCGCGATGGACGTGATGTCTTGTCGTTTCTCAACGACACCGATGGTATGGAAGGAGAGGATGAAGGCTCTGGTGATCGAACAATGGAGGAGGAAACACATGATCATGATGTCTCCGGTGATTGAATGCCGGTGGAAGAAGGAGACCGTGATGACGGCTCCGGTGACCGAACGGAGAAGGGAGCTGTTGCAAAGTCTAGCGAGGTATATATATTAATTAAGCCTGTGCTGACTAGCTAATTGATGCATTAAATGTTTTGGTATGCACATATATTAACTCTTCTTTCTTCTTTTATAGCCCTCCGTATCGAGCCAAACTTCGGTAACGAGACGAGGCCCGAAAAAAAGGTTGCGCCAGGATGAAAGGTTCACGATCACAGCAATCGCGGACGATGGCCAACCGATTGAACCCAGGCGGACCAAGGAAGCATTTTCTGCTCAGTGCGGAGCTATTGTTAGGGACAGCATCCCGATCAGCATCCAGCTATGGAATAAGCCTAAGAACGAAGACCCTCAAGTTTCTTATGTCACCAATAGACAGAAAGATGATCTTTGGACCTCGCTAAAGGCAAATTTCACCCTACCACCAGAGGAGGATCCGTATAAGCCAGTTATAGAGCCACTGGTCAAGGCGTGTGCTCTTAAAAAGATGGCAGATCTATTCAGGAGGTGGAATAATGAGTTGAAATCAACGTTTGTCGACAAAGGGAAGACTCCAGAATTCACCGGTCGATTTGAGAAGATAAGAGATCACTGGCCCGCATTTGTGGCCTACAAGACATCGGGCAAGAGTAAGAAAATGTCAGAGATAAACAAGATAAATGCTGCAAAGAAGCTGTATCACCATCGCACGGGGTCAGGCGGCTACCTCAAAGCTCGGCCGTTGTGGGACAAAGCTGAGAATGACCTGATTGCTAAAGGGGTCGAACCAGAGACATTGAACTGGCCAGGCCGTTCAAGGACTTGGTTCTTCGGGGTTGGGGGAACTTTGGACCCTGAAATAGGGAAGTGTCGTTGGACGGACGAGCAACTTGCAATACCCGTCAAGAAGCTTCAGAAGTATATCACCGCAGCGCAGGCAGGGACGTTCATTCCCGACAGAGAGAAGGACGAGCTGACTGAGGCCCTCGGGAATCCTGAGCACCCTGGACGAACACGAGGCACGCCAGGCTCCGTTGCGTGGAAGGTTGGGTTTCCTGGCGCAGGCGGTTACAAAACCCGGGAGAGGAAGAGGAAACAGGAGCTGAGCTCAATGCAGAAGCTCAATGCAAGAGTACTAAAGCTAGAGTAACAAGTTGAGAGCCAGCGAGCTGCCGACCAACCATCTCAGTGGCACGAATCTACCCCAGAAGCTACCCCGCCATCTCTGCGGAGAAGCAGCGTGGCTTCCACGGAGCTCGTTCAGCAGCCTGACTTCACGGCTCCTAGCTACCCCGTGGATGCTATCACGGAGGCTCAACATTGCCAGCTTATGACGAAATGTCGGAACCTCACCTTGAAGGCGGCTGTCGGCTCTGTTGCACCTCCTCAACCTGACGGAACTTTTCACTGCTGTCCGATTCCACATGGCTATGCTGTTGTGACGGTGGATGAAGTATTGGAGGGATTTGACGAGCTCGAGCGTGACCACCCTACAGGTGAAGGGGAGACTCAGCTGGTTTATGCTCTGAGGACTACATGTCTATGGCGGAAGGAGTACTTCAAGCTTCCGAACTAGACGCCTCCACCTCCTACTCCTCCTCCGGTGAGTCAGAGCACTCCTCCTCCTCCTCCTCCTCCTTCGGCGAGTGAGGGCACTACTTCTCCGCCTCCTCCGGCGCGTGAGGGCACTCCTTCTCCGCCTCCTCCGGCGCGTGAGGGCACTCCTTCTCCGCCTCCTCCGGTGCGTGAGGGCACTCCGCCTCCTCCGGCGCGTCGGAGCACTCCGCCTCCTCCTCCGCCTCGTCAGCAACGGCGGAAGAGAGCCGCCGCCGCTTCGGCGGCTAGCAGTACAAGCAGAGGCGGGAAGCAATTCAAATACGGTCCATCTCTCAAGCCTCTGGAAAAATTACCATATGAGAGGACCGATGAGGAAACCGCGAAAATCAGTGCTGCCGAAGTGCATGAACATTTTGCACGGAAACCTCCACCTCCGAAGGAGACGATAGATCCGGTGAAACGGAAGCGCACTATCGATGCCCTGAAGTGACCACCACCGTCTCCGCCGCAATCCAACTATGAGTGCATTATTGAAAGGACATATAAGGAAGCGGAGTGGTCGGGAAGTACTTGCATGCATGCAAGGTTAGCAGAACGAAGAAGTGGGAAAAAAATTCCCCAACTCGGCGAACAGGCGAACCAATCGTGTCCCCCGCTCAAGGTGTCTAGCTATATCGTCGCTAATCAGCCGGGGATGGTGCCCGGTACCAATCCTGCTGATTACCTGAGCGATGATGTAGAGTTTGAAATAATGGAGGTGGAAGAATTCAGATACCAGTACGGGCAGCCTCTCGTCATACCTGATCATCCTCCTCTAACAACGATGATGCGAAGCTTCCATGAATGGTACATGAAAACCTGCAGCGAGTCTGGGAAGGATACTTTGACGCTGAGAATTAAAGAGGAGCACGACCTCGTTGGAATGGATCTGTTGTCTGTTGAATTTGACGAGTTATTCCAATTATACAATCAAAAGGCCCTCGACAAAACACTCGTGACTTGCTACTGTCTGTAAGTACTACTTCTGTAATTAAGTCTCTATATATAGCTCAGCTCTTTCATTGCATGTATATATAATTATCCTCACTATATTATGTAGATTGAAGATCGTCGAATGCAGAAATGCACAAATCTATGACATTGGGTTCATTAACCCAAATATCATACATGAATGGACGGTTCAAAATAATGTCACAGAAACCGAGGACAACTTGCTACAATCATTGCTTAAAAATCAAAACAAAGAGAAAATACTCTTTCCTTACAACTTCAAGTGAGTGTTACTGTCTTGTGCATATTCGGTTTCCCTTATTACTCGAGGTTATAGTAATGTAATTGATGAGTTATGCATGCGTGCGCAGGTTCCACTTTATTCTGCTAGAGATTAAGCTTGAGCGGGGAGTAGCAACCGTCTTAGACTCGAGACGAAAAGATCCCCAGGACTATACGGACATGACTGAAATGCTCCAGAAGTAAGTTCAATCGATCATTATTGCACCATATCGGCAACTTTGTTCATTTCCTGATATTAAGTAATTATTTTCTTTGTCTGGCAGGGTTTGGAAAGAGTTCACCGCAATTGCTCTGGGACTGCCGAGGGAGCTGCGATTTACACACCCGAAAGTAAGTACTACTGGCTAGTTCTGCGCATCTCCCATTGATTCTAGCTAGTTTCATCAATACCATTTAACATGCTTGATTATCAGTTTGATTGAACTCTATTTCTCGTAAAGTGCTTGTGGCAAGAAGCCGGGAATGATTTTTGTGGATACTACGTTTGCGAGTTCATCCACCACTCGACCTCTGAGCGGGGCTACACTGACAAACAATATGAAGTGCGTAAGCAATAATATTCACAATTTTATTTTATTACCATCATTTGTGTTGAGTTTCATTCATATATATGTATTGACCCCCTTCTTCAAATTAGATGTGGCAGATGCGGGATGAACTCCTACCACATGATCGCATACGAGCAATTCAAGAGGAATTGGCGGGTTTCTTTCTTGACCACGTCATAAATCCAAACGGAGAATACCATGTGGAACTTGACATTAGATGTTAGGGATTGTAAGAGATCTTATATTGTATATATGTAGCTAGTAGCGTCGGATAGATATACGAAAACTTGTTGTTTGACCAATCTCTCGGAGAAAGAGAGGTCGATCACTTCTCTCTGTATATGTTCATGACGATCTTGTGTACTTAATGGTTCCTTCATCTGCTTACTAGCTAGCGTGTCGAGTTCTCTCTATACGTATAGTAACTAGCGTCGACCAAGCACGGAGAAAGAGAGGACACTTCTCTCTATTAGCTAACTAACACAATATGGAACCCCTAAATTAACCCTCCAAAACCCCCTAAACCCCCCCCCCCTCTTCAAAAATAAAAATAAAAACCCCAGCTACTGCCAAATGTTGACGCGTGGATGCCTTTTGGTCCCGGTTGGTAACGGGACTAAAGGCCCTCCTGCCTGGGCTCCCCGCAGCGGCCACGTGGAGACCCTTCTGTCCCGGTTCGTAAGCGAACCGGGACTAAAGGTTTTGGGCTTTAGTCCCGACCCTTTAGTCCCGGTTCTAGAACCGGGGCTAATGGGCCTCTGGAACCGGGACAAATGGGCCTTTTTCTACTAGTGTTGTTTCGACTCTAGCTATATGTATGCCTTTGGAATCTAGTAGAAGGTCGTGCTAAGTTGAACTAATTTTATATTTCCAACTCTCAGCCAATCTTTTTTTAATTACTTTAGTAAGTTTAGTTTCTTCCTAATGTAGGTTGGCCACTTGGTATTCGTATATTTTGATGGCACTGTACAAAAATATTGATGACACCGGTGAACATGTGCCTTCTCTTATATGGGCTTTGAGCCACAAATTTACACGTTCAAAAACATGTGACTGTAAGGACACATGTGCATATGTGATCAAGAAATTAATGCTTCTAAATCTTCGGTAAAAGCAACTGAGAACGACCATATCATAATGAGTACAACATTGAAACCTAGCTCTTTATTTTGTTCATTCGTTATATTTACCTTGTCATGTGTTCCTTGATGTTGTTGGTAGGCATTTGTCGCGTTAGCAATTTCTCGTCGACTGCTTGAGACTTCACGGTCGCTTCGGTGGTCGAATGTGAGAATAAAAAGAAGGCAACGATGTATCAAGAGAGAGATCAAGAAGAGTTCTATAAGAGACATGAACTTGTCTTTCTTTTCAAGATTTTCACTGTATATCTTGACTTTCCATTGATATGTGAAATCTCTATGATTATTGTCTTTGCCATGTGTGTCTTTCTTTTTAAGATTTTCAGTGTATATCTTGAATTTGCATTGTGAAATCTTTGTCATATGTGTCAAATGGTTCTCTATGAAATGATGATGTGAATGTGCTGTGCATTTGAATTTATATTGTTGTGTACATGGGATATGGCGACAAATTGAGAATTTGCCAGTGACCCATATAACCTCTATGTCTATGGCGGTTCAACTGCCTGAGATGAGCGGCTTCCACTGGCAGATGTGGCAAAATAGACACTTCTGATGGATCTGACACTATTGCGTTCTATAAAAAAATAACCGTCTAGTCCCTTCAAGGACATCCGATAAAAAAAAATTAACCGTCTAAACCTATTTAAGCTTTGCCAGAGATGTACCCTATCTCAGGCGGTTTGTTGAACCACCTTTGATGGACCCCAAACATATCATTGACCCATTAGGTCTGACGGGTGGTAATGCAGCCACAGAAAAGGTTTTTTAACCGCCTGAAGCACCTTGTTCTGTACTAGTGAATGAAACTTACGAAGTGATCCTTGCAGCGTGTAGATGTTTGTTCCACTGTTCGGGAGCACTTGAAGGAAAAAAACACAACACACACACCACCCCCTAAAATGGCATGAGTCAACTGCTTTTTTTTATGTGCAGTAACCAGTTTGTTTTACCTCCGTGATTTAGACGCGCACAACTATATATTGTACTCTTTTTTTATTCTATAGTACTATTTTGCTATTCGAAGAGTGCAAGTTCTTTTTTCCTGAGCGCTCAAAGGAAAAAGGTTTGCAAGTTGAAGCAAAGCTCCAGATGTTGTCGTGTTCCTAAGAGCACGGTGGAACGTGACAGCAGCCGGTACGCACCCATCGGCCAATCATATGTGCCGGTGTGTAAGCCACACAAAATCGAGAGGGTCCTGGACGGAACAATGTTGTCAGCACCACCCACCCCCCCCGCCCGTCGTCTTCACGGGCGATTCGGGAGGAAACCCTTCCCACCGCCGCCGGCACCCACTCCCACCTCCCCTCCCTCACCGTCGCCGAAGGATGCCGTCGGGCTAAGCCCGGGCGGCGGGGCATCCCGCGGCGGCATTTTTTTTCCTTTGATTCAGGTCGGGATCCTCCCTGTCGACACCGTCTTTTCCTCAGGTATAGGGATGGCACCCGTCAGGTTTGGGTACGGGTCGAGCCACCCCATACCCTTACTCGTCCGCTCTGAGCTTACCCATCACCCTACCCATACCCGCCAACTAGTATAATTTTTCCCCATACCCGCCAACCGACAGGGTAAACGGGTTCCCGCGGGTAAAAATACTCACATTTGCAAAACATCAATTTGAGTAGCATATAGCCATAGAAAACAACATATAATCATAATTTATAAAGAACAACACATCGTAACAGCAGCCCATACTTATAAAGAACAACACATCATAAAACAACAACACATTCTAATAAACAACAACACTTTCTCGTAAAAAGTAACATATCAAAACAACAACACATGGTCATAAACAGCAGCACATAGTGATACATTTTAAGTTCACAAACTCTCGACAAAGTGTAGAGGCAAATTGGCCGTACTTGTTAGATTTTATACGGGTACATGGGTATGCAGGTATGGGTTATACGATCCCATACCCATACCCGCTCTACACGATGGGTTTGAGATTTCCCTATTTATATACCCATGGGTAACTTTTTGTCCCATATCCTTACCCTAATAGGGTTTTTACCAGCCGGGTACGTGGGTAACGGGTACCCATTGCCATCATTAAGTCAGGTGTGGCTTCCGGCGGCGCGGTGTGCGGCTGCTGCTTCGGCGGCGCCATGGCGGCGTCTTGCAAGCTGGACAGGACCCTGCGGCAGCGGTGCCCTCCCTGCTCCCAAGTGGCTCCGGCTTTCACGGCGACGACGGTGCGGCTACGGGCTCCCTGGCGACTGCTTTGGCTATCCGCCGGCCTCTCGTAGCAAGGCTTGGGCCGGTCGATGATCTGGTCAGGCCCCTCCTCTGCCTCCAGATCCGGCGATGCGGGCCCTAGGCCGACGTGCCTGGTCGTCCTCCCTGGTTGAGCGGCTGGTAGCGGTGGAGGCTGGAACCCGGGACGGTGCTGGGTGACGACGGTTGCGGTGTTCACGCGGGTGAGGCAATGGCCGTGGTTTGACTGATGGAACAGCCGGTCTTCGGTCGAGTGGTGCAGCTGCTAGAGAAAGCCAAGCCTGGCTGCTGTCGGGGCGATGACGTCGGCGTCCACGGGCGTCGTTTCCCTATTGAGGGCATCATCGCTGCAGCTTGTCTCCCCAACTGAGTGCTCCATGGGAAACCCTAGATCTAGATATTCCCGGATCGGGCGATGGCATCATGCATGTCATTTCCCTCATGAGGGCGTCGCTTTGGAGTTGGTTTCTGGATATGGGGACCCATGGTCAGTGATGGTGGTCGATGGCGGCTCATGTGGCAGCAACAATGGGGATGAGCGACGATGGGGTCGCAGAAGTTTGTGAAGTCGTCTCTTCGGCGTGTTCGCGGGATCGTCGAGGATCGTTTGTTGCTGTGAAGTCGGAGCTGCTGTGGCGGGGCCCGAGCGGTGACGATGACGAGCGGCAGGTGGTCCGCCCCGGTGTTCCTTCACGGCGCCAACCTTCCTTTTTTCCCTTCGTAGCTTGCCCACTGCGTCGGAGCTACTCTATCGCTGGCGTGTGTGGCCGGCTGTTTGGCGGTGCTTAGCGTAGCTCCATGTTTCTGTTGCGCTGAGGGCTTCACTGGTAGTCGTCGATGGCGAAGTCGGAGTTGCTCACTTGTTGAGGAATGATGACAATGATGCCTTGGTGCTACTTCGGTGGTGTCTTTCTTCTCGGCGGTATGCGTGGTGTCTCTTGTTGTGTGCCAGGTCGGCCGGTGGTGCCCCGATTTGGGGGCGGTTGTAACGTTTTTCACCTGGTTTTCTGCCAATTAACTAGGCAACTCTCTTCTTGTTAATCAATAGATTGAGCCCTATGGGCTTCGGTCGCAAAAAAAAGAGGGTCCTGGATGGCCCGAGTGACGTCATTGTCCTATGAGGAAGAAACACGTACCAATCTTGGGCCCGGTGAGCATTCGAGTACACGAGGCAAAAGCAACTTCTGCTATTCAGCACTTCAGCCTATGATTATCCAATCCGATCAGGGTCGGAGTAAACTATTATTTGCTTTTTTAAGCATTATTTTTTCTGAAAGGGCCCAAGGCTATAAATTAAGTATAACATGTCCTTACAAATATGACGCCAGGCTCAATCGTGCACTAATCAAACACGCAAATGCACACGATCAAGCCTAAGGACTCATTTGAAGATATAACAGTACAACTCTCGACACAAATTTAAGTCATACAAGCTTTATATTACAAGCCAGAGGGCTCGAATACATAAGCTCGCTTACAAGCGTTAGCGGAAGCATCAAATATCTGAGTACAGATATAAAAGATAAAACAGATAGGCCTTTAAAAGGCGGGGGAAAACAAAGACTATGATCGAAAAGGCGTAGGCCTCCTGCCTGGGACCCTCCGATCCTACTCCTGGTCGTCAGCCAACTCGTAGTAGTACCCTCCCTCGGGGTGGTAATAGTAGTCGACGGCGGGGGCAACTGTCTCCTGGGCTCCGTCATCTGATCGCATCATTCGGGTATGGGGAAAAAGAGGAAGCAAAGTAACCGTGAGTACTCATCCAAAGTACTCAGCAAGACTTACATCAGATCTATTCTATGTATGCAACATTATTAAAGGAAGGTTGTATATGTGGACTGGACTGCAGAAATGCCAGAATAGAGAGAAGGCCTAGTCCTATCGAAGACTAGCATCTTCAGCGGTCTTGCAGCATTAGAAGAGTTCAGAATAGCATAATATAATTAATAAGTATGTTGTAACAATAACGCCCAGAATTCCTTTCTCATCTCCCTGCGAGAAAGTAATCCCGGAGCCATCATATCCATATCTCATCCAAATATTAAGTTCTAGTTGTATCGATCGGGATACAACTCCGAGCGTCCGTTACCAAGGACCCGGCTATTCAAATAGATTTATTCTTCCCTGCAGGGGTGCACCAACTTACCCACCACACTCGATTAACTCCGGCTGGACACACTTTTCTGGGTCCTGCCCGGCCTCGGTTAAAACGACACGCCGCAGCCCTACTTAGGCTCAAAAGAGAGGTCAGCACGCAGGACTAACCTATGCGCACAGGGGTCTTGGGCCATCGCCCTGCGCACTCCTGCACGTTGCGTGGGCGGCTGATGTCTGCTAGAACTACGTCGGTTTTTCCCCAGAGAGGGAGGGATGATGCAGCACAACGACGGTAGGTATTTCCCTCAGTGATGAGACCAAAGTTATCGAACCAGTAGGAGAACCACGCAACACCACGTAAACAGCTCCTGCACACAAAGAACAAATACTTGCAACCTGACGTGTCAAAGGGGTTGCCAATCCCTTTCGGGTAACGAGATAGATAAAATTGTAGTAGATTGAAAGATGCAAATAAAAGCAAATAAAATTCAGCGAGGTATTTTTGGGTTTTTGGATTAATAGATCTGAAAATAAAAGTTGTAAACAAATAAAAGAGCGAATAGCAAAATAGATCTTGAAGGCAAATATATTAAAGAAGAGACCCGGGGGCCGTAGTTTTCACTAGTGGCTTCTCCCGAGAAAAATAGGAAACGGTGGAAACAAATTACTGTTGGGCAATTGATAGAACTTCAAATACTCATGACGATATCCAGGCAATGATCGTTATATAGGCATCGCGTCCAAGATTAGTAGACCGACTCCTGCCTGCATCTACTACTATTACTCCACACATCGACCGCTATCCAGCATGTATCTATTGTATTAAGTTCATGGAGAAACGGAGTAATGCAATAAGAACGATGACATGATGTAGACAAGATCTATTTATGTAGAAATAGACCCCATCTTGTTATCCTTAACGGCAACGATACATACGTGTCGTTTCCCTTTCTGTCACTGGGATCAAGCACCGTAAGATCGAACCCAACACAAAGCACCTCTTCCCATTGCAAGATAAATAGATCAAGTTGGCCAAACAAAACCCAAATATCGGAGAAAAAATACGAGGCTATAAGCAATCATGCATATAAGAGATCAAAGAAGACTCAAATAACTTTCATGGATAAAAAGATATATGTGATCATAAACTCAATGTTCATCGGATCCCGACAAACACACCGCAAAAAAAAGAGTTACATCATATGGATCTCCAAGAGACCATTGTATTGAGAATCAAACGAGAGAGATAAAGCCATCTAGCTACTAACTACGGACCCGAAGGTCTACAATGAACTACTCACGCATCATCAGAGAGGCAACAATGAGGATGATGAACCCCTCCGTGATGGTGTCTAGATTGGATCTGGTGGTTCTGGAACTTGCGGCGGCTGGAATTGATTTTCGTCGACTCCCCTAGGGTTTCTGGAATACTGGGGTATTTATAGAGCAAAGAGGCGGTGCGGGAGGCCCCCGAGGTGGGCACAACCCACCTGGGCGCGCCTGGGCCTCCAGGCGCGCCCTGGTGGGTTGTGCTCCCCTCGGGCACCCCCCAGGTGCTTCTCCGGCCCACTGGATGTCTTCTGGTCCAAAAAAAATCCACAAAAAGTTTCGCTGCGTTTGGACTCCGTTTGGTATTGATTTCCTGCGATGTAAAAAACATGCAGAAAATAACAACTGGCACTGGGCACTATGTCAATAGGTTAGTACTAAAAAATGATATAAAATGATTATAAAATGATTCTAAAACATCCAAGAATGATAATATAACAACATGCAATAATCAAAAATTATAGATACGTTGGAGACGTATCAGCATCCCCAAGCTTAATTCTTGCTCGTCCTCGAGTAGGTAAATGATAAAAATAGAATTTTTGATGTGGAATGCTGCCTAACATGTTCATCACATATTCTTTTTTTAATAGCATGGACATTTGGACTTTTATATGGTTCAAAGCATAGTCTAGTTTTGACATGATAACTTAAATACTCAAGCATATCAACAAGCAACCATGTCTTTCAAAATATCAACGCTAAAGCAAGTTATCCCTAGCCCGTGATGCTCAATCATTGATCTATTCATGAAACACACTCGAATATTAGCTATACCCAATGCTCAAGTACGATCATAGTGCCCCTTGGTTGGTGCTTTGTAAGAGAAGATGTAGACTCAAATTAAAAATAAAAATTGCATAAAGTAAAAGAAAGGCCCTTCGCGGAGGGAAGTAGGGATTTGTAGAGGTGCCAGAGCTCAAAGCTTAAATTGAGAGATAAAAATATTTTGAGAGGCATACTTTTCCCACCAACGAAAACGACTTAGAGCTCCCAAAACTTTCCATGCTAGATATATCATAGGCGGTTCCCAAACAGAAAATAAAGTTTATTCCTTTTTCCACCATTTCTTTCACTTTCCATGACTAGCCGTATCCACGGGTGCCCTCCATACCAAAACTTTCCAAGGAATTTATTATTTGACAACATAAAGTAAATTCATTTTTCATTTCGGGACTGGGCATCCCTAATACCTTTGTCGTACTCTCGTGCAATGACAAGTGGATAAACACTCATCGTGAGAATAACACATCTAGCATGGAAAATATCGGCCACCCCTCACCTCCTCGCGAGCGGTACGAGCACACAAAAGAGAAATTTATTTTGAAAATTAGAGATGGCACATACAAATTTTCTTAGAACGGCACGGAAATACCGCATATAGGTAGGTATAGTGGACTCATATGGCAAAACTGGTTTAAAGGGTTTTGGATGCACAAGTAGTGATCATACTTGGTGCAAATGAAGGCTAGCAAAAAGATTGAGAAGCGCCCAACCAAGAAATGAATAATCTCGTAAGCAAGTATTAAGCATAAGTAACAATGAATAATGCACCATAAGTAAGATATAATTTCATTGCATAACTATTGACTTTCGTACTTGCATAGGGAATCACAAACCTTATCACCAATATTCTTACTAAAGCACAATTACTCATCAACATGGCTCACATATTATATCGTCATATCTCAAAACTATTGCAAAGAACCAAGTTTATTTTGTCCAATGATCTTCATGAAAGTTTTTATTATATCCTTCGTGGATATCTATCACTTTGGGACTAGTTTCATATGTTGCTTTTAATAAGCTCAAACAAATATAAGTGAAGAACATGAGCATAATATTTCTTTCTCTCAAATTAATCTAAGTGAAGCAAGAGAGAATTTCTTCAAAAATTTACTAACTCCGAAATAAATCTAAGTGAAGCATGAGAGCATTTCTTCAAAAATAACAAAGCACACCGTGCTCAAAAAAGATATAAGTGAAGCACTAGAGCAATTCCAAGGCTCTAAAAATTTAAGTGAAGCATAGGAGCAAGCATAGCATAGTTTTTGGCTCTCTCAAAAAGGTGTGTCCAGCAAGGATTCAAGACTTAAAATAAAAGAAAAACAAGAAACGACTCAAAATCATACAAGACGCTCCAAGCAAAACTCATAATATGTGACGAATAAAAATATAGTTCCAAGTAAAATACCGATGGTCGTTAGAAGAAAGAGGGGATGCCACTCGGGGGCATCCCCAAGCTTAGTTTCTTGATACTTCTCGAATATTATCTTGGGGTGCCTCGGGCATCCCCAAGCTTAGCCTTTTGCTAATCCTTATTCCTTCATCCATCATAATATCACCCAAAACTTGAAAACTTCAATCACACAAAACTCAACAAAACCTTCTTGAGATCCGTTAGTATAAGAAAACAAATCACTACTTTAAGTACTATTGCAAACCCATTCATATTTTATTTTTGCATTATATCAACTGTATTCCAAATTTTCTATGGCAAAAACTCTTCAAAGAAAACCATAGAATCATCAAAACAAGCACACAACGCAATGAAAACAGAATCAGTCAAAAACAGAATAGTCTGTAGCAATCTGAAAACTTCGAATACTTCTGTAACTCCAAAAATTCTGAAAAATTAGGACAACGTGAGAAATTTGTTTATTAATCTTCTGCGAAAAGAATAAAATCAAAAGACCTCTTCTGTTAAAAATAAGAATTGTTTTTCTGAGCGTAAAAGTTTCTGTTTTTCAGCAAGATCAAATCGACTATCACCCAAATCAACCCAAAGGCTTTGCTTGGCACAAACACTAATTTAAACCACAAAAACACATCTAATCAGAGGCATAATTGGGTATTTTATTGAAAACAGGAAGAAAACCAAAAAGCAAAAAGATACAAGTTGGGTTGCCTCCCAACGAGCGCTATCGTTTTACGCCCCTAGCTAGGCATAACACAAAAGATCTACGTGTTGTCAACTTTGTTTCGGGATCCATAAGATGCCCTCATGATTGATTCATAAGGTGGCCTAATTCTTGTCCTAGGGAAGTGCTCCATACATTTCCTTAGTGGAAATTGAAAGTTAATGTTGCCTTCTTTCATATCAATCACGGCACCAATAGTACATAAAAACGGTCTACCAAGAATAATTGGACAAGATGGATTGCAATCAATATCAAGAACAATAAAATCTATGGGCACATAATTCCTATTTGCAAGTATAAGAACATCATTAATTCTTTCCATAGGCTTTTTAATAGTAGAATCCGCCAAGTGCAAATTTAAAGAGCATTCTTCAATATCGGTAAGACCGAGCACATCACACAAAGATTTAGGAATTGTAGAAACACTAGCACCCAAGTCACATAAAGAAAAACACTCATAATATTTAATCTTGACTTTAATAGTAGGTTCCCATTCATCATGTAGTTTTCTAGGAATTGAAACTTCTAATTCCAACTTTTCTTCAAAAGCTTTCATCATAGCATCAACAATATGTTTAGTAAAAGCTTTATTTTGTTCATAGGCATGAGGTGAATTTATCATGGATTGCAACAAAGAAATACAATCAACCAAAGAGCAACTATCATAATTAAAGTCTTTGTAATCCAAAATAGTGGGCACATCACTAGTTAAAGTCTTGACCTCTTCAAACCCACTTTTATCAAAAATTTCAACAACATTTTCACCCTCCAAATTATCGGGACGCCTTCTAGCTAAAGTTGACTCTTCTCCAGTCCCTTTATCATCAATCTTAATTTTACTAAACAAGGAACCAATAGAAGAAACACCAATTATTTTAAGATCTTCATCACTTTTATCCTGTAACGAGATTGGTTTAGCGGCCATTTGATTTACTAGGGTAGCTTGTGCATCGGATATTTTACCTAGCAAACGTTTAGCAAAAGCATGCTTAGATTGGAGATTGCAAACTTCTTTACTAATATCATCAAGTTGTTTTGTTATAGCATCTAGCACAATGGAGTGTTCCTTAAGTTCTTCGGTGAAATACTTATTATGCTCAAATTGTGTAGTCATATATTCCTTAGTAATTTTCTCAATTTCAAGCAAAATATTTGGGTAGAGAACATCATAATATTTTCTTTGAGGCAGCATGACTACGCAAACAAGATTGCACTCAAAAACAGATCTGACGAGAAAATGGCGAACGAAAAAGAGGGCGAATAAAATGGCAATTTTTTGTGAAGTGGGGGAGAGGAAAACCAGAGGCAAATGGCAAATAATGTAAATTGCAAGGGGATGAGATTTGTGATTAGGAACCTGGTTGATGTTGATGATGTCTTCCCGGCAACGGCGCCAGAAACTCCTCTTGATGTCTGCTAGAACTATGTTGGTTTTTCCCCAGAGAGGGAGGGATGATGTAGCACAACGACTGTAGGTATTTCCCTCAGTGATGAGACCAAGGTTATCGAACCAGTAGAAGAACCACGCAAAACCACGTAAACAGCTCCTGCACACAAAGAACAAATACTTGCAACCCGACGTGTTAAAGGGGTTGTCAATCCCTTTCGGGTAACGATATAGATAAAATTGTAGTAGATTGAAAGATGCAAATAAAAGCAAATAAAATCCAGCGAGGTATTTTTGGGTTTTTGGATTCATAGATCTGAAAATAAAAGTTGTAAACAAATAAAAGAGCGAATAGCAAAATAGATCTTGAAGGCAAATATATTAAAGAAGAGACCCGGGGGCCGTAGTTTTCACTAGTGGCTTCTCTCGAGAAAAATAGCAAACGGTGGAAACAAATTACTGTTGGGCAATTGATAGAACTTCAAATACTCATGACGATATCCAGGCAATGATCATTATATAGGCATCACGTCCAAGATTAATAGACTGACTCCTGCCTGCATCTACTACTATTACTCCACACATCGACCACTATCCAGCATGCATCTAGTGTATTAAGTTCATGGAGAAACGGAGTAATGCAATAAGAACGATGACATGATGTAGACAAGATCTATTTATGTAGAAATAGACCCCATCTTGTTATCCTTAACGGCAACGATACATACGTGTCGTTTCCCTTTCTGTCACTGGGATCAAGCACCGTAAGATCGAACCCATCACAAAGCACCTCTTCCCATTGCAAGATAAATAGATCAAGTTCGCCAAACAAAACCCAAATATCGGAGAAGAAATACGAGGCTATAAGCAATCATGCATATAAGAGATCAAAGAAGACTCAAATAACTTTCATGGATAAAAAGATAGATCTGATCATAAACTCAAAGTTCATCGGATCCCAACAAACACACCGCAAAAAAAAGAGTTACATCATATGGATCTCCAAGAGACCATTGTATTGAGAATCAAACGAGAGAGAGAAAGCCATCTAGCTACTAACTACGGACCCGAAGGTCTACAATGAACTACTCACGCATCATCAGAGAGGCACCAATGAGGATGATGAACCCCTCCGTGATGGTGTCCAGATTGGATCTGGTGGTTCTGGAACTTGCGGCGGCTGGAATTGATTTTCATCGACTCCCCTAGGGCTTCTGGAATATTGGGGTATTTATAGAGCACAGAGGCGGTGCGGGAGGCCCCCGAGGTGGGCACAACCCACGTGGGCGCGCCTGGGACTCCAGGCGCGCCCTGGTGCGTTGTGCTCCCCTCGGAGCACCCCCCAGGTGCTTCTCCAGCCCACTAGATGTCTTCTGGTCCAAAAAAAATCCAAAAAAAGTTTCGCTGCGTTTGGACTCCGTTTGGTATTGATTTCCAGCGATGTAAAAAACATGCAGAAAACAACAACTGGCACTGGGCACTATGACAATAGCTTAGTACCAAAAAATGATATAAAATCATTGTAAAACATCCAAGAATGATAATATAACAGCATGGAACAATCAAAAATTATAGATACGTTGGAGACGTATCAGCGGCCGAGAGCAGACCTGGCAACCCACACTATCAAGGCGGTTGCTTCACACGATGCAACCCGGCGCGCGCCGCTCAGTCGCTGACATCTAGAAAGCTTCAGCTGATGCATACGACGCAGAGTACCCATATTTATTCCCGCGTGATGGTTAGTGCGAATAGGCCAAAGGCCTACTCGGATTAAATATCCAAATCTTTAGTGTATTGGGAGCGCACGGTAACGAGCAGAGACTCACGATCATGTGAACCTGTCGCCCCGTCTCGTGGACTTGCGGCAAGGGCTAAGAATGCCCGGCCACGCCACCTAGAGATCTCGCGGGTACCCTCCAGGTCAACCCGACTACACATCATCTCACGGGTACTCTCCATGGTCACCCGACTCGCAAAAGACTGTCGGGAACTCAGGTCCACCTCTACCGGGATGGTACCACCTATCCCTCCAGTCCTGTAGTAACAGTAACTCTCGTGGGTACCCCTCGGGGCCGACCCGTCTTCTAACATGGTTCATCGTTAAAGTCATAGTAACCGTGTGTCCAAACACCAAGGGGGAAATCCAAGGAATCATCCTCGACGGATTCCCACTCGATGTAACCGACAAGGTGAACTTAGGAGGAATCACCCTCGAGGTTCACACGTGAGGTGTTGCATGACAGCGTCGTTATCGGGAGTGGTGAAGGAGGAATTACCCTCGATGACCACGACCGAATAGCTACTCTGCAGAGTTAACATCAGAAGTGATATATAAGGTATCACCCTCGGCACTCGATGGTAACGCTGCAGTGTCATACAGATAAGGGGGTTGTGATGTGATGTCTTGGGTCCTGGCCGTTGATCACGTGGATCGAGTCAACTGATAATGTAGCGGGGGCAACTGGGACAAGGTGTGGGGGTCACTGATGGATCACTAACCATCCTATACTAAGCAGTTTAGGATAAACAGGTAAGGTACAAGAGCAAGTTACAAAATCAGGCTATGCATCAGAATAGAATTATTCGAAAGCAGTAGCAGTTCTAATGCAAGCACAAGAGAGAAGAGAATGGGCGATATAGGCATGTTCAAGGGGAGGTTGCTTGCCTGGAAGCTCTGCGGTAAAAGCAGGGTCGTCGACAGCGTAGTCGGTCTCCAGAGCTGCGCCGGTCTTGGGGACTACGTCGGTACCGGGATCTACCGAGAGAGAAGAGGAGGAAGAAACAGATAAATACATGGCAAACATACGCAACATAGAGCATGCTATGCTAATGAGCAGTGCAGGGTTGCCTAAAAGCATGTCTAAACCATTTTAGTTTTGATAGGATTAAAGTTGGAATTATTAGTCGGTATGTCTGCACTATTCATCTACCGGAAACGGATGAAAAGTTGCGGTTTCACCTTCGTAGAGGGTCCCGACACGATAACAGACGGCACGATCGGATTCGTCTCTTTTTTCTGATCAACTTTCATGTAGAAAGTTTTTTCGATCCGAGCTACGGTTTATTTTCTATGATTTTTCAAGTTTTTAGCATTTTTCTGAAATTGAAAACAATTTAGAAAATTACAGAAAATACTAATTACGTCAGCATGATGTCACTGTGATGTCAGCAAGTCAACTGACCAGTTGGCTGGTCAACCTGACAGGTGGGGCCCATCTGTCATAGGCTAGACAAATTAAACAGTAGGTTAAACTGACTAATTTAACTAATTAGCTAGTGGGACCCACTGTCAGAGACTGTTTAGTTAACTAATTAACTAACAGATTAATTAGCATCTTCAATTAACATTTTATTTATTTTTTAAAATGTTTTAAATGGTGGGGCCCACATATCAGTTGCCCACGCTGCCTAGTCAGCGGGGTTGACCTAGTCAACCTTGACTGGTGGTCCCGCAGGGCCCACGGGCAGTGGCACAGGGGTGGGCCCCTGCCGGTGCCAGGTCTTCGCTGTCGCCGGAGTAGCTCCGGCGCCCGTTTCGCGCGGCGGGCGTCGCCGGGATTTCGGCGCGTTCGAAAGAGGGAGCCGAGGCGCGTCGTTTGGCGGTGGTGCCGCAGCCAGAGATGGCCGGTAGGGCTGCCAGCGTCGAGCCGCAGCGGCGGTGAGCTCCAGGTCAGAGAGGGGAAACGGCTACGGGCTGTTTTCGGGCGCGCGAAGTAGATAGGCGGGTGCTACGGCTCACCAGGAGTGCGTTGGAGCTACTGGTTCGAGCAGTGAGGCACGGGGAGCACAGAGCTCGCGGCCATGGCGGGGGCCAGAGCTCGGCTATGATTAGAGCTAGCTACGGGGTGACATCGAGCGAAGCAGAGGCAGGGGAGGCTCGCGGCTCACCTAGCAGGCACACGGAGGCCCTTCGGGTGCACGGGAGCGTAGTAACGGCGGCGAATCGGCGGTGGCGAGCTGCGAGCGATGGTGGCACTCGCGGCCATGGCGGGGGCGACATGGGGGCGGGGCAGGTAGTCGACACAGGAGGTGGGCTGGGCCGGCTCGGCTGACTTAGGCCCAGCAGCGCGGGCCTTTTTCTTTTTCTGTTTTCTTTCATTTCGTGCCTTGCAAAATGCTTAGCCACCATTTCACTTTGGTAAAATATGGAGATTGGCTCAATAAATACTAGGCAATATTTATTACTGCCAGAAAAGGGTTTGGAGAGAAAAAGATCTCATCTGAATTTTTATTAAATGAATTGGCAATTTAAATTGTTGTTTTGGTACTGTTTTGATTTTCTAGGGGCATCTTAACAGTCCAATAAATGTTGGTTTCTATTTTACAATTGTTTATGGATTATTTGTTAAATGATGATCATTTTTGCAGCAACTTTTGTGCAACTTTAAATTGCACTTTGAATTTGAATTGAACTCAGTGGAGGAATTTGAAATGAGAAAATAACCACTGTGATCAAGCAATGCAAAGGATGATGACTTGGCATAATTATGATATGATCACTGTGCTCATTACCTAGGGGTGTTACAATTCTCCTCCACTACAAGAAATCTCATCCCGAGATTTAAGTGGGGAAGTAGAGGGTAACTTCGGGAGAACTGGCCCTTGCAAGGTCGATTATCTGGTGGACAATTTAGGGAATGTGGCATAAGTATCTCTCGAGTTGAAACTTAGGAAAACATCGAGAGCAAAGTATGAAGGTCCAATAAGAAGTTTCAAGCGAATGGACATCCGATCGATACCTGAACAGAGTATGAAAAGGGGTTCAAAGCATCGGGAATAGATCATTTCTCAGAGGGTGGCTCGTGATAACACACAAAGCCAAGAGCAAAGGATACTTCAAAATTAAGGATGTATAGGAGAGTCCGGTTCCGATCCTGTGGAACTGTGAGGAGTGTCGATCAAAAGTAGGGAGAACGGTGACATCTTGCATGGATATGTTAGCAAGGCCTGTCAGAGAATATCTTGTCAGCTATGTTGGCAACAACGTCGGTACCAAGGGCGAGGGACAAAGAGAACCATTTTCCTGCTAGTTGGAACGAGGCGGACCAATAGGCAAAGTTCTCGTCCATCGGTAGTTACCGGAATGTCATCAATAATAGTAACGAGGTCCCACTAACAAGGTTGTACATCGAGGTGTTTTCATAAGTAGGGAATTATTTCTGCTTATATCATATAGATCACAAGAAAGGTTAAACAATCCAATGGAAAGAAAAATGAAATTATCTGATTAAACAGACCAATGAAAAAGGGAAAATGTGTTTACACACAAGAATTGGGAGTATATCCTCCCCAAGGAAAAGCGGAGCATGATACACACGATAGGACAGCAAGTCCAAAAGTATTTAGATAAAGGGGCGAGGGAACAATTATGATATTACCCATACAACGGTGTTTGGATAACCGATCAAGAAACAATTAGCATTGCGCTGCCCATGTTCTTGTTGACATTCGGAATACCACAGTCATGCTTCGAGGTAGCAATAACATGGTGTTTCAAGTAAGGGTTGGATCTAAAGATCACAAGGGATACAAAGGAACGTTTCCAAGATTATCTCGGAACGTAAGGTATAACCAAAAACAACCAGGTCTATGTTGGCAGAAAGTCAAGGGTGTCATCGATGATATCACAAATCATCGAAGAGCAAGGATGGTATCTCTCACCATGAATTCAATTGACATCTCTGAAGAAGCCAAAATGTTGACGTTGATCACGACACATATGTCGAGAGATTTCAAGAAGATGTAATCGATCGACGATGACATCAACTCAAAGGAATAATAAAGAAAAAGATTACTGGAACCACGGGTACGACACAACTCGAAATCAAGCTTAATGTTCAAGGCGAAATGATAAGACGAGGAAGATCGACGTAAGCTTAGCTCATTGTCGGAAATTGTGCTCCGGGAAGAAGGACCAGGTAGCACAGTTAAAATTAGCACGATAATGATATAGTCGATCAGGCTAGGAAGGACGTGATGTAGTATCAAACTTCCCAGCAACAAAGTACTAGGAGTGCTGAATCACCGAGTGGAATCGATTCATTGTTCGGTGGTCTCGGTTGACGACAACCCAGAACCCGTGGAGTGACTATGACAGGGAAAGGTATCACTCCATCGAAAAATTCACAGGACGTAGTACAATAGGATGATATCCTCGAGATAGTAGGGCGGGGGGGGGGGTAATACTCGAGGTAGTTCGGTATAGAGGTTGGACAGGCATATTGATTTACAGAAGACAAGTGCCTTAGCTTGTCCGCGAAATGGGATCAAAGAAAAACAATCATGGTCGGGACCACGATTGCAAAGGATCAAAGCAAAGTACAAGATGAATTTATAACAAGGGATTATTATTTTTACAAGCAGCTTCCATGATAAGTTCTACATCAGGTCCACGGGCATGAACACAAAGGTTCAAGGTCGACTCCCACTTATCCAAAGCATAACCTTTCCTTCACTTCTCGTCTTTGAAGAAGTTGTAGAGTTGAAAATTTATTCGACGGAACGCGAGTAGATATAACCCGCATAACTTCCAGTTCACACAGATTAGGGAAGGCATATGTTTGTAGGAGATATGCCCTAGAGGCAATAATAAATGTTATTGATTATCTCCCTGTTCATAATTAGGTTTATGTTCCATGCTATAACTGCAATGATTCTCGAGTCTGCAAATAAAATGAGGCTCGGAGGAAGACTCATATGCACGTGTGGGATAATAAACAGTAAAATGTATTCCTAGTCTGGCCTCTAAGACTAGCTCAAGTGTTGCATGATGGTTCTGTTTTCCTGATCATGGGCATGTCTATGCCAGCAACTTTGAGGGCACAGTGTTAGAAGAACATTTGTGTTGAATCGACCCAATTGATGTTATGCTATGAGATTCTTTCGTCACAAGTTAATGGTTAATAACACAGAGATGGTTAACGTTTGCATGATTCCTCAGACCATGAGAGTATCGAGTTTCTTCATGCTTGATTCATGAACTTTGGGGTTTGTTAAACGTCATCCGTAACTGGATGGCTATTACGGCGGCTTACGGGTTCATGGGAAAGTATGTTAAGTAACTTGATAGCTCAAGATTGGGATTTGCTCCTCCGACGATGGAGAGATATCTCTAGGCCCTCTCGGTGTTACGGTATCCATCATCGTCTGGCCAGACACTTTGTGATTTGATCACGGGGATGCCGGAACACGGTAACGAGAAAAGAGAACAATACCGGTAACGAGGTAACTAGCATAGTGGACAAGTTGTTGATCCACGGGAATGCCATCATGTCTCACCTCGGGTATTTGTAACATATCGCGAAGCAACAGGAATAGCACACGGCAACTGGAGGTTCACTCGAATATTCATTCGTGTGGGTATAGGGGTCAATATGGGTGTCCACGGCTCCGATGTTGATCATTGATCGGAAGGGGTTCCGGGTCATGTCTATACTTCACCGAACCTATAGGGTCACACGCTTAAGGGTCATCTATCTGCTGAATACTAGACAGGGAGTCTGAGAGAAAATCACCGAAAAAGTTTCGGACACCGAAAAAGTTTCGGACAGCGGAAAAGTTCCGCAGAGAGAGGTCACCGGATGAGTTCCGGTGAAACTGAAAAGTTGTTTCAGAGGATACCATAAAGTCAAATTGGTTTCGGCACATGCCCGATAATTCTTGGAGGGTGCCAGAATAATTCTGAAAACTTTTGGGAATTTTCTGGAAGAAAAACCAGAAATGTTCCGGAGCTGCCGGAACCACTTCAGATGCTTTTCGCAGATGAAAATCACTAATCTGGAATTGTTCCAGAATGCGTTGAAAATTATATTAGTGGGTACTGGAAATGTTCTAAGCCCACATAAATATTTTCAGTTCGAACGGACGCTGAAAAATGTCGTCGTGAATAGTGAAAGTGCTTTTTGGGTGGCTTCTTGGAGAAGCCACCTTGAGGGTCCTTTGGTATTTTTCCCCTTGGCTTCTTGGAGAAGCCACCCTTGGGCTTGGCCTATAAATAGGGGTGGAGGGGGCTGCCTAAAGACTCATCCCTTCTCACATACAAGTGCCATGCAATGATCTGGCTTCTCTCTCCCTCCCACGAAAAGAGTTTCGTAGAGCCGAAAGGCTGTCTGGGTTCCGGTGGGAACTAGTTCTGGACGGCGAAGCCCTGCCGGATAGTTGACACCGTATGTGTGCAACTCTGTAGAGAGGTCGTAGTTTCGATCTTAGTGCCCGAGGGGCTGTTCGTGAGTGCCTCCCGAAGGGCTGTCCAAGTGACGGTCCGAGTTCTGTGAGTCCTCCCGAAGGGCTGTCCGAGTGACCGTTCGAGTTTCGAAGGTCCTCCCGAAGGGCTGTCCGCGACACCGTCCGGGGGACTGTTTGACTGCCTCCCGGAGGGCTGTCTGAAGGGAAGACGAGGGTATACATCCTCGCGGTTGGGAGGTTGTAAATCCTAGCTGCGGGGATCTGCACCACCGATCGTCATCGACTCTACTTTCGCTGCGCTACGGGTCGGTAACGAAAATGATCAAACCTTGTATGCAGTCTCCATAGTGGTCCTGGGCTGGTGCGTAGGTCGGAAAATTTTTGTTTTCTGCTGCGTTACCCTACAGTGGCATCAAGAGCCGTGCTATGCGTAGATGCAGGTTGCGATCTAGAATACATAGTGATGTATGGGTGTTGCACAATATAATTAGGTAGTAGATGAGTTCTATTACTGAAAATTATTTGTGCGGGTAGCAGATGAAATCTGTTACCCGAGGTTCTTGTTGCTTCCCTGGAATTTGCATATTTCTGATCTTGATAACAGCATGGTGGAGTTTCAATGTTCTGGCAATCCGCGATCCTGATTGATCAACGAAGTGCTAACAGTTCATTGAATTCCATCGTAGTTAAAAAGAAAGATGAAATTTCGCAGATGAAAGGGCAATGCAGATATGATCTGCACGGGGGTCATGCGTATGACGAAGTTTAGTATGGGGCTCGAGATTTTATTATCTCGGTTTTCATACACCCTGGAAAGTTAATCTAGCGACTTGAATTATCATACTTGATGATGGACGTTGGTAGCTTCGGTTTGTTTCGAAACCTTAGAAGCCACGAAAAACTAGTTTTTTGCATGAACCAATTAGAGGCGTCTAACTTGGTTTTGCAGGAGGGTTTACATGTGCATGTGATGTGGTATAGCGGTGCTCATAATAATTTGATTATGTATGAGATGACTATATAATGTAAATTGATTAACATGACCTGCGTGTCATGATTCAGCATGATGGCTGGAGCCATATGATTGCACTTTAAATGACCTGTGTGTCAACCTTGTGTAATGCATTATTTTATTAGCTATAGAGATAGCAATATTATCTGCTGCATCGACAAGGTGGTGGCAATCTTCGCGAAGGTGATCACCGACGTGAATGCCGAAGACGAAGGAATACAAGACTTCTCCGTCAGAAAGGGCTATACCATATCATGCTATTATGAATTGCCGGAGATGTTTATCCCTTATGTTGCACCCTTCTTGATTGCGCGGTAGTCGCTTTTATTAGGGTGATCTCTCACAAAAATATCAAGTAGTTAGTGTTCTCCCAAGTGTAGCACCGTCACGGCACCTAACTTTTCGGGGTATCACATGCTAACATGGGTACGAACGATTAGGGATGTGTGAGGCGGGTGAGTTGAGACCTCGCAGCGAGATCACTTGGTTGTCTTGACGTTCAGGCATGAAAGTCATGAGCTCGGAACACACGCATCGAAAGATGAACAAGAGTCACATAGAGATGTGATTGGCAAGTTTGCCTACCGATTGAGATTTTCGTCATCAGTGATGCTACCATCAATGGCGTTGAATTGAAATGCGGATCTTGAATCACTCACAATCAATTATGAGAGATATTGATTTGAGTGGGAGCGCACTGTAGAATTATCTTGTTTAATTCTCAGTGCAATTAATTGTGAACACTGTCTAAGTGTTATATGCATAATAGTTGTAGAATAATGGCTCGCGTTTCCACCTTCCCTATTAATATTGAATAGCTGTTAAATATCTGGTTAAAACTTTACGGTTGGTAACGTAATGTGAGGATTGTCCTCAAAAGTGCTGAGAAGGACTTTGTCCTATCGCATACTTTCGGTATTCTCTCGCTTATGCTATGGATCATGTGACTCACGTCCTTCGACCCAAAAGCTAGAATTCCGTTTTCAATCAAGTGTAATATGTTTACTTCCATGAGACCCGAACTTCAAAAGTTTGGATAGTTATGTGATATTCATGGAATCTGAAAATCATTTTCAGAGACAGACAAAGGCTAAAAGATATGAGATATCCAAAGCAATGTTTGTTAGCAAACTATTAGTAAAGGAGTTTACTATGCATTAGACTGATAAGAGAGGGATCCAGAAGAACGCCTGTCATATGATGAAAGGTGAAGAAAACAACAACTTAAAGAGAAAGGAAGTGTCCAAAGGGTGTTAGTGAAACTTTCACGCCTAGGAAGTCCGGGGCTAACGCCACTCTTAAGTTGGGTGCTTCTTCTGGAAGTAGGAGAAATACTAAAAGTTAAACTGTTAGAAGTATAAAGGAAAAAAGAAAGAAGACTGGAATATCCAGCTCATGTATGAATGTCATACAAGTTTTTGATGTATAGAAGGCTGGTCAAAGATATAGTTCTTGGGAATTATGATTAAATTGTTAATCACTAATTCTTGGGTATTGTGAGTTAATCACAAAGATACCCACTCGATTGCTTTCTGTTGCAACTCGATGTAAGAACTACTATGGCCTGAAAAACTAGCCAGGAATGAGGTTTAGCTATACACAGGGAACATAGTAAATGTTACTATACCTTCCATCGGTGTATTACTGTCTATATTTGTTTTCATAATTCATTTAGAGTTTTAAACTCTAGCCCATTGCATAAGGTATCTTGCAAGAAGGTTGTTCATGAGAGAACTTTTTATGTTCGAAGTTATGAATAACATAAGGGCCATACTTTCATTGAGAATGAAATGTATGTTATGAATAATGATATTAATATATTACCTCTGGATTTACTTTCATAATTCATTTTAGAGTTTTACACTCTAGCCCCTTGCACAATGTTGTTGCAAAAGGGTTGTTCATAAAAGAACAATTGTTGTTCAGTGTTATGAATAACATTTAGAGCCATGCTTCCATCCAGATGGGATGTATGTTATGAATATTGATAGTAATATGATACATCCATAACACTGACGCTAAATGTCGCAAGACTAAGAGAATACCACACAAGTGTGGCACTACATTTGGTCACATTGGAGAAACCCGCATGGATAAATTCCATTATGATGGATTTTTGAAGTCCTTTGATTTTGAATCATCTGACACTTGCAACTTTCCTCCGAAAAGTGAAGTGACTGAAATACCGTTCACAGGCCATAAGGAACGGACAACAAACTTATTGGTGATCATACATTTGATGGGTGTAGTCCGATAAATGTTGTTAGTAGTGGATTTATCTATCTTCAGAAATGACTCAAGTAGATATGTGGATATTTACTTGATGAGACGTAAGTATGGATCTTTTGAATTCATTCAAAAGGTTTTCAAAAATGAAGTAGATGGTTATTGTAACAAGAAAATTATGTTTCTACAATTCGATTGCAGAAAGGAATATTTGAGTTACAAGTTTAGCGAATGTCTGATGAGTTCTGAAAGTAGTTTCATAACTTGCACCTCCCGGAACACCATTGCATGTGGAAAGTCCGTGAAGATGTAATCAAACCATTTATGACATGGTAAGATCAAAGATGACATATATAAATTTGCCATTATCCCTTTTAAAGAGTGATGCTTTAGAGACTACGGCTTTTACACTGAAAAGAGCTCCATCAGGTCTGTTGAAATGACGCCATGGTATGGTACGCCCAACCATGTTATATCTTTTCTTAAACATTTGGAATATGGGGCTTGTGTAAAAGGTTACAAACCTATTCCAAATCAGACAAGTGCTACCTTGTAGGTTATCCCAAGCAATTGGGTATTCCTCCCTCACTATACCGAGGCAAATAGGTTTGCCACAAAGAACGGTATCCTTTTTGAAGAAAATGGTTCTTTCAAAAAGGTGAGTGGGAGAATAGTGCAACTCGACGAGGTAAACAGTATCTTCGTCATCAGGTCAAAGGAAAGAGACCTTGGAAGTAATTCCGGAGTTTCCTACTGCGACTGATACGGAAGTCTCTAGAATAAAATGTATGGACTTCAGTCGAACTTGCAGCTGAACCACGTAGGCAAGGCTCGTGCAAACCTCTCAGGTGCGCAAACGAGATATTGTTGTTAGACAACAGTATACCTACGATACACAAGGAAGCGTTGATGGGCCCTGACTCCGGAATTGGCTAAATGCCAATACAATCCGAGATAGTCTCCATATAAATGTTTCAAGATTAAAACCTTGATACACCTTTCGGAAGACTTAGAGTCTAACGAATTTTATGGAACTAAAAACTGATACGGGTAAAAATGTTTTATCCATAAAGCTCGACTTGTTACAATATACAAGTTCAAGGAGTTGACTACGATGAGGTTGTTTCACCGTAGCGATGCTTTAAGTCGGTTCGGGTTGAACTAGCAATTAATACATATTTCAAATCATGAGATATGAAACAAAGGATGACAAAAGGATTTCCATCTGATGGAAATAAAACCAAGGACTTGCATGTGTTACAGTCCAAGGTATTTTGTCATTCCAGAGGATGCTAGTAAGTATGCAAACTTCAGAGTTCCAGCAATGGACAGAAGAGAGCAAAATGGAGTTGGAATCTTCGTGTTTTGATGAAATGGTCAAAGGGGTTTGACTTCATCAATGGGTAAAGAAGATTCTTATGATTCAAGAAAGTAAGTGGGAGCATAATAAAATTTCTAAAAAACGTTGTGTGCTTGACACATTGTTAATTGGAAATAAATTTCTTGACACGAATTAGGACTTCATTTGAAAATAGTTTTTCGATGAAGTGCTTGGGCTAAATAGCCTTTATATTAGGCATGATGATCTATGGAGATAGATTTACCTAATGGGTCTGAGCAAAGATACATATTGACAAGATTCTAAAACCTTTTAGCATTAAAAACATCAAGGAGTGATTCTTGCCGAAGTCACATGGAAAGAGTTTTTGCAAGACTCGGTGTCCCAAAACACTGATGAGCAAAATACATGATGGAGATTCCACACACTCTTGTGTTTGGATTAATCATGTATTCCATGGTATGTAAAAACAAACCAGATATGTCCAATACTCCCAAAGTTGTTGCGAGTATAGATACCAAAGTGATCAAAAGTACTGATCATGGGACAACAGTGAAAAAGGGTCATTGAGTACTATAGTAGCACCGATGACATGTTTTCTCGCAAGCGGAGATCATGAAGAGTTCATTGTAAAAGGTTACATCAATACAGTCTTCATCCATGCTCCAAGCGATTTTCGATTTAAATTGAGGGTTTTGTGTAACACACAATATGGTGGCACGGTAGTTGGAAATTGTTCCAAACAAGTTACTGTGGCGAATTCTATAACAGAGGCGAAGTATGTTGCCGCTTTTAAAAGCGACAAACAAGATGTTGAATCATATAGTTCATTCATGAACTTAGTATGGTTCCAAGATGGCTTTTGTCAAGGGGACACTACTGCAAGTAGTTGCTCCATAACTCAGTCTGAGGAATCCAGGTTCGACCTGTGATTCGCATACATACCAAGCCAAGTCCACACAAAATATGACTTTTGTGAAAGCGTGAAAACACGAGGATATGCAAAGATACACACGGAGCTGAAGTCGTCAGATCCGTTGGACATTCAGGCTATACCACAAGCGAAGCATATTTACACCGGTGTGCCACAGGTGTAAAGTGCATTAGCATTAACTAGATTATTGACTCTAGTGCAAGTGGGAGTCTGTAGGAGATATGCCCTAGAGGCAATAATAAATGTTATTGATTATCTCCCTGTTCATAATTAGGTTTATGTTCCATGCTATAACTGCAATGATTCTCGAGTCTGCAAATAAAATGAGGCTCGGAGGAAGACTCATATGCACGTGTGGGATAATAAACGGTAAAATGTATTCCTAGTCTGGCCTCTAAGACTAGCTCAAGTGTTGCATGATGGTTCTGTTTTCCTGATCATGGGCATGTCTATGCCAGCAACTTTGAGGGCACAGTGTTAGAAGAACATTTGTGTTGAATCGACCCGATTGATGTTATGCTATGAGATTCATTCGTCACAAGTTAATGGTTAATAACACAGAGATGGTTAATGTTTGCATGATTCCTTAGACCATGAGAGTATCGAGTTTCTTCATGCTTGCTTCATGAACTTTGGGGTTTGTTAAACGTCATCCGTAAATGGGTGGCTATTACGGCGGCTTACGGGTTCATGGAAAAGTATGTCAAGTAACTTGATAGCTCAAGATTGGGATTTGCTCCTCCGACAATGGAGAGATATCTCTGGGCCCTCTCGGTGTTACGGTATCCATCATCGTCTGGCCAGACACTTTGTGATTTGATCACGGGGATGCCGGAACACGGTAACGAGAAAAGAGAACAATACCGGTAACGAGGTAACTAGCATAGTGGACAAGTTGTTGATCCACGGGAATGCCAACATGTCTCACCTCGGGTATTTGTAACATATCGCGAAGCAACAGGAATAGCACACGGCAACTGGAGGTTCACTCGAATATTCATTCGTGTGGGTATAGGGGTCAATATGGGTGTCCACGGCTCCGATGTTGATCATTGATCGGAAGGGGTTCCAGGTCATGTCTATACTTCACCGAACCTATAGGGTCACACGCTTAAGGGTCATCTATCTGCTGAATACTAGACAGGGAGTCTGAGAGAAAATCACCGAAAAAGTTTCGGACACCGAAAAGTTTCGGACAGCGGAAAAGTTTCGCAGAGAGAGGTCACCGGATGAGTTCCGGTGAAACTGAAAAGTTGTTTCAGGGGATACCATTAAGTCAAAATGGTTTCGGCACATGCCTGATAATTCTTGGAGGATGCCAGAATCATTCTGGAAACTTCTGGGAATTTTCTGGAAGAAAAACCGGAAATGTTCCGGGGCTGCCGGAACCGCTTCAGATGCTTTTCGCAGATGAAATCACTAAACTGGAATTGTTCCAGAACGCGTTGAAAATTATTTTAGTGGGTACTGGAAATGTTCTAAGCCCACATAAATATTTTCAGTTTGAACGGACGCTGAAAAATGTCGTCGTGAATAGTGAAAGTGCTTTTTGGGTGGCTTCTTGGAGAAGCCACCTTGAGGGTCCTTTGGTATTTTTCCCCTTGGCTTCTTGGAGAAGCCACCCTTGGGCTTGGCCTATAAATAGGGGTGGAGGGGGCTGCCTAAAGACACACTCCTTCTCACATACAAGTGCCATGCAATAATCTGGCTTCTCTCTCCCTCCCACGAAAAGAGTTTCGTAGAGCCGAAAGGCTGTCTGGGTTCCGGTGGGAACTAGTTCTGGACGGCGAAGCCCTGCCGGATAGTTGACACCGTATGTGTGCAACTCTGTAGAGAGGTCGTAGTTTCGATCTTAGTGCCCGAGGGGCTGTTCGTGAGTGCCTCCCGAAGGGCTGTCCAAGTGACGGTCCGAGTTCTGTGAGTCCTCCCGAAGGGCTGTCCGAGTGACCGTTCGAGTTTCGAAGGTCCTCCCGAAGGGCTGTCCGCGACACCGTCCGGGGGACTGTTTGACTGCCTCCCGGAGGGCTGTCCGAAGGGAAGACGAGGGTATACATCCTCGCGGTTGGGAGGTTGTAAATCCTAGCTGCGGGGATCTGCACCACCGATCGTCATCGACTCTACTTTCGCTGCGCTACGGGTCGGTAACGAAAATGATCAAACCTTGTATGCAGTCTCCATAGTGGTCCTGGGCTGGTGCGTAGGTCGGAAAATTTTTGTTTTCTGCTGCGTTACCCTACAATGTTCAACCCATCGGGGTATCTTAGGAACATATACCACAAACTGCAGGACTAATGAACTCAAGCTCGGAAGCAGAGCATGGTGGATAAAAGCGGGGGATACAATTTACCAAGGATATAATGTATCAGCGAAAGAACTCACAAGAATTTTGGATGTGAAGGACACTATCGGATAATAAGCCGGCAATGGGTCTGGCAGTCCCCGACGAAGCTGATGTGAGTATCGGTACTCAACCAGAAGAAGAAAGAATGCAAAGGCATCGGATTATAGAGACAACTGAATGATTCGAGGCTTAAATACGAACAAATTATGATTCTCAAATCGAGGGATCAGAAGCAGACGCTCTGATCAAAAGATGAGCAAGTTGGATCAAGTTGGATGGACAATCAATCAAGGCGTGATTTGCCGAGAATCAGCTCATGTCCGGAATGACGTCTAAGCCGAAAGAATGAATTCTAGGAATTAATTGATGATAGCAAGCATTCGCATACATGATGAATCAAGGAACTAAAAATGATGGCGACAAAGGATGCCAATAAGATTACTAGACATATGGAATTACCCATAATGCAAGAATGCAAGGATTTCAAGAGCAATAGGCTGCAGAGGATTTTTGGAAGATCGGATAACATTTCTAAGAATTTGGCGAGTCACATAGACAACTGGGGATGAACGAATCCCTGGTAAGTGTGAGGAATTATTCGCAAAGAGAAAAGAAGCTACAAAGCAGTAGGCACGAAGGACTCTCGGAACGACGGAGAGTATTTTGGGGTATCTTGTGAAAACAAGAGCGACTGGGAATAAAGATACAAACGGCAAGGATGTGTAGTTATCCACGAGGATTTATCGGTGGTTGGGAATTGCAAAGCGATGGCACAAAGTCTCGAGAGAACATCATAGAGTATCTTCGGAATCTTCTGGTGCAGCAGGCGATCATCTGTAGTGAAGGGGCTCTCCGGGATGAAGTGGTTACGAGAACCTAACGTCAGAGTTAGTAAAATCTTTAACTCGAATAGACGAGAGATCAGAGTCCCAGGGTAAGGAAGAGGAATAAAACATCCTAATACCACCCAATTGGCGGCGTGGGCCCATAAGCCACATAGACATGTTAGTAAAACAACTTTCATAGACTAGACTCAACTTCGGCCAAGGAGTTGGAAAGGGGGTTCCTACAGGCAGTCGGCTCTGATACCAACTTGTGACGCCCCGGCTCAATCATGCACTAATCATACACGCAAATTCACACGATCAAGCCTAAGGACTCACTTGAAGATATCACAGTACAACTCTAGACACAAATTTAAGTCATACAAGCTTTATATTACAAGCCAGGGGCCTCGAGGGCTAGAATACATAAGCTCGCTTACAAGCGTTAGCGGAAGCATCAGATATCTGAGTACATATATAAAAGATAAAACAGATAGGCCTTTAAAAGGCGGGGCAAAACAAAGACTATGATCGAAAAGGCGCAGGCCTCCTGCCTGGGACCCTCCGATCCTACTCCTGCTCGTCAGCCAACTCGTAGTAGTAGCCTCCCTCGGAACGGTAGTAGTAGTCGTCGGCGGGGGCAACTGTCTCCTAGGCTCCGTCATCTGGTCGCATCATTCGGGTATAGGGAAAAAGAGGAAGCAAAGCAACCGTGAGTACTCATCCAAAGTACTCAGCAAGACTTACATCAGATCTATTCTATCTATGCAACATGATCAAAGGAAGGCTGTATATGTGGACTGGACTGCAGAAATGCCAGAATAGAGGGAAGGCCTAGTCCTATCGAAGATTAGCATCTTTAGCGGTCTTGCAGCATTAGAAGAGTTCAGAATAGCATAATATAATTAATAAGTATATTGTAACAACAACGCCCAGAGATCCGTTCTCGTCTCCCTACGAGAAAGCAATCCCGGAGCCATCATATCCATATCTCATCCAAATATTAAGTTCTAGTTGTATCGATCGGGATACAACTCCGAGCGTCCATTACCGAGGATCCGGCTATTCGAATAGATTTATTCTTCCCTGCAGGGGTGCACCAACTTACCCACCACGCTCGATTAACTTTGGCTGGACTCATAGTAACTCTCGCGGGTACCCCTCGTAGCCGACCCGTCTTCTAACATGGTTCATCGTTAAAGTCATAGTAACTGTGTGTCCAAACACCAAGGGGGAAATCCGAGGAATCACCCTCGATGGATTCCCACTCGATGTAACCGACAAGGTGAACTTAGAAGGAATCACCCACGAGGTTCACACTTGAGGTGTTGCACGACAGCGTCGTTATCGGGAGTGGTGAAGGAGGAATCAGCCTTGATGACCACGACCGAATAGCTACTCTGCTGAGTTAACATCAGAAGTGATCTACGAGGTATCACCCTCGGCACTAGATGGTAACGCTGCAGTGTCGTACAGATAAGGGGGTTGTGATGTGATGTGTCGGGTCCTGGCCATTGATCACGTGGATCAAGTCAACTGATAATGTAGCGGGGGCAACTAGGACAAGGTGTGGGGGTCACTGATAGATCACTAATCATCCTATACTAAGCAGTTTAGGATAAACAGGTAAGGTACAAGAGCAGGTTATAAAATCAGGCTATGCATCAGAATAGGATTTTTCGAAAGCAGTAGCAGTTCTAATGCAAGCACAAGAGCGAAGAGAATGGGTGATATAGGCATGTTCAAGGAGGGGGGTTGCTTGCCTGGAAGCTCTGCGGCAAAAGCAGGGTCGTCCACAGCGTAGTCGGTCTCCGGAGCTGCGTCGGTCTTGGGAACTATGTCGGTACCGGGATCTACCGAGAGAGAAGAGGGGGAAGAAACAGATAAATACACGGCAAACATATGCAACACAGAGCATGCTATGCTAATGAGCAGTGCAGGGTTGCCTAAAAGCATGTCTAAACCATTTTAGTTTTGATAGGATTAAAGTCGGAATTATTAGCCGGTATGTATGCACTATTCATCTATCGGAAAAGGACGAAAAGTTACGGGTTCACCTTCGTAGAGGGTCCCGACACGATAATAGACGGCACGATCGGATTCGTCCAGTTTTTCTTATCAACTCTCCTGTAGAAAGTTTTTTCGATCCGAGGTACGATTTATTTTCTATGATTTTTCAAAGTTTTTAGCATTTTTCTGAAATTGAAAACAATTTAGAAAATAACAGAAAATACTAATTACGTCAGCATGATGTCACTGTGATGTCAGCAAGTCAACTGACCAGTTGACTGGTCAACCTGACAGGTGGGGCCCATCTGTCATAGGCTAGACTAATTAAACAGTAGGTTAAACTGACTAATTTAACTAATTAGCTAGTGGGACCCACTGTCAGAGACTGTTTAGTTAACTAATTAACAAACAAATTAATTAGCAGCTTTAATTAACATTTTATTTATTTTTAAAAATGTTTTAAACGGTGGGGCCCACACGTCAGTTGCCCACACTGCCCAGTCAGCGGGGTTGACCCAGTCAACACTGACTGGTGGTCCCGCAGTGCCCACGGGCAGTGGCACAGGGGTGGGCCCCCGCCGGTGCCAGGTCATCGCCGTCGCCGAAGTCGCTCCGGCAACAGTTTCGCGCGGCGGCGCGCGGCGGGCGGCGCCGGGATTTCGCCACAGGGGGTCTCCGGACCCGTGCGACGGCGCGTTCGAAAGAGGGAGTCGAAGCGCGTCATTTGGTTGTGGTGCCGCAGCCGGAGATGGCCGGTAGGGCTGCCAGCGTCGAGCCGCAGCGGCGGTGAGCTCTGGGTCAGAGAGGGGAAACGGCTACAGGCCGTTTTCGGGCGCGCGAAGTAGATAGGCGGGTGCTACGGCTCACCAGGAGTGCGTTGGACCTACTAGTTTGAGCATTGAGGCACGGGGAGCATGGAGCTCGCGGCCATGGCGGTGACCAGAGCTCGGCTACGACGGGAGCTAGCTACGGGGCCACATCGAGCGAAGCAGCGGCATGGGAGGCTCGCGGCTCACCTAGCAGGCACACGGAGGCCCTTCGGATGCACGGGAGCGCAGTAACGGCGGCGAATCGGCGGTGGCGAGCTTCGGCCTCCCGAGGAAGAAGCAAGGGTCGGGGCAGCTTCTGGAGGCGTCCGGCGTCGCGTGGCTCGACGGCGAGACGTGGACGACAGAGACGGAGCGCGTGACGAGATGGAGAAGCGAGGCAGCGATCGAGGCTACGCAGACGGCAGCGGCGTGGCCATGGCGGCTCTCGGGCGCGACAGTATTCGAGGGAGAGAGCAACGGAGGGAGAGGGAGGAGTGGATAACGGCAACGGCGAGGACGAGGGGCTCCTCCTTATCCCCTCAGCTCACCTGCTCCGCAGCGGTGGCGCGCGCGGCCATGGAGGCGGCGACAGGGGGGCGGGGCAGGTAGACACAGGAGGTGGGCTGGGCCCGCTCGGCTGACTTAGGCCCAGCAGCGCGGGCCTTTTTCTTTTTCTTCTTTTTCTGTTTTCTTTCATTTCCTGCCTTGCAAAATGCTTAGACACCATTTCATTTTGGTAAAATATGGGGATTGGCTCAATAAATAATAGGCAATATTTATCACTGCCAGAAAAGGGTTTGGAGAGAAAAAGATCTCATCTGAATTTTTATTAAATGAATTGGCAATTTAAATTGTTGTTTTGGTACTGTTTTGATTTTCTAGGGGCATCTTAACAGTCCAATAAATGTTGGTTTCTATTTTACAATTGTTTATGGATTATTTGTTAAATGATGATCATTTTTGCAGCAACTTTTGTGCAACTTCAAATTGCACTTTGAATTTGAATTGAACTCACTAGAGGAATTTGAAATGAGAAAATAACCACTGTGATCAAGCAATGCAAAGGATGATGACTTGGCATAATTATGATATGATCACTGTGCTCGTTACCCAGGGGTGTTACAACAAACACACCCATACAGAAAACTAAAATTAGAATGAAATCCTTGGGCGTGCTGAAGTCTACTTCCTCTTGCATCCATCGGCGGCGCGCTGTGAGCATAGCTCGATGCCGCCTCTGGGACACCGCCTCAGCGAAGCAAACTTTTTTAAACCCAGGAGCTTGGAGAACCAGCAGACGGGAAGTCGTCGATGTAGACCAGGAGACGCCGGCGTCTGTGATCTATGACACAAATCGCTGCCCCGAAGAAGAGAACGCCAATAATTGCCTCTAGAAACTCCGAAGACCACGAAAGCCGGTCGAATCCAGATGGATCCACCGGAAACCTAAACCGACCAGATCCCGGAAGATCCGCCGGAGACACGGCTCCACACGCCCGCCGCCAGTGATGAGCATACCAACGGAGCAGGAAAAGGGTGGGGAGAAAATTATTCCTTCACTAGGGCAACGCCGACGCCTCATTGCGCCAAATCAAACATGATGACTCCCTAAAGAAAACAAGAAAAAAAATCAACTATGCCGTTGCACGCCGGGTCCAAGATTGATGTTGAGCTCGCCGTCGCACAGAATCATGCACCAACGCTCTCTTCTTCGATGGCCTAGCCAGGCCAGACCGTCTTTGAAGAACGCCGTGCTACAACACCAACGCCGCCGTCGAGCATTAGCTGCTGGAGACCGCAACTCGGCCACACATCCCCATCGCCGATCCGCAGCAATCCACTGAAATCTCCACAACAGGCCCCCATGATCAGCAGCCTCCCAGCCGCCGCCGCCGGCATCGCACGGGCTTTGCCCGGCGGCGCACCCTGGCGGCGGTGAGAGGGGGGAGGAGATGGAGTGGCGGATAGGGTTTAGTCACCTGCTGGAGCTTCTCTCGCGAAACCTTTTCCTTCAACGATCGAATCTTATTCAAATTAGACCGATGTCTTTTAAAACACCGATTATGACTTAGACGGACAGACGCACACACTCACACCACCACACACATTCACTCACACAACGTCTACTGAAAACCAGATAGGAGTTGCGGAGCTTCAAGATTGATGAAGTCACCACAGACGCCTCGCTATCGACGGGAACGTCGCCTCCCACTGAAAGAGTAAACCACATTAATGAAACACTAAAGCGCCAAATATGGGGTTTGATCCCGGGGGCTGGGGGTACCACCATCCTCCTAATCATCCAACAACCGGTTGGTTCTCTGTTTCCTTCATTCATTATGACTACGAAATATAAAGAAATTGTACCTATATACGAAACAGAGAGTAGTACGTTATTATGGTAGATGAGTTTAATTTGGTTGATGAAGTGGATCTCTAGATTCATTGTTGGTTGGAAGCTTTAAAACATGCAATATAATGTATACGTGTACACACCATCATCAATTCTTTTTAAACCTATGATCTGACTTTATTAATCAAGTGAAGAAGTTACAACATACCGAAAAATCAGAAACAAATATGAACCAACAAAGAACATTAACAGACTCAAAAGTTGCATCACAACACTTTGAAGTTGACATATCTAGCTCCCCGATGGCATCTCGATGTGATTTCATGCACCGTAAAAACACGTGGATGACCATATATGCTTGCAAAAGTTTGACTAATCTCAAAGGTTTTGAATAGCTGCATGAGTCATCCACCACAGGAGGTAAGACTATTAGATCATTGAACGCACTCTGACCGAGAACACACCCCTCCAAAGGTAGGTCGTCAAAGTGCTGCTTCATCGTCGGACCACCGATGTCAGCCATGGTGATCACCATAGGATGAAACAGAAGAAACCAAAACACCAATAAATCCTCGGTGTCAGCCTCGAAGGCCACGCCGGGACTGGGATAGAGCCAGGAGATCATTATTCCCATGACATCGCCTCCACCGCCGAGACGTTGCTGCCAAGGACACGCGGAACTATCATTAAAAAAGACATAATCTACATGTCATGCAAAGATTTGGGGTTTCGCCCACCTCCCAGCGGCGAGAAGGCCACTAGAGACGAGGGGAACCACACACAGATGGCGGTGGGAGACCCTGGCGGCTAGGGTTTGCAAGAACACATTAAAAAACAACAACAATAACAACTCACAAAAATTGCAAATAAATATTAGAATAAATTATTTGAAAAAAAAATCAAAAAAAGAATCACTCAAAAAGGAGTTGAAATGAGGGACATATGGATGGGCGAAGCATAGCTATCTGCTGCTCATCCAGAAAAACAGAAAATAAACATAATCTGACACCCCGGCCCCGCCTGTCGGTTTGACCAGAGTCAAAATCCTACGCGCGCCGGTGGCAAAACAGGGACTTCGCTCCGATGAGACTCGCCGGTGAACGGTAACGCCATTTTCGGTGCTGAGCACACGTACGTGCTCAAGAGGACGACGCGGACCACATGGTCCAGGACACGTTCTCCAGCGAACTTCGGAGCTCTGGCGACCTTGACTCCGGTGGACGGCGGCAGCAATCGACATGGGGTTTTCTGCTATGATCAACCTTGAATCAAATTGACATGCAGGACTGGTGTGCGGTGGCTAGGGAAGGCTTCGGGTCAAGGAATTTGAAGGAGAAACTTCAACAGTGACGGAATGATCCGGGAGGTGGCCAGTGGCGGAGGCACGGGGTGCTGGCAGGGGCCTTGCCCCCCCCCCCCCCCCCCCCCCCCCCCCCCCCCCCCCCCCCCCCCCCCCCCCATGCTATATGTGCTCTTAATCCTCCATTTGTCAAAGAAAATTAGCAAGATTTAGATGATTTGACCCTGTCTAACATTATATAACATGTTTGGCCCCCTCTGTATTGAGTTTCTGGCTCCGCCACTGGAGGTGGCAGTGGCTGATCTCGCCAGAGGCGGAGAAGGAGGGCTCTAGGGGAAGCATTGGTGCAGGAGTTTTTTAACGATTTGGAACTCTAGGAGGTTACTGGAGACCAAGGGGGAGCTTCGGATTGAGTTTTATAGCCAAATGGAAGGCGGTTCCACGAGCTCGACGTACGGGAGGATGACACGGCAACGGGTGGCCATTAATGGCTTGCAGAGGTGGTAGATGAAGTCGGTTCTGCGTGGTGAAGCTTCGGGAGGAGACAAGTGGTCCGGGGGATGCGCTGGTGGGCTTCCATGGCGACAGGTGGCTCGAGAGATGACGCAGAAGTGAAGGCAGCGCCGAGCGGCGGCGTGGTCGGCACAAGAGGACAAGCTCTGGTGCCGGCGCACTGTGCGACTGGTTCGCGGAGAGGTTTGGGTCGCGGCACGAGCATAAGAACAGCAGGGGCACGACGCTGGTGCAGGGGCACGGGGTGCAGCACCGGCGCTCTGGACATTGCCGATGCTCTGGCCATGCCTATGCGCCCCGGTGATAGGATGATCCAGAGAAGAGGTTTGCCACGCTGGTGTCCACGTGGATTTTAGGAAGAATGGACAGGAAAAATGGAAAAAGGAATCAAGTCACTCATACAAACTTTGATGAAAAATAAATCGGAACAAAAGTGTTTATGATGGATAAAGTGGTCTTCTGAGAATCTGAGGTGTAGATGGAGTTGAGCTTCTAGGGCTTGTAGTTATAGGCCAAAACTAGGGTTGCGTGTTCTTTAAGATTTCTCCAAAGAACAAGGCTAGGTTTATGAACATATGTGTCCTATAGGCATAGGAGAATTAACCATGATTTTTCTGTATTTTTACAAGATTTATTTTTGAGGGTTACATGCAAAGAGATCATTTCAGGGCTCTCCGCTTATTAATAAAACCATCATTTAAGGAACTATTTTAATTATGGTCAAGGTTACTACTGGAATTTAGGGGGTAAGATAAGGATGGGTGAATTTTTTTAATTACAGCATAACTCAAAAAAAAATCCAAAATATTTCAGGGGGAGAGGGAAAATTGGACCAGGGGATTTTTTTTTAAAGGCATCTAATTTCTTATCAAATACCAAAATAATCTATTCATTGTTATTTTTATTATCTTTATTTGCCAAAACTGTTTTGCCCCAAAAATGGGGTGTGACAATCCCAAGATTGGCCACCTTATAAAGAAGGAGGCCCCTGAGAAACTGTTTTGCTGGGGGTGGGTGTGTGTCCTGTAATCTGTTTGTTTGCTTCTTCTGAATGAGACACGTACTCTGCTGCAAAAAAAAAAAAAGGAGGCCGCTACCGATTCGGTTTCCCAGTCCGCTGATTTGATGGCAAAAGCTCCGCGCTGGAATTTAGAGCCTAGGCCAATGAATCATGAGAAGTTCACCGGGCACAACACCAAAACTCTCTGCATCACCATCCGTAATTTGCGGTGGCGCCGCCGGCAAGGGCCCGCCACGTGACAACACGACGCAGTCGACCAAAAGGTTCGAGGAAGGAAAAGCAACTCGACGAGTTGAGCGCCGAAGCCAGGCCCAAGCACCAAGCGGCAAAGTCGCCATGCGAGTTAATCATAGGGCAACGATTTGGGCAACGCCCGCAACTTCATTATGAATACTGATGGGGGCTTGTCAAGGGGAAGTGGTTTGACCGTATTTTCATGCCATGCGTACTATATTTGGGGCCGTATTTGCCTATGTATGCGCGGCCCCCGGGGGCCACGCCTAGGCGGCCAACTTCCTTAGACGACGCGAACCAACCTATGGTTGGATGGTTAAAGAGACTGTGGTATCCACAGCCCATCAGGGTTCAAGTCCTGATGCTCGCATTTATTACTGGATTTATTTCAGGATTTCCGGCAATGCGCATTCAGTGGGAGTAGACGTTTCCGTCGACGACGAGGCGCCTATGATGACTTCGTAAATTTCAAGATAATATGACGGCTTAGTCTTTCGGAGGTGCTCATAGGGGTAGGGTCTGCTTGTGTGCGTTCATAGGGGTGAGTGTATGCGCATGTATATGAGCGCTTGCGTCCGTACTGATGTTCAAAAAAAAATTCCTTAGACGACATGCCCCCCTGTTTTCCTTAAGGGGAGCCGTTTATGTAATAGCCTTAGAATAAAATACTGTAATTAAGCTAATTAATTAAGCCAAGTCATCATATTAATTTTTAAATTTAAATAAAATAAGGAATTAATTAAACTCCAAATTAATTAAGGAAATAAAAACAAAAAATGTTTTCCAAATTATTTTTATAAACCTCAAGAATATGTTAGTACTTCATATAAATTATGTGGGGTTCTCCCAAAAATATTTAGAGTTGATAAAGATTTGCATCTGCAATTTTGAATAAATCATAACTCAATTTAATAGGACAAATTCAGCCAAACAAATAGTAATTCAATTCGAGAAATTATGAAATTTGGTATATGGCTTTGTAATAATGCAATTGATTTATACAAAAAGGTTCATCACAAACAAAATTCATTTGACATCCAAATTAATTACTAAACAATAGCTAATCTAATAAACAGAAAAGAAATAAACTAAAAACACCTACGGTGCACTTAGGCCCAGCACAGCACAGTGCCAGCCCAGCCCACCAGTGCGGTCATCGTCCTCCTCTCCTCCGTGTCGACGCCCGGCGCACCAAGCTCGATCTCACCGTCGGGTCGTCGACACGCCGCCGCTACAGCAACCTGGAGGGTGTATAAGGTCGGCCTCGTCCCCGTCGACGAACCCTAGCATCCCCATTTCCCCCCTAGCACTCGCTCTCCTCGCAAACAGCAAGCACCCGAGAGCACCGTCGCCATGGCCGTCACCGCAACCGTGGCCAGCGACCTCCCCGCCGCCTGAGACTGCCCCAGGAGCACCGCCTGCTTCGTCTACGTTGACTATGAGGATCGGATCGAGCGTTGCGCCACTGCATCGCCGGGATTGACCGCCTTCTTCGTCTACAGCCGCCGCGTGCCATTGCCGGATTCGCCATCATCTGCGCTCTATCGCACCCAACGAGCCTTTCTTGAGCTCCGCGGTGAGCTCCTCTACTTTTCCCCTCTCTGTTGGAGCTCGATCTCGAGCTGCAGCTTCTAGTAGCCGCCGCCGTAGCTTTGCCACCACCGCCGTGCACCGCACCATCGCTGTAGTACTCCTCTGGCCCTGGCAAGCACTTCACCGTGCTCAGGACATTGCCTAGATGCCGCCTGGCTCGTTAGATTGCCTGATCTCCTCGCTTAGCCTCGTTCCCGTCAGCGCCATGTCACTGCCGCCGCTAGTCGTTGATGTTGGTCACATTCCCGACCACCCCAGCACCTGCCGCCGCCACCGTTCAACGCCGCGTTCGAACGCAACCAACTGCGCGTCGAACTGTCGCCTGTAGGACGATTCCGACGAGGCCCCGTGTGTCGCCGCCGTCTTTTTGGACGTCGGCCCACGCGCCACCATTTAAATCGCCGACTGGGTCACCGCCATGTGGACCCCACCTGTCAGGTAATTAGCTTAGCACTAATCCATCACTAAACAGACACTGGCGTGTGGGTCCAGCTACTATAGCCATTAGACTAACACTGTGTCACTGCCAGTGGGACCCACACCCTAATTAACCTTAAAGTCATTTAATTACTCTATTAAAATATGTGTCTATGACACCTGGGACCCACTAGTCATTTAATTACTCTATTAAAATATGTGACTACTGACTAGGCTACAAACTGGACATGGGCCCCACATGTCATCCTCAGTGGCTAAGCCACTGCTGGGTGGCAAAAGTATTTTAGGTATAAAATTTGAATTAAAATAAATACAAAAATTATAGCAAATCTTGAAAAAATCTAATAAACTTTGGAAATTCATAACGAATTCAGAAAATATAAGTTATATATGAAAAATCATCAGAAAAATGTGAACTATCCAAATATGATATTTTAATGCATGACAAACCAAAGTATAATAATGTTAATCTTTAAAACACTAATAGGCCATTTTATAAATAATATTTGGAGTTGGGAAAATACCTTTTTGGTGTCTTCTCACTTCGATTAAATTGTGTAGCAATGCACCAGATTAGAACAGCACCACTAATAACCTTGTCATGAATACTTGTATTGAACATTGCCATGCTTCGTTGTTTATTGTCCTTCGTTCCTTTTCCAGTATTGCTTCTTATTGGTAGACCCCGAGACTGCTGTAGAGTACGACTACGCTACCGAGGAGCTGATCCAGCCTGCCGAGCAACAAGGCAAGCAAACCCCCTTGATCAGTCTAGATATCGCCTATTCTTTCCTTCTTATTCACGCATTAGAGTATCAATTCAGTTATTGTCGGTAGTAGTCACCTATTCCTCTGCATAGCCTATTTTTGTCGCCTATTGTTGCCTTACCTATTATCCTAGCATGCTAGTATATGCTTGTGTTCCATCATGTTGGCCCTACATTCTTGTCGTGTGTCGCTATGCTTAGTGCTGGGCAGTGATCTATCGATGAGGATGATCACTGTGGTATTATATGGCATACTTGAGCATACTTATGAGTATTATGGTATGGTATATTATATGGTGGACATGGACTTGATGGCATGCGACATGATGCGAGATGGACCAGATGGTCGGCTTCAGACGTGAAGCGAGGATGGAGTGTGCTCCGGGAGTTAACTAAAATAATATGATTAAAAGACAATAGGTGGGAGGCCGTGCTGGAGAGCAGGGTTGCTTGTTCCACTTAAGCCATCCTAGGACTTGAGTTCTGGTTATTGATCCGAGATACAAATATACACACTAACCACCACACGGGATAATGGATTATGGGGCCCTCGGCGTTGTAGTTCCTCACCTCGGCTTTTCCAGAAGTCACATAGATTCGGGTGTTTCATTGCATGTGTCTGGCTGCAAGTATAGGGAGATGGACATGAAGACAAAGATTGTGATGAGATGATGGTGTGGTCTTACCTAGAATGTGGGCTGCTTGCCAAGCGTATACTACCCGGAGAGATGGGCTTAGCCAGTCACGCAACGCATGAGGCCGCACTAGGAGTACGGCCAAACTACCCTTTGTGGCTAGGATTAGACTCAGCGTGTGACCTCTCTGGATTAGCTGACATAGGGCTGCATCGTGTCGTTCTCCTCGGCCGACACATCATAGGTTGTGTGCTAATTGCATGGCAAAAAGGGCGGTTCGAGCGTGTCGGGCAATGTGGTGCACCCCTACAGGGATGAACAAAACTATTTGAATAGTCGTGTCCACGGTAACGGATGACTTGGAGATGTATCCCATTAACAGAATAACTTCAACTAGTTACTTTAATAAAATTGCCACCTTAACATATATGCCAGGAATCGCTTCCTCGCAGGGTAGTCTAGGGAGGATTCGTGGCAGTGTAATGCTGTGGTGAGTCGATGGACTCGTGTGCGCTCTCTCTTCTATTGCAGCAGATGCTGGTAGTCATAGTTCCTTTGACTTCTCATCTATTATGGCTTTCTGCAGTATAGTACATAGATATAACCCCTTTCCTTTGATACCGATGCATAATGTAGATAGATCTGATGTAAGTCTTGCGAGTACAACTTTGCACTCACCGTTCCTTATTACTCTTTTCTTCGACCTGGATGTTGCAATTCAGACAGTAGCATTTGGGGGAACAGGTGATCCCGACGCCGGATACTACTTGGATCTCGATGCCGACGAGTAGTTTGGAGGTCCCAGGTAGGAGGCCAGTGCCTTTGGGAGGGTCGTCACTTTTGTTCTAGCCTTCTTAAGGCATTTGTTAAACTTGTGTGTACTCAGACCTATATTTGGTTTCCGCTGCGATGTAATGTTGGGTCATGTGACCTCTGTGTGATATATTTCTTATCTCTGCTCCTGTATGAGCTTTTGTATATATGCTTTGGTCGTAGAGTTGTGTTGTGGTACTACCTATGGTATCTCCCTCATGAGCGTGCATGCTGTGGGTATGATTAGTGCATGCTTGTGAGCGGGGCGAGACAGGTCTGGTATCAGAGTTGACTGTCTGTAGGAACCCCCAAGCCTCTTATCGATGTCCAGTCTAGTTGTATAAAGCCATTTTCAAACTACTAGGTGTGATATGTGGGTTACAGGCCCACATTCACATACAGATGGGAGAAGGATTCTTTTTATTCCACATCCCCTTAATCTGGGTTCTGAGTCATCCTTACCTCTTCTAGGCATAGATTTTATAAAACTCTAGGTTCTCGTGGAGACTTCATTCCTGAAACTTACCGAAGATTGATTCATTCCCAGATGCTCTCTTGTTTTCACAAAATACTTCGAAGTGCTATCCGACTTTTCCAAAAATTCTATATAGTCTAATGCTTTCGCAAATCCCTCTTATCATACCGGGTGATTGTTCCTTACACTTGTGGTTAATTCCAGATGTTGAGTAATCTTCATTGGAATACTTTGCGATTGTTGTTCTGACTCTATTGATGGCAACATGTATGTGAACACTCGCAATCGTCAGACATTCAGAGAACTCTTCCTTCCATTTAAGTTGTCATCCTGGACATCAACTGGTTGTCATCCGACTAAGCTGTGATCGATTGTGCCACTAAGTCTATCCAGCTTACCCATCCTTTTGCCCAGAAAATTTACTTCTCATCCTACATTGTTAGAACTCACAATCCCTCAGTGTTTCTATACTTTGAGTTATTCAAGGTTTCTATAATCTGATGCATTTGCATTCTTTCTTCTCTCTGTGGATTTTGATGTGGAGCAAATGATTTAATCCTTACACCATCATAGTTCTCACAGACCACCTCACGGATCAGACGCCTACAGACTCCATAAACTCATCCAGAACATAGAACCCTAGCCTCCGGAAGGCATCCGAAGGGGGAATTGGCAAGGAGGATATCGCCATCACCATCACCTTGTGCAAGGGGACGTCGGCATCAATCATCTTCACCATCATCTTCACCGCCATCCATCTCCATCTCGTTGTAATACCGAACCCCTCATGGATCACCACGTGTATTACCCGTTTGATCAATTCATGTTTACCACCGCTATTCATATGATGTTTGCCATCTCTATATGTGAGTAGTTCCCTTAGTTCTCGGGAATATGGATGAACCTTGGTATGTATAGGAGCTGAAACATTAATAAGGATATGAGATTCTCTGTTGAATGTATGGTTTAATAGCCTTCATGAATGTTGTGAAGGGGCCCCACTCAGCATTACCACTGCAAGGCCCCGAAGCATATTACTGTCGTTGTAAAGGTTAGGATGTCGAGGTAATTCGAGGTGACAGTAAAAGCCTCAATTCCTCGCCTTTGCAATTGATAGGGGAATAACGGAGAACCCTTGGTGAGGCCACATCCATAGGAAAACCCTTAATTACCATAGTGAGAACCGTAGTGGGGAAACTACGGTAGTGACGTGCGTGGTATGAAGTCTACCTCGAGTAGAACGTATTCTGTACCCGGATCCACCCAATCACAAACATGAAGAGTGAATCAAGTATCCAGCTTAGAACTATGCTACAGCATATGTTGCGTTAGACACATACCAGTGGGAATTCCGGAGTCCCTGAGAATGCTTTAATCCTCTGCCAGTTTCAACGCTTTACTAGCTCCGCTGTGCTATTTTAATTCTTCTGTACTTTTACTTTTGTCCGCACTCAACTCAAACTACATTACAACTTTCCGCCCTCATTTTGCTCCACGCCTATGACTAACTTGCAGACACATTATCGTAAGTCTCTATAAGGGACAAAGTCCTATTCATGTGCTCCCTGTGGGATCAATACTCTTACTTCGAAAAGGTACAACTAAACCCTGTGCACTTGCAGAACATGAACCTTCTTCTGGCGCCGTTGCCGGGGAGCTGAGCTCTTTTGGGCTTTGTTTTGAGTTTTGATTTATTGTGTGTCCTAATAGTTTTTGCAAGTTCTGAGCAACCATGGCCGAATATGAACAATTTTACCAGCTTGCTGCATTTAAAGTCTTGGGGCCTTGATTTGGCAATACCTTTATATCTTTGGGGCCGAGACCCGCTGGTGAAACATTTGAAGTTAACCCTCGGCTACTTAGTATGTTGCGGGGTAGACCATTCAGAGGAGATGGTATGGAAGATCCGTATGAACATATGCAACTTTTGATGAGGTATGCAGGGTATTTAAACTTAATGCTTTCTCTTATGATGAAATGAAACTTAAGTTATTTTCTCATACTTTAATCGATCAAGCAAAAGCATGGTTATGTGATCAGCCCGCTGGTACCTTTGACACCTGGAAGAAATTATCCACCGCATTTTTCACTTGTTACTATCTAGAAAGCAAGACTTATAAAGTAAGGCGAGAAATTGGCAGCTTTGGACAATGTCCAGGTGAAAGTTTAGTCAAAACATATATAAGGTACCGATCTCTTCTAAAAGAATGTCCTCATCATTATTATCCACCATGGATGGTGTTAAATTTCTTTTATGGAGGACTTGATAGTCAGTGTAAGCAAGCAGATGATCTTGCATCTAGCAGAGCTTTTATGGAGTATAGCATCACCCAAGCTTGGGGGTTGCTTGATAAAATTTGGTTCAACCAAGAAACTTGGAACTTAGACAAGGGAGGTAAAGGAGGAGTTGAACCAGATTATGATTGCATAAAAACTTTCTCTAAATCTAATATAATGAAGGATATTAGTGATGAACTTCATTTGGATACTGTCTCGGTTTACAGGTCTTGAAAGATTTTTCAGAGTTTATATAGGTACCCAAAGAACATTGGCAACATTACACTAAAAAGGCCAAGGCAACTAGGCTGGTGTCGATAATAAATAAAAGTTGCAAAATTGCCAATACTTTAGATTCAACTGATCCTCAGAAGAAGCCACAAGTGAATGCATTGGACCTTCCACAGAAATGCAAGAAGTGTGTAGAGTTGAAGCATTGTGGGATTAAACCTCACATAAATATTGTCAAAGAACTTGTTGTACCAACAGTGGTCATAAATAACGATATCCAACTTGATAAAGAAACTACCTCTTACTTTGGTTTATGCGATCTTGGTTCTCCTATCAGTATCATTCCTTACAGTCTCTATGCTAAGATTGATAATGATATATCTCCTTGTGCTCTTGAGCCAACTGACATTGTCATTAAGCTTGCAGATAAAACCGATAGGGAACCCTATGGTATCCTTAGAAATGTCAATGTTAATTTTGGTTCGTTTATTTACCCCATGGATATCTTTGTCTTGGGGATGTCCGAAGATGATCACTGCCCTATAGTGTTTGGGACTGCCTTTTTGAATGTTTCAGGCACAAAGATACATTGGAGGAAGAATACTATATCTCTCAAGTTTGGTGAGGAAAGGCTAGAATTTCCCTTCTCCGCAATAATAAATAAACCTTACCCGGAGGAAGCTCAAGAAGAGGAAGAAAGGGAGATATCCCAGCTAGCCAAGATACACCTTCGAACTCCCAAAAAGGAAATAGAAAGAGGTCTAGTAAAGTATGAATCGGGAGACAAAAATCAAGAGGTTGAGGAGATTAAAAGAATTATGGATGCAACTCCTCTAGTTGATGCCCTCATTAATGAAGTCTATGAGGTCCTGGAAAGAAAGGGGAATGAAGAGCTACCACCTCTGGACCTCAAACCACTACCGAAAGGGTTAAGGTATGAATTCCTTAATGAAACCAAAAAAATCCTGTTATTACAAATGCTAACCTTTCAGAGAAAGAAAGAGATAAACTTTTGGCGGTATTAAAAGGATACCGCAAAGCTCTTGGGTATTCAATGAAGGACATTATGGGGATAGATCCCTTGATCTATTCGCATGCAATCCCTATAGAAGAAGGAGCCAAGCCTATAATTGAAAGTCAAAAAAGATTAAACCCCTATTCCAAGGACGTGGTAAGGAAAGACGTAATTCGTCTATTAGACACTGGTATAATTTTCCCTTTTTTCGATAGTAAGTGGGTTAGTCCAGTACATTGCATTCCTAAGAAAGGAGGACTTTCAGTTATGGCTAATGAAGATAACAATTTAGTCCCCACTAGGACTGTTATCGGATATGGTATGTGTGTTGCTTTCAGGAAATTGAATAAGTGGACTCGAAAAGATCATTACCCATTACCCTTCATAAATGAAATGTTTGAAAGAATGGCTAATAATTCTTATTTCTGTTGTCTTGATGGATATGCTGGGTTTTCTCAAATACCCGTTCGACCGGAAGATCAAGAGAAAACTACATTTACTTGTCCCTACGGTACATATGCTTATCGAGGATGCCCTTTGGTTTATGCAGTGGGCCACCTACATTTCAAAAACTGCATTTCTATTATCTTTGCCAATTTTATAGAACGAACGGTTGAAGTATTCATGGACAACTTTGCTGTCCAAGGAACTTCTTTCGATCATTGTTTGTACAATCTTACAAAGGTTTTGCAGAAATGCAAAGAGACATGTCTTGTGCTAAATTGGGAGAAGTGTCGCTTCATGGTTACCGAAGGTGTGGTCTTGGGCCATAGAGTTTCCGGTAAGAGTATTGAGATAGACCAAGAGAGAATTGACATAATAGAAAATTTACCTTATCCGCAGGATGCAAAAGGAATGGAAAATTTTATGGGTCATGCAAGTTTTTATTGGCGGCTTATTAAAGATTTTTCTAAGTTGTCAAAACCGTTTACTAACCTTTTGTAGAAGGACGTTCCTTATTTTTATGATGAAGAATGCATTTCCGCTTATAAAAAGTTAAGGGATGCGTTAATAACTGCCCTGATCATCCAACCTTCGAAATGGGGTGAACCATTTGAAATAATGTGTGACGCTAGCAATTATGCAATAGGCGCTGTTTTAAGACAGCGAGATGATAAGAAGCCCAATGTTGTCTATTATGCTAGCAGGAGTTTGGATGAAGACCAGAAGCCTTTTGCCACAACTGAAAAAGAATTACTTTCTATTGTCTTTGCTTGTGATAAATTTAGATATTATAACATTAACTCTAAAGTGATAATTCACACGGATCATCGCGCCTTGCGATATCTTCTTACTAAGAAGGACGCTAAGCCTCGATTGATCTGTTGGATATTATTGCTTCAAGAATTTGGTTTGCAGATCATGGACAGAAGAGGTGAAGACAACCCTGTGGCAGATCATTTGTCAAGAATGGAAAGGATACCTTATGACCCCATTCCATTAAATGACTCCTTTCCAGGTGAAAGTTTAGCAATGATTAAAAAGATAGTACCTTGGTTTGCAGATTATACTAACTTCCTTGTAGGAAAATATATGCCTCCGGATCTGAATTATAATTAGAGGAAGAAATGCTTTAGTGAATTAAAGTGTTACTTTTGGGATGACCCTTTCCTCTATCGGCATGGTCCGGATGGTATGATTCAGTGATGTGTGCCCGAGCATGAGGCGAATGCTATTCTTCATGACTGTCAGAGCAGCCCTTATGTAGGACATCACGCGGGAGACCGCACTGCCGCAAAGGTACTCCAGTCAGGCTTTTATTGGCCTACGTTATTCAAGGATGCGCACAGGTATGTTAAAAATTGTGATGCTTGTCAATGCACAGGTAACATAGGAAGGAGACAAGAAATGCCTATGAATTACAATTTAGTTTGTGAACCTTTTGATGTTTGGGGACTGGACTATTTGGGTTCATTCTCGACTTCGGATGGACATACTCATATTCTTGTGGCTGTAGATTATGTTACCAAGTGGGAGGAGGCAATTCCAATGCATCATGCTGATGCCGCTACTTCCATAAAGATGATTAAAGATATCATATTTCCCAGATTTGGAGTACCTAAAGTCCTTATTACTGACGTTGGATCTCATTTTATACAAGGTATTTTCAGGAGGATCCTTCGTAAATATGGAATTACACACCACATCGCATCGCCCTATCATCCACAAACAAGTGGTCAGGTAGAGTTGTCAAACTGTGAGGTGAAGACAATACTTCAAAAGACGGTGCAAAAGTCAAGGACGGATTGCGCAAGGAATCTCAATGACACGCTTTGGGCATATCGCACCACCTACAAAAATCATATGGGTATGAAGCCATATAAAATGGTTTATTGTAAGGCATGTCATCTACCTTTATAGCTAGAGCATAAGGCTTTTTGGGCCATCTATTTAAAGAGGCGGGAGAAAACCAATTATTAGATATACATGCTCTAGATGAGTTTAGAAATAAAGCTTATGAAACTGCCCATCTGTTTAAAGAAAAAGTTAAGATGTGGCATGATAGAAAGATCTTGAAACAGAACTTTCATGCCGAAGACAAAGTTCTCCTATTTAATTCTCGTCTTAAGTTTTTTCCAGGGAAACTTAGGTCCAGGTGGGAAGGACCCTATGAGATCGAAGAAGTTTATAATTCGGGAGCCGTACGATTGAAGGGAGATAAGAATACTCCATGGATCATAAACGAACAATGCCTGAAGCTCTACCTCCCAGATGAACAACAAGAGAGCGAGGAAGTAAACTTCATAATGATAGAAGAAGCTATGTCACTCGAGAAGGCGAGAGACAATTCGGTAAACTAGTGTTATTAATAAAGCTCTAATCTTTAGTTCTATACTAGGAGTGAATTCAATAAAAAGTTTCTAAAAGCTTGCAGTTTGAAGTGGCTCTATTTGGAAGTAAGACTATGAATTTTCTATCTTTTGGGTGCTTTGGAACTAACCCCGCAAGAAAAACGGTGAAGTCCTCAAGAAAATACTAAGGAAAAGCAATCCAGGACAAAAGACGGCATATGGTACGAGCATCCATGCTCATACCCACACTCATACTTGGCGCGTGAGGAAATCTCAAAGGAACCAGAGTGATTGACAACGTTTGGTACAAGTAGTCACGCTCATACCGGTGGTCATACCGCCCGAAGGAGGAGACATACAAAAGGCCTCATTTTCTGAGATGGCGCAAGGTATGAGAGCTTGCACTCGTACCAATGGTCGTACCACCCGATGACGCTGAGTAACAGAATGTCTGGTTTTTCAAGACAGCCTATGGTATGAGCAGGTGTGCTCATACAACTGGTCGTACCCTCCCTCGTCTTCATCAGAAGATTTGAAGGAAAAAAAAAAGGTCACGGCAGGAATCGGTATGAGCGGTGGTACGACCGCATGCGCTCGTACCAAAGGCCGTCGAGCGGTCTGTTTAGCTGATTCTTTCCTGATTTTCTTTAACTTCCTCACTAAGATTGATCTCAAGAATATATGGGTTTCTAACCATTATATCAGGCTAAGGGTCACCTCCCTTAGCTCATTATCAATCTAATCTCGAGCCTTTTGTTGCATGTCACCTTCTCCCAAAACTTCGTTCTACAGGATAAAGAAGCCGGCCACCACCATGAGCAATGGATCTTCCTCGACACCTTCCTCAACCTCTGTCAAGATCATCACCTTCCCAAGCTTGGAGGAGGTAGTCCCGACCGGTTGGGAAGATCTCAGGAAGATGAGCCACAAGGTGGAGACGCCGTCAGAGGTGAATATCAACAAGGAGAAGATCACCAAGGAAGAGAAGGAAGAAAACGAAGAAGAAGTGGTCACATCAGATGAGTATCCTACAAATCCCTACTAGTTTAATATCCAGGGATCTATTCCTCTATTTCCTCCTGGGCCCGAACCACGTGAGTGGGGAAAGGAGCCACCGACCCCTGAGGAGATAAAGGAAAAGATCAAGGAGCTCGAGAAAGTTTCTAAGGCATGTGTTAGCACTATTGGTGAAAGGATTGATTCTTATTGGATGATGAGCAAAGACCTTGAAGCTAGGGTCGATGATCTCTTCCATAAGATAGCCCTTATGCTTGACACTATCTTCGAGCACTCTGCGCAGATTGAGTTCCTCATGATGGTGATCAACGAGCAGAAAAAGACGCTTGTGGGGATAGGAGCACACTTCAAGTGCATCTCCACCACATGTGATTGGGGGGTGGACAAGGAAAACAAAGAGGATGCCAACGAGGAAGCACAAAACTAGGTACAGGGATCCCGCCATCTTGATTGTAAGCTTGGGGGAGATCTTGGAGTGCCTTGTATCATTATTTTCATGTCTTTATTTTCTGCAAGTCAAGTTTAGATCACCCGTTCTCATTTAATAAAGTTGAACTCTCTAAGTTCTTTTTATATAAGGGAAGATTCTCTTCCGATGAGTTGTCGATATCATGATGAATAGTACCATTGCATGAGATGAAAAGTATATGAGATGATGATAGAATTTGAGTAGTAGGGCGTGATAACTTACGTGATGATTATAAGTCTTCCACACCCTTGGTGTTAATTGATTAGAGGAGGAAAATAACTGCATATGCCAGCCCATTTTTAATTTTAACTACTTGAATAAAAATGTTACAATATAAGGATTGAGACATGAGTCCAATCGAATGAATAAATTGGAGCAAGTAGCAAGAGAAAGGAGACCCTCTAAAAAGTAACAAAGGTTTCATAAATAAAATTTTGAATAAGAAATATGTTTGTGTATAAACATGTTTCCAATCGAAGAGCAGGAAAATGATGTCAAAATATTTTGATAAAAGTAGAGGACCCCTTGCTATTTGTGCGGTTGAAATAAAGAATGGTTTAATACATGGAGTTATGACTCGTTCACTAATGAATTAATTAGCAAGGTGTGGAAGCCTTCATGATCATCGCAATAGTGGAAATGCGCTAACACCCATCATGATCATTTATCTTATGTGAGTTTCGGTAACTTGTGGTGGACTCAAACTTCTCTGTGTATCCGCACCTCATAAAACTAGATGACCTTATTCTTACAAGCTATGGCACTTGCTTGGGGACAAGCAAGATTTAATCTTGGGGGAGTTGATGAGTCCAAATATTGTTATGTTTTTGCCCTTTGTTTTGTGCCTACACGGTAGGCTTTGTTGGGTTTTATCATGTCCGCGCACTTCTTTTTGTCTGTATTCTCCAAGATGTTGTTTTCGGAAGGTTTGGAGTCTTAAGGAAAAAAAACCAAGAAAAGGTGATGAAATCACATCAATGAATGTGATAAATCATTACCATAAAAGAATAAAAGCATTTGGGAGAAACTGGGAGTTGCACAGAGGCAACAGAGCGCAAGACGGCCTTTGGTACGAGCGCAAGCGCTCATACCACTGATCGTACCAGGCGCCGCCGCCACCTCATGGTAAAAAATTTCACCCACGTGTAATCGAATCTCGGATCAGACGCCTACAGACTCCAGAAACTCATCCAGAACATAGAACCCTAGCCTCTGGAAGGAATCTGGCTAGGGAATTGGCAAGGAGGAGATCGCCATCACCATCACCTTGTGCAAGGGGACGTCGGCATCAATCATCTTCACCATCATCTTCATCGACATCCATCTCCATCTCGTTGTAATATGGAACCCCTCGTGGATCATCACGTGTATTACCCATTTGATCCATTCATGTTTACCACCGCTATTCATATGATGTTTGCCGTCTCTATGTGTGAGTAGTTCCCTAAATACTCGGGGATATGGATGAATCTTGGTATGTATAGGAGTTGAAACATTAATAAGGATATGAGATTCTCTGTTGATTGTTTGGTTTAATAGCCTTCATGAATGTTGTGAAGGGGCCCTACTCAGCATTACCGCCATAAGGCCATGAAGCATATTACTGTCATTGTAAAGGTTAGGATGTCGAGGTGACAGTAAAAGCCTCAATTCCTTGCCTTTACAATTGATAGGGGAACAACGGGTAACCCTTGGTGAGGCCGCGTCCACAGGGAAACCCTTATTATCATAGTGAGAACCAGAGTGGGGAAACTACGGTAGTGGCTTGCGAGGTACAAAGTCTACCTTGAGTAGAAATTATTCTGTACCCGGATCCGCCCAATCACAAACATCAAGAGTGAATCAAGTATCTAGCTTAGAACTATGCTATGGTATATGTTGTGTTAGACACATACTTGTGGGAATTCCGGACTCCTTGAGAACGCTTTAATCCTCTACCAGTTTCAACACTTTACTACCTCCGCTGTGCTATTTTAATTCTTCTGTACTTTTACTTTTGTCCGCACTCAACTCAAATTACATTACAACTTTCCGCCCTCATTTTGCCCCACGCCTACGACTAACTTGCAGATACAATATTGTAAGTCTCTAAAAGGGACAAAGTTCAATTCCTGTGCTCACTATGGGATCGATACTCTTACTTCAAAAAGGTTACAACTAAACCATGTGCACTTGCAAGCCATTAGCGTACGAGATGACTAATCCTAATAGTAAGCTCTAGAGCCATTTTAGGAATCAAAATACACACCTTTCCAATTATCCTGGAAGCTTATGAGTTCTTGTCATTTTGACAGTTCGACTAGATAAATATGTGCATTGGAAAACTGGGCGTCGACCTTGAACCTTGTGTTCATGCCTATGGGAACAATGTAAATCTTTATCATGGAGGCTTCTCATAAAAATAAGTATCCCTTTTGTATAAACCATCCAGTATCCTTAATTCATTTCCTTTGCAAGTATGGTTCTGACCATGTTGTTCTCATTTGATATATCTAAGAGAAATCCATTCCAATGGCTCATCCATTTCTCGGACAAGGCCGGAGTAATTGCATTCCATAGATTAATACATCAATCCAGCTTCATCATGTTCCATCTTGAAAAATTATGCTCTTCTACATCGAAAACCTCATGGAATTGCACTATGTCTCATGAGTTCTTGATGAAGTAATACTTCTCGCCATCTTAGTCATTCCATGGGTTCTGCGTTGTTTGTCACTCGAGAACTCTGATAAGCTAATCGAATCCACCCTACAATCCAAAACACCTAATAATTCTTGTTAAATGGAAGTTTAAAACTCAATAATGTCATTCCTAGCCTGTTTGGCTACATCATTATCATGCTAAACTTGGTTGTGCTACCTAGTCCTTCTTTCCTAGTGCATGATTCTGACAATGAGCTAAGCTTATGTCAAACTATCAACATCATATCGCTTTGCCTTCAAAAGCTAGTCTATTTTTGAACGTTGTGACATATCGGTGGTCCCATCAACCTTCTGCTTCACCATTTCTTTTGCTTTGATCATGCCAATGTTTGATTTCATCTTTGGGGAGCCTCTCGATAAATTCTATTGTGATCATCAATGACATCCTTTTCTTTCTCCCAACAATAATCAGTGTGAGAAACTTTTCTAAATACCATCTTTTTCCCTACTTCATTACTTATGTGTTTTGGCGCGATAATGCATTTTCTCTCTAGCTCACGTGCATTGGTGCAAGTTGTTGCCGTGAACTTTACCAAAGTTTGATTTGTATCCTTTGGAATCATTTCAATCTGTCCTGTAGGTGTGAAGTATCCTTGAACTTATAGATTGATGCCTTCTCTCCATTCATTCTTCTGTGAGCACGCAAGCGCTTATTTTTAAGTGTTAAACCTTCTTGTTCTTCTATGACAACCTCGTCTTGTTTCATTAGTGTCTCCCAACACAGACTTGGTCATGTTTTGATCATGCTTTAGGATTCCCTGCTATTCCAGCAATTATTCCTTATGTATTCTTGTAATCTTGAAACCCAACCTTTACCTAATCACGATATCATTGCTACCTCGAAGCATGATTATGGTATCCCAAACATCAAAGAGAACATTGGAAGCGCAATGTAAGTGTTCCTTAATCGATTATCCAAACACCGTTTTATCAGTGAACATCATGATTTTCTTTTGTCCGTTGATCTAATAGGAGGGGTGTCACTCAAGCGACCTCTCAATATACATCACTGCTAGGGTAGCCCTGTCATTATTGTTGTTGGCATTCCGGTAACACCGGAGGACGAGAACCTTGCCAATTGGTCTGCCTCACCTTAGCGAGCAGGAAAATGGTTCTCTTCATCCCCCGCTCTTGGTACTGGTGCTGTTATCAACATAGCCGACATATTGGCCCTCTGCCATGCCTTGCTATCTTGATCACCCCAGATGACACCTGCCTTTCTCTATTCATCATGGTGGTACAAAGTGGTTCATTTTGATCTTGAGCAATCCAAACGATTCGAGAATTCTCGAGTCGTCCAATGCATGCTTATGCAATGTGCTTTATCCTTCCGTATCAGTTGTGTATGTGCCTTCCAATTCCCAACTTGCTTCCATAAATATAGTTTCCCTTCTATCCTGAGCATGCCATTATTTCGAATCCCTCACAAAAGATCTCTTACGAATTCTAAAGTTTCATGCAAATAAACTATATGATCTTTGCATCAGGAGTTATCCTATAAACTTGGCTTTGTAAATATTTCAGCAAGCCACTTTCCTTAAGATGTTCCCTTCTGGTATCAGACGTAAGATTTATTCCTCGCTACGCTGAACCCCTTTCACATTCTGTTTTAGACATTGAATGGTTGCCTACACAATATGAAACTTATTGTACCTTCTTATGTCACTCTTGTTGTGTTTCATGTGTTTCAACTAAGGGATGCTTACATGCCTCATTCATGGAGCTAACCATTAGATACCTAATCCTTGTACAGATCTGCCCTTCCAGAATTTTCCCTCTTATGTCATTCTTAATATCAATGAAGATCTCGAAGAAAAGATGCCAAGTTCGTCATGACGCCAAGATGCCAAAGAAGATGGAGACATCAACGCAATGGATCGACTTCCTCGAGAAGAGCAACATGGATCGAGAAGATTCATAGATTCGTCACCCAACCTTTTTGCTCTTACCTAACCTCTTAAAACTCGGAACGAGATTTCTTTGAGTGGAGGAGAGTTGTAACAGCCTATGCCAAGTCATCATATTAATTTTTAAATTTAAATAAAATAAGGAATTAATTAAGAAAATAAAAACCAAAAATGTTTTCCAAAATATTTTTATAAACCTCAAGAATATGTTAGTACTTCATATAAATTATGTGGGGTTCTCCCAAAATATTTAGAGTTGATAAAGATTTGCATTTGCAATTTTGAATAGATCATAACTCAATTTAATAGGACAAATTCATCTAAACAAATAGTAATTCAATTCTAGAAATTATAGAAATTTGGTATATGGCTTTGTAATAATGCTATTGATTTATACAAAAAGTTTCATAACAAACAAAATTCATTTGACATCCAAATTAATTACTAAACTGTAGCTAATCTAATAAACAGAAAAGAAATAAACTAAAAATACCTACTGTGCACTTAGGCCTAGCACAACACAATGCTAGCCCGGCCCACCAGCGCGGTCGTCGTCATCCTCGCCTTCGTGTCGATGCCCGGCGTGCTGAGCTCGATCTCACCGTCGGATTGTCGACACGCCGTCGCTACATCAACCTGGAGGGTGTATAAGGTCACCCTCATCCCCGTCGACGAACCATAGCATCCCCATTTCCCCCCTCGCGCTCGATCTCCTCGCAAACAGCACGCACCCAAGAGCACCGTCGACATGGTCGTCGCTGCAACCGTGGCTAGCGACCTCTCTGCCCCCTGAGACTACACCAGGAGCACCACCTGCTTCGTCTACGTCGACTACGAGGACCAGATCAAGTGCTGCGCCACTGCATCACCGGGATCGATCGCCTTCTTTATCTACGGCCACCGTGGGCCATCGCCGGATTCGCCGTCATCCGCGCTCCATCGCACCCAACGAGCTTTTCTTGAGCTCCGCGGTGAGCTCCTCTCCTTTTTCCCTCTCTGTTGGAGCTCGATCTCGAGCGGCAGCTTGCAGTAGCCACCGCCCTAGCATTGCTGCCACCACCATGCATTGCACCATCACTGTAGTACTCTTCTCACCCAGGCAAGCACTTCACCGTGCTTAGGACATCGCCTAGATGCCGCCTGGCTCATTAGATTGCCCGACCTCCACACTTAGCCTCGTTCCCGTTGGCGCCATGTCACTACCATCACTAGTCGTCGACGTTGTACACCTTCCTGATCACCCCAGCACCTGCCGACGCCACCGTTTGACGCGGCATGAAGCCGGCATTCGAATGCAACCAATCACACGTCGAACCGTCGCCTCTAGGACGATTCCGACGAGGTCCCGTGCGTTGCCACCGTGTTTTTGGTCGCTGGCGCCCGTGCCGCCGTTTAAATCATCGACTGGGTCACCGCCATGTGGACCCCACCTGTCAGGAAATTAGCTTAGCACTAATCCATCACTAAGCAGACACTGGCGTGTGGGCCCAGCAACTGTAGCCATTAGACTAACACTGTGTCACTGCCAGTGGGACCAACACCCTAATTAACCTAATTAAAGTCATTTAATTACTCTGTTAAAATATGTGTTTATGACACCTGGGACCCACCTGTCAGTTTTGACCAGTCAGCCGTTGATTGCTGACTGGACATGGGCCCCACATGTCATCCTCAGTGGCTAAGCCACTGTTGGGTGACAAAAGTATTTTAGGTATAAAATTGGAAGTAAAATAAATACAAAAATTTCAGTAAATCCATAAAATCTAATAAACTTTGGAAATGCATAACTAATTCATACTAACTCAGAAAAATATAAGTTATATATGAAAAATCATCTGAAAAATGTGAACTATCCAAATATGATATTTTCATGCATGACAAACCATATTATAATACTTTTTATCTTTAAAACACTAATAGGTCATTTTATAAATAATATTTGGAGTTGGGAAATTACCTTTTTGGTGTATTCCCACTTTGATTAAATTGTGTAGCAATGCACTAGATTAGAACAGCACCACTAATAACCTTGTCAATAATACTTGTATTGAACATTACCATGCTTCGCTGTTTATTGTCCTTCGTTCTTTTCTAGTATTGCTTCTTATCGGTAGACCCTGAGACCGCTGTAGAGTACGACTATGCTACCGAGGAGCAGATCCAGCCTGCCGAGCAACAAGGAAAGCAAACCCCCTTGGTCATTCCAGATATTGCCTATTCTTTCCTTCTTATTCATGCATTAGAGTATCGATTCAGTTATGTCAGTGGTTGTTACCTATTCCTCTGCATAGCCTATTTTTGTTGCCTTACCTGTTATCCTAGCATGCCTAATATATGCTTGTGTTCCATCATGTTGGCCCTACATTCTTGTCATGTGTCCCTATGCTTAGAGTGTTGGGCAGTGATCTATCGGGGAGGATGATACATGACGTATTATACTGGATACTTGAGCACACTTATGAGTACATATATGGTATGGTATATTATATGGTGGACATGGACTTGATGGCATGCGACATGATGCGAGATGGACCAGATGATCAGCTTCAGACGTGAAGCGAGGATGGAATGTGCTCCAGGAGTTAACTAAAATAATATGACTAAAAGGCAATTGGTGGGAGGCCGTGCTGGAGAGCAGGGTTGTATGTTCCACTTAAGCCATCCTAGGACCCGTGTTCTGGTAATTGATCCAAGATACAAATATGTGCACTAACCGCCACGCAGAATAATGGATCATGGGGCCCTCGGCATCGTAGTTCCTAACCTCGGCTTTTCCAAAAGTCACATAGATTCGGGTGTTTCATTGCGTGTGTGTGGCTGCAGGTACAGTGAGATGGACATGAAGATATAGATTGTGATGGGATGATGGTGTTGACGTAGGGCTGCGTCGTGTCGTTCTCCTCTGCCGGCACATCATAGGTTGTGTGCTATTTGCATGCCAAAAAGAGGGGTTCGAGCATGTCGGGCAATGGTGTGCACCCCTGCAGGATTGAAGAAAACTATTCGAATAACTGTGTCCACTGTAACAAATGACTTGGAGATGTATCCCCTTCATAGAATAACTTCAACTGGTTACATTAATAAAATTGCCACCTTAATATATATGCCAGGGATTGCTTCCTTGCAAAGTAGTCGAGGGAGGATTCGAGGTAGTGTAATGCTGTGGTGGGTAGATGGACTCGTGTGCGCACTCTCTTCTATTGTAGCAGATGTTGGTAGTCGTAGTTCCTTTGACTTCTCATCTATTCTGGCTTTCTACAGTACAATACACAGATATAACCCTGATGGCTCTATATTTTATGCATTTTTAGAGCTCATTTGTTGCATGTTATCTTCATATATTATGTCCCATTGAACCAAATAGGTGTCCAATATACATGATTACCGGTTTTTGCACTTTTCATAGTGAGCATTGCACATTTGTGTTTTTATTTGGTTTTTATTAGTTTTCTTTGTTTTCTTGTGTCTACAGGTGTTTTGGAGCAACCTAGGACCAAGCACGATGAAAGAATCAAAGATGGGCTCAATACGGAGGACTTCCAGTACCAGACTTTGGTGTTTCGGAGAAGGGAAAAAGTGATTTTTTTTTTCAAAGTGCTCCGAATCAAGATCTAGTACCACCGGCGCGTTGGCGTCGCTCTTAGGAATCCAACAAGCGCAAGAACATCAAAATCGGAGTCCGTATGAAGAAATGGCGACCATTGTACCGAAGGAGGACAAAGCGCAAGACGACATACCATATGACCGCACGCTCGTATGAGATGATTTCAGCATCAAAAATTGACCTTTCAGATGGGATTCTTCACCGATTTCATCCCCGTTTATTCCCACGCGATCCTTGGACAATAAGGAAGGGTTTGGGAGAGTATAAGGCTCATCTTGAGCCCTAGGATGACCACATCCACGGAGGAGAAACCGAGAGGCCTTCATATAAGCACCTCCAACCCTAGGCGCCTCCAACTCTCCATCATTCATCTACATGCAGCCGTCATCCATTTCCATTGCTACTCCAAGTCCACCTCCATAGAGAAGGGAAGGGCCAAGCCTAGAGGAAGAAGAGGAGTCGCCACCACCACGTGCACCGGCCTTCGGGCCGGTGCGGTCTTCATCACCGGCGCCGCCACCATCGTCATGTCCACCGCCGGAGCCATGCTCCTCTCCTCCACTGGCTTCGTGCCAACTTGTAACTTACTCTCTCCCCCCCTCTATTATGTTTGAGTAGTTGTACTAGTTCTTGAGGATTTGGATGAACCCTTGCATGATTAGTATTTGGTTATTGAATAAACTATCCGATTCTTTTTATATGTATTGTGTTGATCGTCTCATGGTGTTGTGAAGGGCGCACACACAACATTAGCCGCTTATGGACTTCAGGGGATTAATATTGGTTAGCAGGCTGGTTGAGGAGGTAGGTAGTGACAGGGCCTAACTCCCTTCGTCCCTGATCATTGCAATAGGGATTAGTGGGGAACCCCCGAACTTTATGCCATCTCCACGGGGAGACCCTTAATCATCGTTGTGGTAACCGGAGTGGGGACACGCAGTGGTGGCACAAGTGTATGCAGTAACCAGAGTGGGGATGCGTACTTTATTGGCTCTGCCCACGTGAGATCATATACAAGTAGAATTAGTGATATGAATGTAGAGCCATGCTTTTGCATGTGTTGTCAGCATCATACTTGTGGTGATGACTCTGGATCCCACGAGAACGTTTACTACTCAAGCACCGTTTCCTGTAGTTTAGTCCCTTTAATTTTCTGTCTTTTATTTTCTGTTTGTAGTTTAGTAAACACTCTCTATCTGTCTTCCTAGCAACCTACTAAAGTAGACTATTTCCAAACTCTAGTTTGGGTGCGTACGAAACTACGTAAAGTGACGACGTAGTTGCGGGGTTTGTGGTGCCATCCTATTCGCTCCCTATGGGATTCAACACTTCCTTATCATGAAAGTGCTACAACAGCCATGTGCACTTGCAGGACATCAAACCCCCTTCCTTTGATACCGATGCATAATGTAGATAGATCTGATGTAAGTCTTGCGAGTACAACTTTGTATTCACAATTGCTTTATTACTCTTTTCTTTGACCCGGATGGTGCAATTCAGACAGTAACATTTGGGGAACATGTGATCCCGATGCTGGATACTACTTGGATCTCGATGCCGGCGAGTAGTTTAGAGGTCCTAGGTAGGAGGCCTGCTCCTTTGGGAGGGTCGTCGCTTTTGTTCTAGCCTTCTTAAGGTATTTGCCAAACTTGTCTGTACTCAGACCTATATTTGGTTTCCACTGTGATGTAATGTTGGGTCATGTGACCTCTGTGTGTTATATTTGCTATCTCTGCTCCTGTATGAGCTTTTGTATATATGCTTTGGTTGTAGAGTTGTGTTGTGGTACTACCTGTGGTGTCTCACTCATGAGCGTGCATGCTGTGTGTATGATTAGTGCACACTTGTGAGAGGGGCGCGATAGTGTATCTACCAAACTTGGAGGAGTCCACCTCGTGCAACGCAAGAAGACCAAGACGAAGGGATGAGGGCCACCGACGTACGCCCCTATATAAAGGCATCCGGCGCCAAGACGAAGGAAACATTCAACATCTCCTGAAGACCTAGATTAGCTAGATACCAAACCGATCTAGACATCCCATCATGATCATCCACATAGAACTCGCCAAGTTGGCATTCAACTTGTCAAGACCCTCATTGTACTCCTCCATTATACTATCTCTCGATATAATCCCATATAAATTGGAATAGGGCTATTACCCACATCAAGGGGGGCCGAACCTCGGTAAAACTTGTGTCCCATGTTCATCCGGTAACCTACATCCTACTACCAAACAAATCGACGTGTGACTACTGTACTGTTGTTAGGTACTTTGCAAAACACCCTCGACAGCCTCCTAGGAATTGGCACCTGCCCTGGTCAAGGGTACGTGCATTTTTTGTCATACTCCTTTACAATTTGAGATAGGCAAAAACTCTGATATGTGTGATAATAGCCCATATTCCGAATTATGTTCTAGTTCTAGACACTATAGGCCACCCAAAACTGACCTTCCTAAGTTCGATGGTGATAATCCTAGGTGGTGGAAGGCGGTGTGTGAAAAATATTTTGCCACGTAATTTGTAGAACATGATACTTGGGCTAGCTTTGCCACCATGCATTCATAGGCAGTGCAGCATTATGGCTCGAGACTTATGAAGCTGAGAATGGTGTTTATAGTTGGGAGGAGCTATGTGTCACCGTGCATGCTAAATTTGGCAGAGATTAGCATCATCGTTATTTAGAGGTGTCGGCGGGCGTGTGCAGAACACGTGTGTGACACCGTGGACTAGGGACGTCCTTCTACTGGTTCGTGGATGGGTCACGAAGGTGAGGACCTACACTACTAAAATGCATGAAATCGACACGATGATTTACCTAGGTTCGGGCCGCATGGTTGCGTAATACCCTACTCCTGCTTTTTGTGTGGTTATGTTGGTGGATTACGAGCTACAAGTCCTTCCCGGGAACGGGAAGCGTTGAGTGCTCTTATTGGGGTTCTACCAAGTGTCCAACCTTTGAATAGGTTTTGCCTTTCTTGAGTGTGTGTATGTGTCTGTGTGGAAAAAATCCTCTTTCTGTAGAAAAAATCCTTCTCTCCCTCGTAGCTAGGTCCTCCTTTTATATCTCAAGGGCTACCACAATAGCTTCGCTACTAAGGGAAAAACACTGGGTCCGACCAGGTAGGTGAGAGCATTAAATGCTTGGGTGAAGTGTCATAGCCTTCTATCTTTAGGGAACGGACGCCGTCTTGTCACCACCGACCATGGTGCCACCTGCACGGGGCATGACACGTCTCGGAACAGGCGTGCATCATGCGGTGAGACGAGGGTGTGAATCATCCCTTGATTCTTGTCCAGCTCCTGGCGCGCCTGCTCACTGGCCGCGTGGCGCAAGGGTTTTACGAGCGTAGAACAACCATGCCACGTATTGTTGAGGTGATAGCTTGCTGTCGAAGGCTTGCTGAGTGTGGGCCAGCTAAGGACGGTTGTTGCCGGGCGTAGTTGTTACCGGGTCTTGGCCGGCGGGAACCGTTGCCGGGTGCTTCGATCTTGCTTCCTTCTTATCTTGAGTAGGCTCGTTCGATGGGCATGGAGGTCTTTTTAACAAAGATCTGCATGCCACCACCGAGCCTGGGCTTCTTCTGGAGAGTTTGCTTGATTTAGTTCTTCACGAACATCTGCATACCACCACTACTTCAAAGGAGAGAACCAGTGATGTGCAGCTCCTCCTTCTTCTTGGATCTAGTCCAGGGGCGACCATGGCGCACACGCGATTGAGTCCATGACCCTAGCCGTCACGGTACCTGATAACCCACAAGTATAGTTGATCGCAACAGTTTTTGAGGGTAGAGTATTCAACCCAAATTTATTGATTCGACATAAGGGGAGCCAAAGAATATTCTCAAGTATTAGCAGCTGAGTTGTCAATTCAACCACACCTGAAAGACTTAATATCTGCTGCAAAATATTTAGTAGCAAAGTAGTATGGAAGTAACGGTAACGTTGGCAAAAGTAATAGTAGCAGTTTTGTAGTAATTGTAACAGTGGCAACTGAGGGAGTCCTGGATTAGGGGGTCCTCGGGTGTCTGGTCTATTCGATATGGGCCGGACTGACGGGCCGTGAAGATAAAGCAAAAGACCATCCCCCCGTGTCCGGGTAGGACTCCTATATGCGTGGACGGCAAGTTTGGTGTCCGGATGTACTATTTCCTTCTTCTGTAAACTGACTCTGTACAACCCTAGGCCCCTCCGGTGTGTATATAAACCGGAGGGTTTAGTCCGTAGAGGCAATCATAATAATCATAGGCTAGACAGCTAGGGTTTAGCCATTACGATCTCGAGGTAGATCAACTCTTGTAACCCCTATACTCATCGAATACAATCAAGCAGGACTTAGGGTTTTACCTCCATTAAGAGGGCCCGAACCTGGGTAAACATCGTGTCCCTATTGTCCATTGTTACCATCGATCCTTAGACACACAGCTTGGGACCCCCTACCCGAGATCTGCCGGTTTTGACACCGACATTGGTGCTTTCATTGAGAGTTCTGTTGTGTTGTCGACAGAAGAATCGATGGCTCGCCTCGTTGTCGATAACGATGCTGTTTTCGGGGAGACTTTTCTCCCTGGTCAACTCTTTGTGTTTGGTGGCTTCACGCTACGTGCCAACTCGACCGGTCACCTTGAGCAGGTCGACAGCTACGCCCCTGGTCACCAGATCAGGTTTGGAAGTTTGAACTACATTGCTGATATCCAAGGAGATCTAATCTTCGAGGGTTTCATGGCATCGGCCGCCGCTCCCCACCCATACAAAGAAGGCCCTTCGGATCCGCTATCAGATCCCATCCTGGGATCGAGTATCATGCCCACCCTGGCCTTAGATCCGGAGCGGAACACTTCGTCCGAAGATGGGGGGGGTGAACCTTGCCGAACTTTCTCCCATTACGGAGCTTCTAGCTGGAGACCCAGATGCAACCGTGCCGTCGGCGGACCCGGAGTCAAACGGGACTCTCCCCTTCATCGGGAAGCCGGATTCGCCTCTGGACATCAACTCCAAACTCTTGAGGTCTTTGTCTATTGGGCTCAGTCAAGTGGTTATTACCGAACCTAGCTCCACAGATCCTCAGACGCCTGTCTAGCTTTCACTCTAAAACGAAACACTGGAACTAATGCGATCTCTCGCCATCACGGAAGTATCACCTCCGAACTACGCCCAGCTTGAACTGGGGGCTGAGAGTAGGGAATTTTGCGTCCCACCCACCACCCACTTAATAGCCACTGTCGAGGATTTAATAGACATGCTAGATTACGCCTTCGAAGACATCGATGGCATGGATAACGATGTCAGAGTTGAACCAGGCCAAAACCCGCCCATCACTGGGCGTTGGATGGCCACTTCTACTTATGATGTATACATGGTGCACACGCCTGAAAAGAAGGACGAGATGGCACTCAAGAGAAGCCCGTCGACGAACCACCAAAACGCCGGCGTCAGCGGCGCCGCTCACAATCGCGTCGGGCAAAGGAAAGCAATACCGGCACCGGAGATAATGACACTCCGGACAACACCGAAGACTCCGACCACCCCGCCGAGCCTGTGTTCGAGCAGGATGAGAGGGAAGAGGGTCAAGTCAACCCCGACGAACTTACCGATCACGGGGATTCGGAAGATAGTAACCACTTACCTGTCTCCGAAGAGGATATTAGCCTCGGTGACGAAGATTTCATCGTCCCAGAGGAACCCCTCGAACAAGAACGCTTCATGCGATGGCTGATCGCCACTGCACGGAGCCTGAAAAGGAAACAGCAGCAGATTTAAGCCGAACAGGATACGCTCAACGACAGATGGACTAAGGTCCTGGCCGCCGAATAGGGATACGGCTTTGAGCGCCAAACAAAGAGCTATCCTATGCGCAGGCTACTGCCACAATTTGACAAGGTGGCCTTTGAGCCAATACCGTCAAAATACAATCATGCCAATCAACCAGACCGACCACCACATGGACAGGACAAAACGGCCAATTATGCCGAACATCAGCCCGCGCCCCCTCGCTGTAGAGGCAAGGAGACAGTGGCCCCGGGCTACACGTACGACCTACGTCAGGACCTGACCAGTAGAGCCGACCAGACCAGATCAGTCTATGGATCAAGAGGATGTGCTCCAGCATGAGATAACAGCCACCAGGCCTGGAACGACAAACATAACCAAATCCGGGGTCAGCCCCGAACACAGATGACATCCGAACTCCGTCGCGATGTCGCCCGGTATAGAGGTGCCGCGCACCCCATGTGCTTTACTGATGAGGTAATGCAGCACCAGTTTCTGGAAGGGTTTAAACCCGTAAACATCGAGCCATACGATGGAACGACAGATCCCACTGTATGGATTGAAGATTTTCTTCTCCACATTCACATGGCTCGCGGAGACGATCTCCACGCCATTAAATACCTCCCTCTAAAGCTGAAAGGACCAGCACGGCACTGGTTGAACAACCTCCCAGAGAACTCCATTGGAAGCTGGGAAGACTTAGAGGATGCTTTTCGGGACAACTTTCAGGGCACTTATGTCCGGCCACTGGATGCTGATGACCTGAGTCACATAATTCAGCAACCCGGAGAGTCCGCTCGCAAACCTTGGAATCGGTTCTTAATAAAAAAGAACCAAATCATGGACTGTCCGGACGCTGAGGCCTTAGCGGCATTTAAGCACAGCGTCCGTGATGAATGGCTCGCCCGACACCTCGGTCAGGAAAAGCCGAAGACCATGGCAGCTCTTACTGCACACATGACCCGCTTCTGTGCGGGCGAAGATAGCTGGTTGGCTCGTAGAAGCAACAGTACCAGTGACCCCGGCACTTCTGAGGCTCGGGACGGCAATGGAAGGCCACAACACAGCAAAAACAAGCGCCGGAACAACAACGAAAAACAGAGGATACGGCGGTAAACGCCGGATTCAGCAGCCCTAAACCCGGTCAGCGGAAGAAGCCATTCAAAGGTACTAGGGACGGTCCATCCAACTTGGACAAGATACTGGATCGACCCTGCCAGATTCATGGCACCCCTGACAAGCCTGCCAACCACACCAACAGAAACTGCTGGTTTTCAAACAAGCCGGTAAATTAAACACCGAACATAAGGGGAAAGGACCTCCAAGCGAGGACAATGATGAGCCTCGCCCACCGCGCACTGGAGGACAGAAATAGTTTCCCCCCGAGGTAAAAATAGTGAACATGATCTACGTCACCCACATCCCCAAGAGGGAGTGCAAACGAACGTTAAGGGACGTCTACGTCGTAGAGCCCGTCGCCCCAAATTTCAACCCATGGTCGGCTTGTCTAATCACCTTTGGTCGCAGGGACCACCCAACCAGTATTCGTCACGGAGGTTCGGCGGCCCAGGTACTCGATCCTATCATTGACGGATACCATCTTACAAGAGTCCTTATGGACGGCGGCAGCAGCCTCAACTTGCTCTACCAGGATACTGTCGGTAAGATGGGTATCGACACGTCAAGAATCAAACCTAGCAACACTACCTTTAAAGGAGTGATCCCTGGCGTGGAGGCCCGCTGCACGGGCTCCTTAAAAGTGGAAGTCGTATTCGGCTCTCCAGATAACTTCTGAAGCGAAGACTTGATCTTTGGCATCGTCCCTTTTCGCAGTGGTTATCATGCACTGCTCGGACGAACGGCCTTCGCCCGCTTTAATGTGGTCCCGCACTATGCTTATCTAAAGCTCAAAATGCCTGGACCTCGTGGTATCATTACAGTAAATGGGAATATGGAGCGCTCCCTTCGCACTGAGGAGCATACTGCGGCCCTAGCAGTCAAAGTACAGGGCGGCCTCATCAAGCCGCACAACCCATCGGTCATCAAGACCCACCACTCTGCTAAGCGAGTCCGATCCGCACTACAATGCGATAGCCCGGTGGAGCCGGAGCTTAAATAGCAGTTTAGCCTCCGCCAACCGCCCCATAAGGTTGTGGCATACGTACCACGCGTACACAACTACGCACTTAAAATACCTTGGGCAGCGCCGGAGGCACACTGCGGAAAAGGTCCATAGTACGGTTTGACCCTATTTGGACCTGAACTATTTTTTCCACTATAGGTTCGTTAAAAAACCTACCTGATCTACGAAGGCTCTTTTCCAGGTCCCTCTTTCTTACAGACGACCATCACCTCCTCCTCTTAAAGGATTTCCCACCAAGGAGACACGGCACAGACGTGCGGCAGGGCACCATTGGGATCTTGAAACCACTACTTTTAGGCCCTGTGTAAACCTTTTCCTTGTGTAAAGTTTTGGCATGCAAAATAGCCTCAATGTTTATGGCATTATCTGTAATAACACGGCTCGACGTACTCATCAGGGTATAAAGGAAGAAGTTGATCGCCACTTTTGTTTGGCACTCATTTATTTTTGTCATCTGTATGCCCTCCCTACTTCAGACTGCCACACGTGCTTTAGTCCGGCCTTAACACCGGGGGCTGTATTCGGTCCTACACATTTCAAAGTCCAAACACCTATAGGGTACTCTTCGGTGTCCCAGATATTGCATTATATGCATCGGCTCCAAATCATGTCTTTGGTCTATAGTTGGGTTGCCCGGCTCCTGTGCTTACCACCTTACGTTCCGCTCGTTCGGCTAAGGTAGTAAAGGGAGAACTACTGCGATTGTATTTCTGGTTCGTCCGATCAAGTACCTCAGTAGAGAAAGCCGAAAACTGACTTTCATGATAAGCGCGAGCTGGTCGGCGATTCGGCGACTTAGTATTGTACTACAAATCGTTAGCGATTCACTCCGTGTTATACAAGGGGCTGGTCTTCGTCCAGCCGCGTGGAAAAGGCACCGTAGTCCGGATAGCCGCACATGCACCAGGGGCTAGTACTTAGCTCCACAGTCAAACTCCTATGGCTAAGTGAAAGTAATAAAGCCGCATAGTCTGATTGCCTGGTTCACCACGCTGACACCTCCTTTACGGACCAAGACGTTTGATAAAGTGTGGTCACACGTTACGCCGAACACCCCTGTAGCATCTACATGGGGGCTGAAGCCGACGACTGGCAACTTTCAGAAATAAAACAATAAACGGCCACACAGGAGGAAAAATCGCTTGAAACAAAAGGCGCAAACATAGATATATAATCAGCATGGGTTCATCGCATTGTTTGTACAACCCGAACACACTCAATCAAATATTACGTCCTTAGAGCATTGACCCTCGATCACTCGGGCTCCTTCTAGGACGTCATAGAAGTACCTCTCCGGCTTCCGGTGATCTTTGCCTTTGGGCGGGCCTGCGGTTGCCACTTCGGTGGCCTTCATCTTTGCCCATTGCATCTTGACGTGGGCGAAGGCCATCCGGGCACCCTCTTTGCAGGCCAAGCGCTTCAATGCATCAATCTGAGGCCACGCGTCAATAAGCCGCTTCACCAAACCGAAGTAGCTACTAGGGATTGGCTCGGCCGGCCAGTGCTAGACTATCAGGTCCTTCATGGCCAAACCGGCCACCCTATGCAGCTCCGTCAGCTGCTTCAGCTGGTCGTTCAGAGGCGTCGGGTGTTCCGGCGCGAGAAATTGCGACCAGAACAGCTTCTCAGTCGAGTTCCCCTCCTGGGCTCGGAAGAAATGTGCGGCATCGGTGGCACTCCTCGGAAGATCCGCAAACGCGCCTGGAGAACTCCATACTCGGGTGAGCAAAGCAAACCTCTCAGCTCCAAAGATACTCTGCAAAAGAAAGGCCTTACCAGCCGCTATCTGCCTCACCTGATGGATCTCTTCACGAGCACTCCGGGACTCGATCCGTGCCTCTTTGGCATCAAGGCATGCCTTGGCGAGCTCGATCGACTGGTCCGAAGTCTTCAGCTCCAAAGCTTCGCATTTCCTGATGGCATCCTTTAGCTCCTGCTCCACTTCGGCCACCCGAGCTTCGTGTTGGCGTCGGGCATCTTGCTCGGTCTTTAGTTCGGCAGCCACCTTGTCAGCTGCTGCCTTATTCGCCTCCACCTCTTTTTTGGCCTGGGCAAGGGCGCTTTTGAGGGTCTCGACCTCGGCTGCGCCAGCTGTGATTATAATCAAGGCATTCCATGAGTTAATCTCTAAATATACATATCACTTCTGATGTCAAAATAAACTTTTAACATTATACGCATACCTTGCGTCTCATCGAACCGCTTATTAATGTGGTCGATTTCCTCATTGGCCACCTGAAGCTTCCGATTGAGTTCGGAAACTTCTGTGGCCTGGGTGGTTGCCGCCAACAGGGAAGCCTGTTACAATAACAACACCGCAGGTTAACTCTCCCGAATACTATATGGATCCTCTGTCCGGTTTCTTTTAACCGAACAGAGCCTCAGGGGCTACTTTCTGTACACAGGTATATTCCTCTATATGAAAAGTTTTTAGAACATTACGATACCTCAAAGACTGTCAGTAGGCTGGTGAAGGCTTCGTTCAGTCCGCTCTTAGCAGACTGAACCTTCTCCACCACCACACCCATCAGGGTGCGGTGCTCCGCCACGATGGAAGCACGCTGCAATGCTTCCTCTAGAGCGTTGGGCGCCTCCGGATTAGTGGAGGTCGCCAATGGAGCTGATGCTCCTCCCCCCTCTTTCAAAGGAGGCTGCTTATCCAATCCCGGAGCCGTGCTGGTCTCCGGAATGGTGTCCGGCTGGGGCCCGGATTGTTGGGGGTCCCCACCGTCGGTTGTCATAGGGGTCGCCTCCCCTAGGTCTTCGGCGACCGAGGTATTAACCTCGGGCGCTTTCTCGACGGCCTTGTTCGCCCTCCCTCCGGCAAGAGAGGTCCTTTGGGATGACACATCGGTGTCCTCCATGATGATAGGCGAGGGGGCTCGCGTCGGCGTGTCACTCTCTGCCATTTCGGGCGGCAGAGAGTTCCCCTCCGATAATGGGGTTTGCAGAAGCTCACGGGGAGGGCTAAAAGGAAAATAAAAAAATAACTTATATAATGGAAGCAGGTAGACCGAAGATAAACAGTAAGTTTCCGAATACTTACGATTCGGCCAGGGGCTTCACCCTAGGTGCTTTCTTGGGGACTAGTTCGGTCCCTGAGTCTTAACTGTCCGAAAGGGCCAGCTTCCCTCTCTTGGGCGCCTCCCCCTCCGGGCCTTCGGAAGCCGCCCTCTTCTTCTTCCTCCCCTTATGGGGGGAGTCACTCTCCACCTCCTCCTCCTCTTCTTCCTCATCTCCTTCATGGGAAGAGAGGGCTTCGGTCTCTCCGGACACTGTTTCCGAAGGACCTTTATGGCGGGGGCCGCCCTTGGCCTCCTTGCCTTTCTTCTTCTTGGTTTTCTTCTCCGGCGCCTGATAGGGCGCCGGGACCAGCATCTCCGTTAGCTGGGGCATGGCTGGATCCACAGGCAGCGGTGCCGGACAGTTAATCCGCTCCGCCTTTGCCGTCCAGGCCTGTAAAGCAAGCAGGCAATATTATTTCTATCATATCTGAAATATTGATCGGATAGGTCTTCAGAAAGACTATACTTACCGCCGTGGCTGGGTTCTCGATGTCGAGCCCGATGTCTTCATTCTTCTTCGGCCACTTTTTCTGAGCCTTGAAGAGCTGCTTCCATATATCTTCGTGTGTGGTGCCGAAGAAGCGCTTCAGGGTCCGTGGTTTCTCCAGATCGAACTCCCACATGGGAGAGGCCTGGAGCTGGCAAGGAAGGATGCGGCAGAAAAGCATCACTTCAATCACGTTTGTGAGACCAGTGTTCTCACCCAACATGTTGGAGATGCGTTTTTGGAGCACCTTCACCTCCGGTTTGGACCCCCAATCAAGACCCTTGGCGGTCCATGAGGTGAGTCTTGTGGGGGGTCCGAATCTGAAGTCAGGCATGGCCGCCCAATTGGCGTCACGGGGTTCGGTGATGTAGAACCACTCCTGCTGCCACACCTTGACCGTCTCTACGAATGCCCCTTTGGACCAGACGGCGTTGGGGAGCTTGCTCACCATAGCCCCGCCGCAGTCCGCATGTTGTCCGTCGACCACCTTCAGCTTCAGATTGAAGACCTTGAGCCACAGGCCGAAGTGTGGGGGCATGCGGAGAAGAGCCTCACACACGACGATAAACGCCGATATGTGAAGGAAGGAATTTGGGGCTAGATCATGGAAATCTAGCCTGTAGTAGAACATAAGACCCCGGATGAAGGGGTGGAGGGGAAACCCTAGCCCCCGGAGGAAATGGGGGATGAAGACGACCCTTTCACCGGTCTCCGGAGTAGGAATAACCTGATCTTTGTCAGGGATCCTATGCGCGATATCCACGGACAAATAGCCCGCGCTCCGGAGATCCTTGACGTCCTTTTCAGTGACGGTGGAGGCCTCCCACTTGCCCTTGGAGCCGGACCCGGCCATTACTGGGGTGGGAGGCAGTGGTGGAGGAGATTGGAGCTATGGGCGCTGGAGCTTGGAGATTGGGAGACAGAAGCTAGAGGAAGGCGTAATGAAAAAGAAGGGATCTTTATCCTCTTATAGACGGTGAAAATACCAAACGTCCCCTTCTCAAGCCATAAACCTCGCCTGTTCCCAACAAGATCGTGCGTAAGGCACGGTTGGGTTACCCAAACCACATTGATGAGAATCCCGTAATGGACGGGCATGATCTCTGTTTTGACGGGGCGTGCCAATGAGGGCTAGGCCTCGAAACGCGAAACGGGAGGCGTGAAAACAATTCGAAATGTTAAAGCGTATCGCCGAAAAAGTTGTCAGTAAACGACACTGTTCCTATTTTGACATCTTGCCTTTGTGGCTAAGGGTTGTATTGATTATGCAGAGCCGGATACAGTTTCTTTATGCATGGAGCTAACTTAAATTTTTCGGGGAAGGAACCCGCCTTGCAATGCCGAAGATAATCCACGTGCCGAACTCATCGTCATCGAAGACTGGTTCAGGGGCTACTGAGGGAGTCCTGGATTAGGGGGTCCTCGGGTGTCTGGTATATTCAATATGGGCCGGACTGACGGGCCATGAAGATAAAGCAGAAGACCATCCCCCGTGTCCGGGTAGGACTCCTATATGCGTGGACGGCAAGTTTGGTGTCCGGATGTACTATTTCCTTCTTCTGTAAACCGACTCTGTACAACCCTAGGCCCCTCCGGTGTGTATATAAACCGGAGGGTTTAGTCCATAGAGGCAATGATAATAATCATAGGCTAGACAGCTAGGGTTTAGCCATTATGATCTCGAGGTAGATCAACTCTTGTAACCCCTATACTCATCGAATACAATCAAGCAGGACGTAGGGTTTTACCTCCATTAAGAGGGCACGAACCTAGGTAAACATCGTGTCCCTATTGTCCATTGTTACCATCGATCCTTAGACACATAGCTTGGGACCCCCTACCCGAGATCTGCCGGTTTTGACACCGACAGCAACGACAAAGTAACTTAGCAAAGATCAATATGTGAAAAGCTCATAGGCAATGGATCAGTGATGGATAATTATGTCGGATGGCATTCATCATGCAACAGTTATAACATAGGGTGACACAGAACTAGCTCCAATTCATTAATATAATGTAGGCATGTATTCCGTATATAGTCATTCGTGCTTATGGAAAAGAAGTTGCATGACATCTTTTGTCCTACCCTCCCATGGCAGCGGGGTCCTAATGGAAACTAAGGGATATTAATGCCTCCTTTTAATAGAGAACTGGACCAAAGCATTAGCACTTAATGAATACATGAACTCCTCAAACTACGGTAATCACCGAAAAGAATCCCAATTATTGTCACCATGGGGTATGCGGATCATAACACGTAATAGGTGTCTACAACTTGCAAGATAGGATCAAGAACACATATATATTCATGAAAACATAATAGGTTCAGATCTGAAATTAATCATGACACTCGGGCCCTAGTGACAAGCATTAAGCATAGCAAAGTCATAGCAACATCAATCTCAGAACATAGTGGATACTAGGGATCAAACCCTAACAAAACTAACTCGATTACATGACTAATCTCATCCAACCCATCACCGTCCAGCAAGCCTACAATGGAATTACTCACACACGGCGGTGAGCATCATGAAATTGGTGATGGAGGATGGTTGGTGATGATGACGGCATCGATTTCCCCTCTCCGGAGCCCAAAACAGACTCCAGATCAGCCCTCCCGAGGAAGAACAGGAGGTGGCGGCGGCTCCGTATCGTGAAACGCGATGAACTCTTCTCCCTAATTTTTTTCTCCCCGAATAGGGTTATATGGAGTAGGAGTTGAGGTCGGAGGAGGTCCAGGGGACCCACAAGCTAGGGGGCGCGCCCAGGGGGTAGGGCGCGCCCCCCACCCTTGTGGACTCCTGGTGGGTCCCCTCTGGTTGATTCTTTCGCCAATATTTTTTATATATTCCAAAAATATTCTCTGTAAATTTTCAGGTCAATCCGAGAACTTTTATTTCTGCACAAAAATAACACCAAGGCAATTCTGCTGAAAACAGCGTCAGTCCGGGTTAGTTCCATTCAAATCATGCAAATTAGAGTCCAAAACAAGGGCAAAAGAGTTTGGAAAAGTAGATACGATGGAGACGTATCAACTCCCCCAAGCTTAACCCATTGCTTGTCCTCAAGCAATTCAGTTGACAAACTGAAAGTGACAAAGAAAAACTTTTACAAACTCTGTTTGATCTTGTTGTTGTAAATAGGTCTAACTGATGCTCAGGTTTTCAACAAAGATTATGGACTAACCATATTCACACTAACATTTAGGTCTCATATTTACTCAAATCAATGGCATAATCAACTAGCGAGCAATAATAATAAATCTCGGATGACAACACTTTTTTCAAAACAATCATGATACAATACGATATAATGGTATCTCGCTAGCCCTTTCTGAGACCGCAAAACATAAATGCAGAGCACCTCTGAAGAACAAGGACTGACTAGACATTATAATTCATGGTAAAAGAGATCCAGTCATAGTCCTACTCAATATCAATTAATAACAAAGCATACAAATGACAGTGGTGCTCTCTAACTGGTGCTTTTTATAAGAGGATGATGACTCAACAGTAAAGTAAATAGATATGCCCTTTGCAGAGGTGCCAGAGCTCGAGCTTTTAAAACAGAGATGAATATAATTTTGAGTGGTATGCTTTCATTGTCAACATAACAACCAAGAGATCTCACTATCTTCCATGCTAGATACATTATAGGCGGTTCCCAAATAGAATAGTAAAGTTTTTACTCCCCCTACATCAACAATCACACTCCACGGCTGATCCGAAACAACGGGTACCATCCATACCAACAACAGTCCTGGGGGAGTTTTGTTTGAAATTACATTTTGATTTGATTTTGAGCATGGAACTGGGCATCCCAATTACCAGCCACTTTCTCGTGAATGACAAGTGAATAAACACTCATCGTGAGAATAACCCACCTAGCATGGAAAATACTGACAGCCCCTAGTCACTACATGAGCGATTCGGGCATACAAAACAGATTATCATTTGAAGGTTTAGAGTTTGGCACATGCGAATTTACTTGGAACGGCAGGTAAATACCGCATATAGATAGGTATGGTGGACTCAAAACGAACAACTTTGGGTTTAAGGAAGTGGATGCACAAGCAGTATTCCCGCTTAGTACAAGTGAAGGCTAGCAAGAGACTGGGAAGCGACCAACTACAGAGCGACAACAGTCATAAACATGCATTGAGATTAACTAACATTGAATGCAAGCATGAGTAGGATATAAATCACCATGAACATAAATATCGTGGAGGCTATGTTGATTTTGTTTCAACTACATGCGTGAACATGTGCCAAGTCAAGCCACTTGTATCATTCAAAGGAGGATACCATCCTATCATACTACATCATAACCATTTTAAAATGCATGTTGGCACTCAAGACAAACCATTATATACTCCTAGCTAATTAAGCATGGCATGAGTAACTATAATCTATAATTGTCATTGCAAACATGTTTCATCAATAATGAGCTGAATCCAGAATGATGAGCTAATCATATTTACAAAAACAAAATAGGTCGAGTTCGTACAAGCTTTTCTCCATCTTAATCATTTCATCATATATCGTCATTATTGCCTTTCACTTGCACGACCGAACGGTGTGAATAATAATAAGAGTGCACGTGCATTGGACTAAGCTGGAATCTGCAAACAATTATTCAAAGGAGAAGACAAGGTAATATGGGCTCTTCGTTAGATAAACAATAATGCATATAAGAGCCACTCAACATTTTCATCGTGGTCTTCTCTTCACAACCCAAAGAAAAAAGAAAAAGAAATTCAAAGAAACACACTGAAATATTTTTGGAGTTTTTGGTTTTTCTGAAGAAAGTAAAACAAGAACGAGAAAAACTATTTACATGGGAAAGCTCCCAACAAGCAAAAGAAGAACGAGAAATCTTTTTGGGTTTTCTTTTAATACTACAACTAAACAAACTAGAAAGTAAAACTAGAACTATTTTTTTTTTGGATTTTCTCAAGGTTTTTCAAACACACAAGAAGAAAGCGTGAAAAAGAAATAAACTACCATGGATAATACAATGAAAAAGTATGAACACTTACAGCTGGAATGAATGTGTGAACATGAATGTAATGTCGGTGAGAAATACGTACTCCCCTGAGCTTAGGCTTTTGGCCTAAGTTGGTCTAGGGCCACGGCTCAAAATAACCCTCTCCTCGATACTCCGGAGGGTCCTGAGGGTTCCACTGGTTGGCGAGCTCCTGTGGCTCCCACTGAAAAACTGGCTCCTGATATGGATCAGGGACTGGTGCTGGCTCAGGTACTGGGGGTTGTGACAGACCCCAAAATCTGTAGATGTCCTCGGGTATAATAGTGTACCTGCCTGAATAAATATTGAACAAAGAAGAAGCAGGCAGAGCAATAGTCTCACAAGTACCCTGACTAAATACTAAGTTGTAGAGGAGTCTCTTTTCCTTATCATTCTTAATAAAATCATGCGCTACCATACTGTTATAGTCCAAATATCTAGTGGGTAGCAGCATCTCATCTTTCTCATCAAGCCTAATGGGTATCTCAAAATGTCCAGCTAGGTGAGAAGCTATCGCCGTGGCGTCCCGCATCCTCTCTAATCTTCATCACCAAGATCCCTTCCTTCCGACGACTGTCATCTTGGATGACCTGGCCCCCGCGGTTCAGGCGAGCGAACTGAGGGCGGTGTCCCCCATGGTCGCAGCCATTGTGCGTCTGGAGAAGAAGAGGGATTTCAGTCCCGTGTAGGCACGTCCTGTTAGTCGTCGTCCCTTGTGTCCTGTTGAGCAAAAAGAAACAACAGGGGCTAGATGCCTGTGATCGAGGTTAGAGTGGAAAAGATATGTAGTTTCCGCTCTCTTTTGACTAATGTAAATAGTAACCCTGATCGCCTTATTCCTTGCGATCCTCTTTTTTCTTAACTTATTTGGCTGTTTTATGTTAGTTACTTGAGGCGTATTCGGTTGTACGAATCCCCTATTTACTGTAGGCAAATTGTAAAACTTTGAACATCATTTCTGAGGATCGTACCCTCCGAAATACTTGCGTTTTTGGAGTAGTTGCAACCAAGTCGCTGGCGCCAGGTGGGCATCATACCCGGAGGACGCTCTCCTGTTGCTCGTAATGAATGCCACATAGTGAAACAGTTCCAGGGTAGGAATAAGGTGATAGTTACCTGCTTTTGTTGGTTTGTTATTGCCCCTTGAAACTTCCAGGTGGCCATCCCTTCGGTTTCCAGAGCCCCTAGGTTTTGTGCCTGGGTTTGAGTATGATAATTGCTTCCTGGAATGGATCCGGTCAGCGCCCTTGGGTGAAATTCTTGCAGAGACAATTTTCTGCCAAACCCCCAATGCCTTATTGGAGGCATGCGAATTCGCTACTCTGAGCTGTCGATCGATTCCTTGCCCGATCTAGCGCCTAGAGTTACCCTAGAAGAGCCTTCCCGCATCGGTGATGTCCCATTGTTTTCCTTCCGAACAAGTTCAGGCGAAGGACGGGGTCACCTCCATCGCATCCTCGGAAACAAGCAAAGTGGCTAGGCAAGCCACGTTGAGCCTGGCCATACGCGCACGGCATGTACGACAATCCGGGAATGACCTTCCTCAAGGAAGTTAGCATCGTCATGCTTTCCTTCTACCCTGGTGCGATACAGCTAATGGGCGAGTACCTGAGGAGAGGCCGTACGCGGGTCCAGCGGGGGTTACCTCCTCTGCTCCATAGGAGGAAGCAAGGAGGGTTTTTCCTACTACTCGTCTAGGTATCATTACGAGGAACCATAGAGTAACAGGTCCTTCATCAGATTAGCACCTACCGCATCCCTTCGATTTGTCAAAAGCCCGGGTACAGTGCCACGCAGTCTTTTCGAAACCCTCCTCCCTCTTCTCCTTGTTTTTAATGTTCCTGGGGTATGTCCCAGTCATAAAACGATTCTGGTTACCGTCTAGGGAGGAAGTATTTGAGAAAAACCACTTGGGGGTTGGGCACCATTTTAGGTTTTGGCATTGTTTGTGTGAACGAGTGGTAACCCAATGCCCTACGGAACTGGATTGCAAATCGACGGTGGCTTTCATGACAGGCTCTGCTTTTGGTCACTCCGGGGCTGCCAGTATTCCGCTGGGACCCGAAGCCCCCGGTGGAACGGGGTATTTGACCAAAGAGGCCCAGTCCCTATTGCCGTAAGTGACGTCAAGGACTGGGATCACAACAGATCCTGCACTAACTGGTGGCATGGTTGGGGTAATAGCATGGCGCTCGGCGCATGCGCATTCCCCCGGGCCTCCATCGGGCAATGGTTCCATCAGTGCTCTTTTGCAAGGAACTCCCTTGATGGCCACCAGAATCCCGTTGTAAGCCTTTTCGCAGATCTCCTAGTGGTGCCCCACCAGAGAGATTCGTGTATGTGCTTCTCTGTGTCGTACCATCGTTACCCTTGAACGACTAGATCACCCTTCTTTCAGGGCAGTAGCATTTGTTTGGTTGAATGGTTATCCTGGGCTTCTAGGGCAGTAGGATTTTTAGTTCTTCTATAAGTATCGGAAAACTTGGGTTGTCCGAGGCTCGACCTTGAGGTTCAACAATGTTCTCGGCTTTAGCTGAATGGTCCTTTTATCCCTGGGATCGCACTAAGGCAAACACCCCAAGAATAAAAAGATCGAACCATCAGTAGAGCTAAGAGCATCGGATCCTTAGGCTAAGGCGGAGGCGCAATGTTTTAACGATTTCACTCTCTCCGGGAATGCATGATGTCGCGTGCTTCGGGAGAGAGTTTTACAGAAGGCATGTTCCCATAATGCCCATGCCGGGAAGCATGTTTCGACAGTAAGGGTAACGAAGTTATGCTAGGTATATCACGTCGCCTCGCTCCACGCTTGATGCTTTTGACAAAGAGGAAGAACATGAAGTTTTAGACGCGATGCTTTGATATAGTAAATTGACTTGTACAAAGCGGGAGGCCTAACAAACATTCTCCGGAGTATATAAGAGGACGCATCAGGTTAAACCATAAGTAGAAAAGGTATCCAACCGAAACGGGGGTGTTTGCAACATACATCCCACTTCCCGAGTCGTGGATTAAGGTGGTATTTTGGAGAATCAGAAATACAGTCGCCATACTAATTCTTAAACTCGTAGCTTAATAGGACGGTCACACTTCATATCCGGGAACGAACATTCACGACACACGCTTGCACGAGGTAATGGCTTAACACCTACATAGCTTTTAACAGGAGTACTTAGCATATTCAACACATGAGGTGCCTGATATTGACTTCGCAAAGATACTTCCGCGCTTGCTTGATCAGGGGTTGGTCAGGTCGAGGTCCACGCTGATGGTATGGGAGCCACCTTTGGCCCGACCAATCTTGATGACGAAGGAGTTCTTCTGCTCGACTGGCCTCCCCAACATCTCAGGTCCCATGAACGTCGGCTGCAGTACAGTCTCGGGTCTTGAGACAGCAAACCGGCGTCCGCCAGCCCCTCAAAGGTTGCTGGCTTCCTCCGCCCGGGTACACTTGTAAGCGAGAGCGTAAAGCTCTGCCACGGTGTGCACCCAATGGACCGCCATCGCCTCGCAAACCCGGGCGCTGCGGACGTTCAGGTAGAAAGCCGTGATGACGGAGGCAGCAGGCAGTCCTTCAATCCCGTCCCCCATCCGATGAAAGCTCCGGATGTACTCCCGAAGCGGCTCGCCTGGCTTCTGCTTGAGGTAGGGAAGCGAGATGTAGGTGGAGCGAGCCACTGCGAGATCCTTTCCTCGGCGAGGGATCTTGGCGGCAACTGCTTGGGGGAACCGCGGATGATGTCCCACCTCACCGCCTTCAGGGGTGAACCGCATGGTTCGGGGCTTGCCAGACATGGGGTCCTTCCGGAGGTGAGGTGGGGCACCCTTCTTTCGCCAACAGGGGCGAAGTTTTTGCTGATGCCCAGAGCGCACAACTGCGGAATTAGGTAGTTATAGGAGATATGCCCTAGAGGCAATAATAAATGTTATTGTTTATCTTCATGTTCATAATTATGTTTATGTTCCATGCTATAACTGCTATGGTTCTTGAGTCTACAATAACCACAAGGCTCGGAGGAAGACTCATATGCACGTGTGGAATAATAAACGGTAAAATGTATTCCTAGTCTGGCCTCTAAGACTAGCTCAAGTGTTGCATGATGGTTCTGTTTTCCAGATCATGGGCATGACTATGCTGGCAACTTTGAGGGCACAATGTTAGGAGAACACTCGTGTTGAATCAACCCGAATTGATGTTATGCTATGAGATACATTCATCACAAGTTAATGGTTAATAACGCAGAGAAAGTTCATGTTTGAATAATTCCTTAGACCATGAGAGTATCGAGTTCCTTCGCACTTGCTTCATGAACTTTAGGGTTTGTTAAACGTCATCCGTAAATGGGTAGCTATTACGGCGGCGTACGGGTTCATGGAAAAGTATGACAAGTAACTTGATAGCTCAATATTGGGATTTGCTCATCTGACGATGGAGAGATATCTCTGGGCCCTCTCGGTGTTATGGTATCCATCATCGTCTGGCCAGACACAATGTGATTTGATCACACGGATGCCGGAACACGGGAACGAGAAAAGAGAACAAAGCCGGTATTGAGGTAACTGGCATTGTGGACAAGTGTTGATTCACGGGGATGCCGATAAATCTCTCCTCGGGTATTTGTAACATATCGTGAAGCAACAGGAATAGCACACGGCAACTGGAGGTTCACTCGAATATTTATTCGTGTGGGTATATGGGTCAATATGGGTGTCCACAGCTCCGATGTTGATCATTGATCGGAAAGTGTTCCGGTCATGTCTATACTTCACCGAACCTATAGGGTCACATGCTTAAGGGTCATCTATCTGCTGAATACTAGACAGGAAGTCTGAGAGAAAGTCACCGGAAAAGTTTCAGAGACGACGGAAAAGTTCCGGAGAGAAAATCGGAAGTGTTTCGAAGTTAACGAAAATGTTTCGAAATAAAACCATCATATTGGAAATGTTCCAGAGCACGTCCAGAATATTTTAGAGGGTGCCAGAAATGTTTTGGGACCTTCGGGAGTTTTTCCGGAAATTACACACGGGAAAACATCTTGTCCCAGCGAGAGGGGACAATATCCCATGTTTCATGGGGGCTGTTTGGGCTGTTTTTGGGGGGGCACCCCCTTTAGGGGGCGGCCCCCTTGTTGGTGGACAAGGTGTTGGGGGGGGCCCCATGGTGGGGGGCAGCCCCCACAAATGGTGGAGCTTGTTGGGAAGGGGTGGGGGCCCATGTTGGGGCACCATAGACAAGGGAACATGTTTTCTCCATGTTTGGTGGGAACATGCTTTCCTTGTTTGGTGGGTGCATGTTTTGTGGGCTGAATTTTCAGCCCCCCCCCCCACCCCTTCCACCACTATATTGTGGCACCCCGGCCCATAGAACCGGAATGCCAGTGTTCCCAGCCCAGAGACCATTGTCTTCTGGAAACACTCAACATCTTGGCAACAGAAACATAGCTGACTTTATTGATAATAAAGAGTACAAGCTTACAAGATCCTCGAGGCCAGAGCACAACAAGTGCTATACAGTATGTACATTATTTATCAAACATGATGGGCCTCGGCATAACTTAGCGATACTACAGCGGAAGGCTAAAGCGTAGCGGAATATGGCAGCAACTCCATCCACAGGGACACTGCTGTGGACACATCCTAGGCATTATAACACGAACCTCCAAGACCTGCGTCTCAGTCTTCTCCTGCATCTGGCATGATACGCCAGGTGAGTACTTTGAATGTACTCGCAAGCACATGACAACCAAATAATGCAGCAAGTAATAGCATGGCAATAAACATGTTGAGTCTTAATTGCTGAGATCACGATCATCAACTTACTCATATCCGGGTTGCTTCACAACCCATGGAGTACTCCACCTCACTGAGTACTTCCGCACGTAAGACAAGTTCTTTCATCAGTATCCTTATAACGGTTGATCTCCTACAGAGGTCTGGACGGGCTGTCCAATTCCGTGGACACGTCTATTCGAATAGATTTAACACTCTGCAGAGGTTGTACACTTTACCCACACCACGGAACTCATGGCCTCGTGCTCCCATTCGGGTGGACCAACGACGTTCCGACGAAACCTGTCTGACCCGTGACTCTTCCATCGTACCACCGGCCATCACACTCCCTCTTGGAGTCAAGCCCTGGGTGGCCCCGTGTCCTCAAGACACCTGCCACCGTCGTGGCCAAACTAACTGTCCCAAATGGGGATGCCGGCAAATAACTCAACTGGGCTCACAGAGTTATCGTCGTCTACCTGATCAGGGTAGCACGCACGCATAACCCTCCCTCTTTGGAGGTACCGGTGAAAGAGCACGTAGCCAGCCCAAGTCAAGGCCGTCCCATACCGGCAAATGTGGCTGCACGTTTTAACCCGGACAGGTGACTCTCGATCAACCAACTAAGTTTCATTAAGCATTCAGCAGGTTATCAACTCATGTTAACTTAGTTGGTCATCTTAGTCATTTATTAATTTACTTGGAATTATTTGGGGTTAAATTTAATATGCAAAATGAATATGAAAATGCAATGCCATGACATGCTTCAAAAAATGGTTATCCTGGCTTGCCTTGATCCGTTGGGTGGTCCAGAAACTCTTGACCTTCAAATCCACAAGTTTCTCCCTCTGAAAATATTTTAAAATAGTAAAAGAAAATGTCACATAACACTGTTTCAATCACCAGCAATTCTGTGAGTGGGATAAAAATATGAAACTTGGTGGAAAAATAAAGAATTCCATTATGAACACAATGCAAAAAGAATCAGGTCATTTGGACCTTTCTATTAAAAGATATAAGCAGTCAAAGTTACTGGTCAAAGCTGAAAATAAAACCAAAAATAGAAAAACTCACAGCGGGCCACGTCGAAGGCGTAAAGGCCGAATGCGCCTTCACTTACCCCTTCGCGCGCGTGTGCTGAGTCGCTGACAGTGGGGCCCGCTCGGTTTAAATAGAGGAGGGAGAGAGAGGAACAGAGAGGGGCGGAGCTCCGGCGGTGCTCACCGGCGATAGGGACGGCGGCTGGGCTCGAGAAGGACGGGGATGGATCGAGCATCGAACGGTGGTTCTCCTTGTACCCGCAGCTCGGTCAGAGGTGGACGGATGACGTTGCCCCCTTCGTCTCCGGTGGCGGCAGCTTTCGGCACTCGCCGGCGATGGCGGTTCCGGCAGCTATTCGACCGGGCGGCGGCTCTGGGAGCACCAGTGGAACGATCTGATCACGATGGAGGGCTCGGGTGGAGCGTAGGTGGACTGGAGCGAGCTGGAGGAGGAGAGGGGATCACAGCAGAGCTCCGGTTAAGCTCGAGGCCGGAGGCCTCAGTGCCTCGGGTTCTTGCTGCTGGAAGATGTTATGGAGGGGGAGGAGTGGGTTGAAGAGCTCGGAGAGCCCGGGCGGGGCTTTTTATAGGCGGAAGGAGGGCGCGGCGATCTCTCCCGAAGCTCGTCGAAGCGGGCCATGGCGACGGCGCCCGTACGCCCTGCTGGCTGGCTCGACGTGGGTGAGAGGATGGGTGAGGGCAGGGGCATTCAATGCCGAAGCGACGAGGCGGGGGCTAGGCGACGCGCCGCACGGCCACTGTGCTTCCACGGGCAGAACAGGGCGGCGGAGACGCGGCGGCCGTCCAGGGCATCTCCGGCGCAGGTGAGGGCTCCAGCTGGTCCATGCGTCCACGGGGAAGGTAGTCGGCACGTCTGGACAGCGCCGCTCTGCGCGAGTCGTCGTTTCGGACATGACCCGAGCCTGGGCGCGTCATAGAGCGCGGCGACAGCATGCCACGCCCGTGCTCACCACGCCAGGACATGTCCCGTGGCCACGTTGGCCTGGCCAAAGTTGTCTGTGGCGTCGTCCCTCGAAGGATCATGTCACCCGTGCACTTGGTTTGGCTAGAAGTGGTCTGAGAAGAGAGGTTTCATCAACAACAGTTGCTGACAGAAATGTTGGGGAGGTTCTGGAGGAGAGGAGAGGATGGGATGAGGCCAAGAGAGTTGTCTGGTGTGTTCCTGGTCGAATGATCTACAAGCTGACCAAGTTTGAGCTCATTTGGTTGAAGTTTGAGGGTAGCTCATGTGAAATGCACAAAACTAGCCTGAATCTGCAAATGGAAGTACTGATCACATGATAATTCTTGGAGAGCTGAAAATTTGTGGAGAGTGCTCATTTGGTGTTGTCTCATTGCTGTAAAAATTTGGTAGCAATTGGACAAACCAAAAATGCACTTCCTTCACAATGGCTGGTTCTGGACAGAGAGGAAAAAGGATTTTTAAGCAAAACATTTGAACATGACCAAGGAATGTTTTTGAAGATTTGGTGGAGATATGATCCAAGAGATTTTTAGGAATTAATTGAGAAGTTTAGGAGCATCAAAACTATAGGTTGCTTCACAACCTATGCCAATGCCCTAATTTCCCAATTAAAAGAAAAGAGCTCTTGAAAATAATTTGAATGGAAATTTGAGTACTTGAGGTTCCTGGCAAGACATTTGCAAGATGATGAGGCTAGGAACCACTTGACAAAGATTCAAAAATGACCAAGTCCATGTGAAAGAATTTGAAATCCATTCAAATTCAAATAAAGTCAAGTCAAGTTTTGAAAAGAAAAAGTTGGCAAAAATCAGGGTGTCACATATATAAGGAGGAGAGAAGCTCTCAAACTCACTCCAACTCTCTCACCAAATGGCATGCATGATCTGCCTTTCTTCTCTCCCTCCCACGAAATAGTTTCGTAGAGCCGAAAGGCTGTCTGGGTTCCCGTGGGAACTAGTTCTGGACGGCGAAGCCCTGCCGGATAGGTGACACTGTATGTGTGCAACCCCGTAGAGAGTTTGTAGGTTCGATCTTTTGCCCGAGGGGCTGTTCGAGGGTCCTCCCGAAGGGTTGTCCGAGTGACTGTCCGAGTTTTGAGGGTCCTCCCGAAGGGCTGTCCGTGACACCGTCCGAGTTTTGAAGTTCCTCCAGAAGGGTTGTCCGTGACACCATCCGAGTGACTGTCCGACTGCCTCCCAGAGGGCTATCCGAGGAGCAGACAAGGGAGAACATCCTCACGGTTGGGAGGTTGTAAATCCTAGCTGCAGGGATTTGCACCGACGATCTACAACGACTCTACTTCCGTTGTGCTATGAGTCGGTAACGATTGGATCAAAACCCTGTATGCATCTCCATAGTGATCCTGGGCGTGCTCGCAGTACTAGAATTTTTTTGTTTTCTGCTGCCTTCCCTACAGTAGCCGCACCCTGGCCATCCTTGCCTGGTGACGAAGGGGCTGTCAAAGATGATGATAGATCTGGCATCGACAGAGACGCCGGCGGCTTTGTTGATGTAGATCTGCACGAGCGCCCCCCTTCCTGGCGCACCAGATGTCGGCGGGCGTGTGCAGAACACGCGCGTTACACCGTGGACTGGGGACATCCTTCTGCTGGTTCATGGATGGGGCACAAAGGTGAGGACCTACACTACTAAAATGCACGAAATCGACACGATGATTTACCCAGGTTCGGGCCACATGGTTGCGTAATACCCTACTCCTGCTTTTTGTGTGGTTATGTTGGTGGATTACGAGCTACAAGTCCTTCCCGGGAACGGGAAGCGTTGAGTGCTCCTATTGGGGTTCTACCAAGTGTCCAACCTTTGAATAGGTTTGGCCTTTCTTGAGTGTGTGTGTGTGTGTGTCTGTGTGGAAAAAATCCTCTTTCTGTGGAAAAATCCTTCTCTCCCTCGTAGCTAGGTCCTCCTTTTATATCTCAAGGGGTACCACAATAGCTTCGCTACTAAGGGAAAAACCCTAGGTCTGACCAGGTAGGTGAGAGCAATCAATGCTTGAGTGAAGTGTCATTGCCTTCTATCTTCCGGGAACGGACGCCCGTCTTGTCACCACCGACCATGGTGCCACCTGCGCGGGACGTGACACGTCTCGGAACAGGCGTGCATCATGCAGTGAGATGAGGGTGTGAATCACCCCTTGCGTCTTGTCCAGCTCCTAGCGCGCCTGCTCACCGGCTGCGTGGCGTGAGGGTTCTATGAGCGCAGAACAACCGTGCCACGCGTTGGTGAGGCGATAGCTTGCTGTTGAAGGCTTGCCGAGTGAGGGCCAGCTAAGGACGGTTGTTGTCGGGCATAGTCGTTCCCGGGTCTTGGCCGGCGTGAACCATTGTCGGGTGCTTCGATCTTGCTTCTTTCTTATCTTGAGTAGGCTCGTTCGATGGGCATGGAGGTCTTTTTAACAAAGATCTGCATGCCACCACCGAGCCTGGGCTTCTTCTGGAGAGATTGCTTGATTTAGTTCTTCACGAAGATCTGCATACCACCAATGATTCAAAGGAGAGAACCAGTGATGTGCATCTCCTCCTTCTTCTTGGATCTGGTCCAGGGCGACCGTGGCACATGCGCGGTTGAGTCCATGACCCTAGCTATCACGGTATCGACAAGAGGAATTAGACCATGCAAACAAATTGATAGCATAGAACAATGCCACTATAAGTTTGAGAGCTTGCGCCACAAAGTGTTAGTGCATAATAAGCATTATGATGAAGCATTTTTGTCACAAAATTTGTTGGTGGCTTGAAAAAAGAAATTCAAAGAGTTACAAGATTGCATAAACCTTGAACAGTTGATGATGCATTGTCTCTCGCTGAAACACGAGAAGAAATGTTGGGGGCAGGGGGGTCACGGGCATATTCCAGCACTCGTTTCAAGCATAATTGTCACACACCTTCTTACTTGAAGACGAGGTTCCCTGGTAAAGGCATTCTAGCCAGTGCACCGGATAAGAAGAGGAAAATTGACGACAAGTCTATTCTAAAGCCTCAGTGGGAAACTCGTTTCCAAACTCTCAAGGCGCGGAGACATGCTAGGGATGAATGTTTCAAATGCGGGGACAAATTCTAGTCAGACACAAATGCAGCAACTCCGTTCCTCTTAATGTAGTCACAGAACTCATTGAGATTCTGCAGTGACATGCTTCTGATAGTGAAGATGCTCAAGATGGTGACAATAGTGGTAGTGAGGAACCCCTTATGCTCATTTCTGATTGTACCTTGCAGGCACTACACGCAAGAAGAGTTTATGTTTGCAAGGTATAGTAAATGGAAAACAAGTGCTCTTATTGTTAGATTCAGTAAGCAATGGTACGTAATTTCATCAGCAGCAACGCGGTGGAACAATTGAAATTGTCTCCAACTCCTGTTCTGGCCGTTACAGTCACAGTGGCAAATGGTGGCCGAACTACTGTCAACACCGCCGTCACTGGTCTGTATTGTGAGTGTCAAGGAGCAATATTCACTACCTCTTTCAGAATGTTTGACTTGCCAGGTTTAGACACAATGGCAAGCGCATCACCATTTGTGGTGTCCGCAACAATGTTTCTTCTTGCAACATCATTTTTGCTGGGAGCTCCATCAACTTCTCCAAGCTAGAGCATTGGACTAAATGGTGCAATTGTGTCCGGTTCAAGAACATGTTGTAGACCCTAAATTGCCACCTACGATTGCTCGAGTGCTTCATGACCATGCTGATTGTTTCCAAACTCTGAAGGGATTGCCTCCACACCATCAATTCAATCACGGAACCACTTAGATGGTCAGGATGCAGCCTTTCAATGTTAAGCCATATCACCATTCCCCACAACAGAATGATGAAATAGAGAGCCAAATTAAAGATATGCTGCACCAACGCATCATCAAGCCAAGCCAAGGTCATTTTGCCTCTCTAGTGTTTCTCGTGAAGAAGAGGTATGGCACATGGCACTTTTGTGTAGATTATCGCCATTTAAATGTCATGACCATCAAGGATCGATACCCCATGCCGATGGCGGATGAGATCTTGGATGAGCAAGCTAGTGCCACATACTTCACCAAGCTAGATATCAGGTTGGCCTACCATCAGATTCGGATGGTGGAGGCTGACGAGCACAAAATAATATTTAAGACTTACAATGGTCACTTCGAGTTCAAGGTGATCCCATTCTGGTTATCTTGCATGCCTGCCTCGTTCCAGTCAGCCATGAATACGGTTTTTGCTCATGCCATTCGCAAGTATGTTTTGGTGTTTGTTGACAACATACTTATTTATAGTCCATCTCTACAAGATCACCAGAAGCATCTTGAGTTGGTGTTCTAGGTTCTGGCGCATAATCAGTTGTTTGTCAAACGAAGTAAGTGCTCTTCCACGCAACAATATTTGGAATATCTTAGGCACATCATCAGTGCCAATGGAGTGGCTACTGACCCTACTAAGATCACAGTTGTGCAATAGTGTCCTAAACCAATTAATTTGAAGCAATTGAGGGGATTCTTGGGGCTAGCAGAATATTATAGATAATTCATCCAGCATTTTGGAGTCATCTGTAGGGCATTGACTAACCTTCTCAAAAAAGGGTTCCATATGTGTGGTCCCCGCAAGTTAATGATGCTTTTCACACGGTGAAAAAAGCTTTAATAGAAGAACATGTTCTAGCCTTGCCTGACTTCTCCAAGGAATTAGTGCTAGAAATTGCGCATGTGCAATAGCCATTGGCACGGTGTTAATGCAATAGGTCCATCCTTTGGCTTTCCTCAGCAAAGTTTTGAGTCCCAAGAACCAATCTCTCTCAATATATGACAAAGAATGTCTTGCAATCTTGCTGGCTATTGAGCGATGGAAATCTTACCTGCAACATAAACCCTTCATCATTCACACTGATCAATGTAGTTTGATCCATATGGGTGATCACAAATTTAACACTCCAATTTGGCAGAAGGCCTCCTTCAAATTGATGGAGTTGTAATGCAGAGTTTTGTATAAAAAGGGGGTCACCAAGAAATTCACGGATGCTTTATCAAGACGACCTCATACTCCAGCTATCTCTGCGATGTTTGTTATTCAACTAGAATGTATGGAAACTATGGTGGATGGGTATGACAAAGATGATTGAGCTAAGCAACTATTGATTGAACTCAGTGTGCAAGGGTATAACAATCAGGGCTACTCTCTTCAAGAAGGCGTGATTTGATATAAAGGGTGAATCTGGTTAGGCGATCAGGGAGAGGCACATAAAGCTATTTTGCTTGCCTTGCATGGCAGTGCCTTGGGACGACACTCAGGTGTTTTAGCCACCTATCAGAAGGTCAAGCAGCTCTTTGCTTGGCTGAGCATGAAGCAGGACATCATTTCTTATATCAAATCTTGTCATATCTACCAACAGGCCAAATCAGAATATGTGTGCTTGCCTGGTAAACTGCAGCGTCTTTGTATTTCCCCTAAAGCTTGCAAATGGTTGGCTTGGACTTTATCCACGGGCTCCCCTCATCCAACAGGTATGACACATTCTTGGTGGTCGTGGATAAGTTTACCAAATTTGGGCACTTCATACCATTGAAGCATCCTTTCATGGCTGCATCTGTTGCACAATTATTTCTAAACAATGTATATCACTTGCATGGCATGCCCAACATTCTCATTTCAGACTGAGACAAGGTTTTCATTAGATCCTTCTGGCATCACCTGTTCACTTTTGCTGATGCAACTTTAAATATGAGCTCCTCTTACTACCCATAGACCGACGGGCAAATGGAGCGACTAAATCAATGCTTGGAAACAAACCTCCATTGTTTTGTACATGCCAAACCCAAGCAATGGGCTTGTTGGTTCCCTCACGCTGAATATTGTTATAACACATCCTTTCACTCTACGTTGGGCAGCTCTCCATTTGAGGTGCTTTATGGACACCCTGCTCGACACTTTGGCATTCAAACTCCTCTGCACTCAGGCAATACCGAGGTCGGTGAATGGCTCAAAGAGTGAGCAGCCATGCTTCCAGTGATCAGGGAACGTCTGGAGCGAGCCCAACACTGCATGAAGGCATAAGCAGACAAGAATCATTTGGAACACCAATTTCAGGCCAGCAATTGGGTTTATCTCCATTTGCAGCCATATGTGTAGACGTCTATTGCTGATTGGCCGTGCCAGAAGCTGGGATTCAAGTTCTTTGGCCCTTACCCCATTCTAAAGTGTGTGGGCAATGTTGCATACAAGTTGCAATTACCTGAGTCTGCTCGCATCCATCGGTGGTGCATGTTTCACAATTGAAGAAGGCCATTCAACCAATAGACATGGTAAGCCTTGAACTACCATGCGCATTGATAGATGATTCTCTTGTCCAGCCTGCTGCTATCCTGGCTGAACACATGATCAGCCAAGGCAACAAGGTGGTGTCCGAGGTTCTTCTTTAGTGGCCTAGCTTGCCGACAACATGCACTACCTAGGAGCCTCTCTACATCCTCGCCAATCAGTTCCCTGATGTACCTGCTTGGGGATAAGCCGGTACTCCAATGGAGGGTATTGTCATGGTAGTCCACATGCCAAAGGCTGTGAGAGAAAATGGCATACAGATGCGAGTCAACGGATATGTGAGGCACACTCTCTGGCAAGGATGGCCGACCAAGCAGGCACGGAGGCAGAGCGGCACGCGTGATGATGTGCACTTATAGGCCTCGGCTGGGTTCAAAGAACGGCATCTAATCCTAAAACCAATTCAAACTCAAGTTGGGCACTACTATCTCATCCTCCCCTTCATGATTTGTTAATGATTCCTGATACGTCTCCATCATATCTACTTTTCCAAACTCTTTTGCCCTTGTTTTGGACTCTAATTTGCATGATTTGAATGGAACTAACCCGGACTGACGCTGTTTTCAGCAGAATTGCCTTGGTGTTATTTTTGTGCAGAAATAAAAGTTCTCGGATTAACCTGAAAATTTATGGAGAATATTTTTGGAATTAATAAAAAATATTGGCGAAAGAATCAACCAGACGGGTTCCACCCATTGGCCACAAGCCAGGGCGCCCCCCTAAGGCGCGCCCTGGTGGCTTGTGGGTCCCACAGACCTCCTTCGACCCTAACTCCAACTCTATATATTCACCTCTGGAGAGAAAAAAATAAAGGAGAAGAGTTCATCACGTGTCACGATACGGAGCCGCCGCCACCTCCTGTTCTTCTTCGGGAGGGCAGATCTGGAGTCTGTTTTGGGCTCCAGAGAGGGGAAATTGACGCCGTCGTCATCATCAACCATCCTCCATCACCAATTTCATGATGCTCACCGCCGTGCGTGAGTAATTCCATCGTAGGCTTGCTGGACGATGATGGGTTGGATGAGATTTACCATATAATCGAGTTAGTTTTGTTAGGGTTTGATCCCTAGTATCCACTATGTTCTGAGATTGATGTTGCTATGACTTTGCTATGCTTAATGCTTGTCACTAGGGCCTGAGTGCCATGATGTCAGATCTGAACCTATTATGTTTCCATGAATATATATGTGTTCTTGATCCTATCTTGCAAGTTGTAGACACCTATTACGAGTTATGACCCGAATCCCCCAGGGTGACAATAACTAGGATTCTTTCCGGTGATTACCGTAGTTTGAGGAGTTCATGTATTCACTAAGTGCTAATGCTTTGGTCCGGTTCTCTATTAAAAGGAGGCATTAATATCCCTTAGTTTCCATTAGAACCCCGCTGCCACGGGAGGGTAGGACAAAAGATGTCATGCAAGTTCTTTTCCATAAGCACGTATGACTATATACGGAATACATGCCTACATTATATTGATGAATTGGAGCTAGTTCTGTGTCACCCTATGTTATAACTGTTGCATGATGAATGCCATCCGACATAATTATCCATTGCCTACGAGCTTTTCACATATTGATCTTTGCTAGTTACTTTTCCGTTGCTACTGTTACAATCACTACAAAACTGCTACTGTTACTTTTGCCACCGTTACCGTTACTTCCATACTACTTTGCTACTAAAACTTTGCTGCAGATATTAAGTCTTTCAGGTGTGGTTGAATTGACAACTCAGCTGCTAATACTGGAGAATATTCTTTGGCTCCCCTTGTGTCGAATCAATAAATTTGGGTTGAATACTCTACCCTCAAAAACTGTTGCGATCCCCTATACTTGTGGGTTATCAAGACCCTTTTCTGGCGCCGTTGTCGGGGAGCATAGCTCTATTCTCTGAGTCACTTGGGATTTATATCTGTTAATCACTATGAAGAATATGAAAGATCCAAGAACTAAAATCTTCCCCTCAACTATGAGGACAAGTAAGGAACTGCCATCTAGCTCTGCACTTGATTCACCCTCTCTTTTAAGTAAGCTTGCAACACCACCACCTACTATGAATCCTGCTATAAATATTAATGATGCTACTTCTGCTACGCATGATGCTTATGATGATACTTTGCTCGATACTACTGTGCCACTGGGTGAATTTCTTGATGAACAAATTGCTAGAGTTAATGCTGAAACTGATGATATTTCTGAAACCGATGAAATTATTGAAACTGAACACTTTGAAACACCTATTAGACCTAGCTCTCCAAGATATGAATTGCCTGTTATACCTGAAGGTTATGTTATGGATGGAGAGGTAGCTAGGGACTTTCTTGCTTGTAAAGATAGAGATGATCTTAAGAAATTACTATGCAAATGGAAAGAAAAATCTTTGAATGCTAGAATGCAATATGATCCTAAGTTTGCTACTTCACCTATCTTTGTTACCGATAAGGATTATGAATTCTCTGTTGATCTAGAGTTAATTACTTTGGTTGAATCGGATCCTTTCCATGGTTATGAATCTGAAACTATTGTGGCACATCTTACTAAATTGAATGGCATAGCCACCCTATTTGCTCATGAGGAAAAAATTCGCTACTACTATATTCTTAAGTTGTTTCCTTTCTCATTAAAGGGTGATGCTAAGCTATGGTTTAATTCTCTTGCTCCTGGTTGTGTGCGTAGTCCCCAGGATATGATATATTACTTGTCTGAAAAATATTTTCCAGCTCATATGAAACAAGCTGCCTTACAGGAAATATTTAACTTTGTGCAAATTGAAGAAGAGAGTCTCCCACAAGCTTGGGGGAGGCTTCTCCAATTACTTAATGCTTTGCCTGATCATCCTCTCAAGAAAAATGAAATACTTGATATCTTTTATAATGGACTAACCGATGCTTCTAGGGACCACCTAGATAGTTGTGCTGGTTGTGTTTTCAGGGAACGAACTGTGGAAGAAGCTGAAGTGCTATTGAATAATATATTGAGTAATGATAATGATTGGACTCTTCCCGAACCACCTCCAAAGCCAACTCCGAAGAAAAGAGGTATTCTATTTCTCAGTCCTAAAGATATGCAAGAGGCAAAGAAATCGATGAAAGAAAAAGGTATTAAAGCTGAAGATGTTAAGAATTTACCACCTATTGAAGAGATACATGGTCTTGATAACCCGACACAGGTAGTAGAGGTAAATTCTCTCTATAGATTTGATGAAGGAGATATTCCTTATAATAAGTCTGCTAGTCAATGCTTGGATGAATTTGATAACTTTATTGTTAAACAAGAAAATTTCAATGCTTACGTTAGTACACAATTCAAACGTAATGCTTACATACTTGATCGCTTAGATGATTATATGAGTAGAACTGTTAATAATCTCAAGCTTATTAGTAAACATGCTTCCATGGTAACTACTCAAGTAGAACAAGTACTTAAGGCACAAAATGATTTGCTTAATGAGATGAATAGTAAGAATAATGATCATGCTGTTAGAGTTATGACTAGAGGTGGTGAAATGACTCAGGAACCTTTGTATACTGAGGGTCATCCTAAGAGAATTGAGCAAGATTCTCAGAGAATTAATACTGATGCACCTAGTCGTCCTAGTAATAAAAAGAAAAAGAATGATGATAGGACTTTGCATGCTCCTAGTGAACCTGTTATAGATACATTTGAGAATCCAAATGATATCTCTATTTCTGATACTGAAACACAACCTGGTGATAAGCATGAGCCTAGTAATAATAATAATGATGATGTTCATGTTGATGCTCAACCTAGCAATGATAGTGATGTGGAGATTGAACCTGCTGTTAATCTTGATAACCCACAACCTAAGAATAAAAGATATGATAAGAGAGACTTCGTTGCTAGGAAGCATGGTAAAGAAAGAGAACCATGGGTTCAGAAACCCATGCCCTTTCCTCCTAAGCCATCCAAGAAAAAGGATGATGAGGATTTTGAGCGCTTTGTTGAAATGCTTAGACCTGTCTTTTTGCGTATGCGTTTGACTGATATTCTAAAAATGTCTCCCTATGCTAAGTATATGAAAGATATTGTGACTAATAAAAGAAAGATACCGAAAGCTGAAATTTCCACCATGCTTGCTAATTATACTTTTAAGGGTGGAGTACCAAAGAAATTAGGAGATCCAGGAATGCCAACTATACCATGCTCCATTAAAACTGCTTTATGTGATTTATGTGATTTGGGAGCTTTATGTGATTTGGGAGCCGGTGTTAGTGTTATGCCTTTCTCTTTATATCGTAGACTTGATTTGAGTAAATTGACACCTACTAAAATATCTTTGCAAATGGCTGATAAATCAACTGCTATACCCATTGGTATTTGCGAGGATGTGCCTGTTGTGGTTGCAAACGTTACTATCTTAACAGACTTTGTTATTCTTGATATTCCCGAGGACGACAGCATGTCGATCATACTTGGTAGACCCTTTTTGAACACTGCAGGGGCTGTTATTGATTGCAACAAGGGCAATGTCACTTTTCATGTTAATGGTGAGCATACGGTACACTTTCCGAAGAAACAACCTCAAGTTCATAGTATCAATTCTATTGGAAAATTTTCAACTATTACTATTGGAGGTTTTGAATTCCCTCTCCCTACTGTCAAAAAGAAATATGATATTCTTATTGTTGGGGACATGCATATCCCCCTTGAGGTAACCTAGTGTTATTCGAGAAATCTCCGGTTTCATGTTACTCGAAAGAAGTTTGTTAATAAGACTTGATCAACCTTGTTAATGGATTCCTTTTGATGGGCATGAGATGGATGAATTTAGAAAACATAACTTCCTGTACCCACCTTTTACTCTCTATTGTTTAGGACAAATAAAGCAAAAATACTATTATACTTATGTTTTCTGAATTATCCGTGCAATAAAAAATGACCTGGAAATAAAAGTTCTCCAACTGCCCTGAAAATTTAGTATGATTTTTTATAGATTATTTGAGAATTTTAGGCACTGAGAACACACCAGGGGGCAGCACCAGTGGGCCACAAGCCCAGGGGGCGCGCCCTGGTGGCTTGTGGGTCCCACGTGGCCCCTCTTCACTTATTCCAGCACCCATCCACTTCGTCTTCCTCCAGAAAAAATCACACTATTGCTCAAACCTGTGTTCTTGCTCATCTTGCTGCCATTTTCGATCTCCTTGTGCAAAGCTCCATTTGCAAAACTGTTTTGGGGGATTGTTCTTCGGTATGTGACTCCTCCAATGGTCCAATTAGATTTGATCTAGTGCTTTATATATTTCAAATTTTTGCTGCTGTGGTGACCCTGTTCTTGAGCTTGCATGTCAAATTTATATGGTCCCAAGTAGTTTTGATGCATGATATAGCCTCCAGGCATGTATGGGAGTAGTTGCTCTAAATTTTGTTGAGTTTTGTTCACTTTTATTTTGAGTCACTAAAATTTCAGAAGTTTTTCAGAGGAAGAAAATGATGAGGAGATTGTTAAGAGGCTCTTCAAGCCGGAATACAAATGAAAATGAAAATGAGGAGAAGAAGAAGCCCAAAAACAACCTTCCTCGCACCGCGGAGGTTCAGCCATTTGAACGGCCAAGTGATGCATTCTTGAGGGCGGCCGGAATTTATGATGATTTTTATTATTTGGCGGAGAATGCAAGCATCACCGACTTCCTCCACGATAAGTGTGACCAATACCTCTTACTCCCTAATACCTTCGTGCAAAACTTTCACTTTCATTATAGGGAAGATCCTCCTATGGTAGAATGTCACTTATATGATGTGCCTACGAAGATGACTCTTTATGATTTTTGCAATGTTTGCAAATTACCTTATGAGGGCAGCGTCAGTGAACCACGTCCTAGAGATGTGGAAGATTTTATTGCTGGCGAAGAGAGAGGAGTGTCGGGAGCTAGAGTAGCTAGTTTACATTTTCATGTTTTGTGCTATTACTCATTATTTGCGGGGACATGTTTGATTGGTCGTGGGGAGAGTGGAGGCCTAAGCGCCCCTGACCTAGCTGTTTTGTGCCATGCTTTACATCGTGATAGAACTTTTAGTTTGGGTGCTATTGTTGCTCGACGGTTGAGTTTAAATCGTTCGAAGGGTCCTATCTTTGGGGGTATCTATGCTTCTCGCCTTGCTAGACATTTTGAGATACCCATTAGACTAGATGAAAACGAAGAAAGGTTGTTACCCACTAAGTATTTAGATTATGATAGTATGGTAGCACATGATTTCATTTCCAAAGACAATGACAAGCGGCTCATTTATAACTTAGTATTCAGTCAGGGTACTTGTCAGATTATTACTTTGCCTGCACCTTCTTTGTTTGATATTTATTCAGGAAGGTACACTATTATGCCCGACGATATTTATGCATACTGGGAGTGGACTCGATCCCCAGTTCCTGAGCCAGAACCATCACCGACCCGTATGAGGAGTCTGTTTATCAGTGGGAGCCACAAGATCTCGCTAACCAGTGGAACCCTCAGGATCCTCCTTAGTACCCAGGAGAGGGCTACCTTGATCCATGGGCATAGACCAACTTAGGCCAAAAACCTAAGCTTGGGGGAGTACGTATTTCTCACCGATATTACATTCATGTTCACACACTCATTCCAGTTGTCGGTGTTCATACTTTTTCATTGTATTATCCATGTTAGTTTATTTCTTTTTCTCGCTTTCTTCTTGTGTGTTAGAAAAACCTTAAGAAAACAAAAAAAATTAGCTCTAGTTTTACTTTCCGAGTTGTTTAGCTGTAGTATTAAAAGAAAACCCAAAAAGATTTCTCGTTCTTCTTTTGCTTGTTGGGAGCTTTCCCGTGTAAATAGTTTTTCTCGTTCTTGTTTTACCTTCTGTTCTTTGGGTCGAGAAGAGAAGACCACGATGAAAATGTTGAGTGGCTCTCATATGCATTATTGTTGATCTAACAGAGAGCCCATATTACCTTGTCTTCTCCTTTGATGAATTTTTTGCAGATTCCAGCTTAGTCCAATGCACGTGCACTCTTATTATTATTCACACTGTTCGGTCGTGCAAGTGAAAGGCAATAATGACGATATATGATGAAATGATTGAGGTGGAGAAAAGCTGGTACGAACTCGACCTATTTTGTTTTTGTAAATATCATTAGCTCATCGTTCTGGATTCAACGCATTATGGATGAAACATCTTTGCAATGACAATTAGAGATTATAGTTACTCATGCCATGCTTAATTAGCTAGGAGTGTATAATGGTTTGTCTTGAGTGCCAACATGCAAAATGAAAATGGTTATGATGTAGTACGATAGGATGGTATCCTCCTTTGAATGATTCAAGTGGCTTTACTTGGCACATGTTCACGCATGTAGTTGAAACAAAATCAACATAGCCTCCACGATATTTATGTTCATGGTGATTTATATCCTACTCATGCTTGCATTCAATGTTGGTTAATCTCAATGCATGTTTATGACTGTTGTCGCTCTCTAGTTGGTCGCTTCCCAGTCTCTTGCTAGCCTTCACTTGTACTAAGCGGGAATACTGCTTGTGCATCCACTCCCTTAAACCCAAAGTAGTTCCATATGAGTCCACCATACCTACCTATATGCGGTATTTACCTGTCGTTCCAAGTAAATTTGCATGTGCCAAACTCTAAACCTTCAAATAATAATCTGTTTTGTATGCCCAAATCGCTCATGTAACGACTGGGGGCTGTTAGTATCTTCCATGCTAGGTGGGTTATTCTCACGATGGGTGTTGATTCACTTGTCATTCACGAGAAAGTGGCTGGTAATCGGGATGCCCAGTTCCATGCTCAAAATCAAAAATCAAAATATAATGAAACAAAACTCCCCCAGGACTGTTGTTTGTATGGACGGTACCCGTGGATTCGGCTAGCCGTGGAGTGTGCTTGATTGGTGGAGGGGGAGTAAATACTTTACCATTCTGTTTGGGAACCGCCTATAATGTATCTAGCATGGAAGATACCGAGATCTCTTGGTTGTTAAGTTGACAATGAAAGCATACCGCTCATAATATTATTCATCTCTGTTTTAAAGCTCGAGCTCTGGCACCTCTGCAAATCCCTGCTTCCCTCTGCGAAGGGCCTATCTATTTACTTTATTGATGAGTCATCATCTTCTTATAAAAAGCACTAGTTAGAGAGCACCACTTTCATTTGTATGCATTGTTATTAATTGATATTGAGTATGACTGTGACTGGATCTCTTTTACCATGAATTACAATGTCTAGTCAGTCCTTGATCTTCAGGGGTGCTCTGCATTTATGTTTTGCGGTCTCAGAAAGGGCTAGCGAGATACCATTTTGTTATATCATATCATGATTGTTTTGAGAAAAGTGTTGTCATCCGAGACTTATTATTATTGCTCGCTCATTGATTATGCCATTGATATGAGTAAATGTGAGACCTAAATATTATTGTGAATATGGTTAGTTCATAATCTTGGCTGAAAGCCTGAATGCTGGCTATACATATTTGCAACAACAAGATCAGACAGAGTTTGTAAAAGTTTTTCTTTGTCACTTTCAGTTTGTCAACTGAATTGCTTGAGGACAAGCAATGGGTTAAGCTTGGGGGAGTTGATACGTCTCCATCGTATCTACTTTTCAAAACTCTTTTGCCCTTGTTTTGGACTATAATTTGCATGATTTGAATGGAACTAACACGGACTGACGTTGTTTTCAGCAGAATTGCCTTGGTGCTATTTTTGTGCAGAAATAAAAGTTCTCGGATTGACCTGAAAATTTATGGAGAATATTTTTGGAATTAATAAAAAAATATTGGCGAAAGAATCAACCAGAGGGGGTCCACCCATTGGCCACAAGCCAAGGTCGCCCCCCCTAGTGCGCGCCCTGGCGGCTTGTGGGTCCCACAGACCTCCTTCGACCCTAACTCCAACTCTATATATTCACCTCCGGAGAGAAAAAAATAAAGGAGAAGAGTTCATCATGTTTCACGATACGGAGCCACCGCCACCTCCTGTTCTTCTTCGGGAGGGCAGATCTGGAGTCTGTTTTGGGCTTCGGAGAGGGGAAATCGACGTCGTCGTTAACATCAACCATCCTCCATCACCAATTTCATGATGCTCACCGTCGTGCGTGAGTAATTCCATCGTAGGCTTGCTGGACGATGATGGGTTGGATGAGATTTACCATGTAATCGAGTTAGTTTTGTTAGGGTTTGATCCCTAGTATCCACTATGTTCTGAGATTGATGTTGCTATGACTTTGCTATGCTTATTGCTTGTCACTAGGGCCCAAGTGCCATGATTTCAGATCTGAACCTATTATGTTTCCATGAATATATATGTGTCCTTGATCCTATCTTGCAAGTTGTAGACACCTATTACGTGTTATGATCCGCATCCCCCAGGGTGACAATAACTGGGATTCTTTCTAGTGATTACCATAGTTTGAGGAGTTCATGTATTCACTAAGTGCTAATGCTTTGGTCCGATTCTCTATTAAAAGGAGGCCTTAATATCCCTTAGTTTCCATTAGGACCCCGCTGCCACGGGAGGGTACGACAAAAGATGTCATGCAAGTTCTTTTCCATAAGCACGTATGACTATATACGGAATACATGCCTACATTATATTGATGAATTTGAGCTAGTTCTGTGTCACCCTATGTTATAACTGTTGCATGATGAATGCCATCCGACATAATTATCCATCGTTGATCCATTGCCTATGAGCTTTTCACATATTGATCTTTGCTAAGTTACTTTTCTGTTGCTACTGCTACAATCACTACAAAACTGCTACTGTTACTTTTGCCACCATTAGCGTTACTTCCATACTACTTTGCTACTAAAACTTTGCTGCAGATATTAAGTCTTTCAGGCGTGGTTGAATTGACAACTCAGCTGCTAATACTTGAGAATATTCTTTGGCTCCCCTTGTGTCGAATCAATAAATTTGGGTTGAATACTCTACCCTCGAAAACTGTTGCGATCCCCTATACTTGTGGGTTATCAATTCCTTCCTCGGTGTGACACTGAGAACACAGTGGTATCCTGAATCCTTGTTAAGTGAGAGAGATCAATCGAGTTCATCACAACAAGGTACAAACACCCTCCATTAGCGATAATCATAGGAATCAAACATTATACGTCTTTTTCGGAATAATATTATACATCTTGATCACATCAAGAATCCTTCTGGTCTACAATTACTTTGACCTGTAGTGGCCCACAATTACTTTGACCGATATCACATCTAGCTAGTAGGTGATGCATCGAGTTGAGGACCGATGGACCATAGAGACAATAGATACAATTCCAACGATTCCTCCCCTATGCTACCGTAGAGAGAGGCAACCAGGGAGAGTCTTCTTGAATCCCCTTCTCTCACCGGCGAGGGCGTGGATCCTTGCCTACTCCGCTCGTCTCTCCTGCGGAGGGAGGAGGTGTTGGAAATATGCCCTAGAGGCAATAATAAAATGTTATATTTCTGTGATATAATTGCAATGGTTCTTGAATATGAGATTCAGAGGAAAACTCAGTTGCATGTGTGAAAAAATTAACACTAAGAAGATCCCTAGTATCGCCTCTAAGACTAGCTCATGTATTGTTGATGATCCTATTTTCCTGATCATAGGGCATTGTTAAAGTAACAAGGATGCCGGCAATAATGAGAACACATTGCTGGCAGAACAATGGTGTTGGATAGACCCAATACTTATGAAATACTGCGAGATCACGTTGTCAATATGTTGTCGGTATTTTCATATAAAGTTCTAACATTTACTCATGTCCTTAGACCATGAGAATATCATAGACCTTCATATCGGATGGTTACTTTGGGGTTGCCAAACATTACCCGTAACTGGGTGATCATAAAGGTAACTTACGGGTGATGTCTACTACGTAACCTTTCTTCTTGTAGATGTTGTTGGGCCTCCAAGTGCAGAGTTTTGTAGGACAGTAGCAAATTTCCCTCAAGTGGATGACCTAAGGTTTATCAATCCATGGGAGGCATAGGATGAAGATGGTCTCTCACAAACAACCCTACAACAAATAACAAAGAGTCTCTTGTGTCCCCAACACACCCAATACAATGGTAAATTGTATAGGTGCACTAGTTCGGCAAAGAGATGGTGATACAAGTGTAATATGGATAGTAGATATAGGTTTTTGTAATATGAAAATATAAAAACGGTAAGGTAACTAATGATAAAAGTGAGCACAAATGGTATTGCAATGCTTAGAAACAAGGCCTAGGGTTCATACTTTCACTAGTGCGATCTCCCAACACTGTTGACATAGTTGAATCATATGTAAATCCCTCACGTGCGACAAAGAGTTCACTCCAAAGTCACAAATAGGGGAGAACAAATGAAGAAATTATTGTAGGGTACGAAATCACCTCAAAGTTATCCTTCCCGATCAATCTTATGAGCCATCCCCATTAATTGTCATGAACAGCCCTAGAGTTCATACTAGAATAACACCTTAAGATACACATCAACCAAAACCCTAATGTCACCTAGGCACTCCAATGTCACCACGAGTACCCACGGGTTTGATTATAGGATATGCATCACACAATCTCAGATTCATCTATTCAAACCAACACAAAGAACTTCAAAGAGTGCCCCAAAGTTTCTACCGGAAAGTCAAGACGAAAACGTGTGCCAACCCTTATGCATAAATTCCCAAGGTCACGGAACCCGCAACTTGATCACCAAAACATACGTCAAGTGACTCAAGTGAATATCCCATTGTCACCATAGATATCCATATGCAAGACATACATCAAGTGTTCTCAAATCCTTAAAGACTCAATCCGATAAGAAAACTTCAAAGGGAAAACTCAATTCATCACAAGAAGATAGAGAGTGGAAAACTCCATATGATTCATCTATATCAATAAAGCTCGCGATACATCAAGATCGTGCCATCTCAAGAACACGAGAGAGAGATCAAACACATAGCTACTTATATATATCCTTAGCCCCGAGGGTGAACTACTCCATCCTCGTCATGGAGACCGCCGGGATGATGAAGATGGCCTCCGGTGATGGTTTCCCCCTCCGGCAGGGTGCCGGAACGGGCTCCCGATTGGTTTTTCATGGCTACAAGGGCTTGCGGCGGTGGAACTTCCAATCTAGGTTTCTTTCTGGAGTTTTTTGTATATATAAGGGTACTTGGCGTTGGAAACAAGTCAGCGGGGTCCACGAGGAGTCCACAAGCCAGGGGGCGCGCCCTAAGGGGGAGGCGCCCTCCACCCTTGTGGCTGCCTCGTGACCCCTCTGGCCCAACTCCAATGCTCCGTGGGCTTCTTCTGGTCCATAAAAAATCACCGTAAATTTTCAGCTCGTTTGGACTCCGATTGATATTCCTTTTCTGTAAAACTCCAAACCAAGGAAAAAAAACAGAAACTGGCACTGGGCTCTAGCTTAATAGGTTAGTCCCAAAAATAATATAAAATAGCATATAAATGCATATAAAACATCCAAAACAGATAATATAATAGCATGGAACAATCAAAAATTATAGATACATTGGAGACGTATCAAGCATCCCCAAGCCTAATTCTTGCTCGTCCTCGAGTAGGTAAATGATAAAAACAGAATTTTTGATGTGGAATGCTACCTAACATATTTATCCATGTAATTTTATTTATTGTGGCATGAATGTTCAGATCCATAAGATTCAACACAAAAGTTTAATATTGACATAAAAACAATAATACTTCAAGCATACTAATAAAGCAATAATGTCTTCTCAAAATAACATGGCCAAAGAAAGTTATCCCTACAAAATCATATAGTCTGGCTATGCTCCATCTTCATCACACAAAGTATTAAATCATGCACAACCCCGGTTTTAGCCAAGCAATTGTTTCATACTTTAGTATTCTCAAACTTTTTCAACTTTCACGCAATACATGAGCGTGAGCCATGGATATAGCACTATAGGTGGAATAGAATATGGTGGTTGTGGAGAAGACAAAAAGAAAGAGATAGTCTCACATCAACTAGGCGTATCAACGGGCTATGGAGATGCCCATCAATAGATATCAATGTGAGTGAGTAGGGATTGCCATCCAATGGATGCACTAGAGCTATAAGTGTATGAAAGCTCAAAAAGAACTAAGTGGGTGTGCATCCAACTCGCTTGCTCACAAAGACCTAGGGCAATTTGAGGAAGCCCATCATTGGAATATACGAGCCAAGTTCTATAATGAAAAATTCCCACTAGTATATGAAAGTGACAATATAGGAGACTCTCTATTATGAAGATCATGGTGCCACTTTGAAGCACAAGTGTGGAAAAGGGAATAGTAGCATTGCCCATTCTCTCTTTTCTCTCATTTTTTTTCTTTTTTTTGGTGGGCTTCTTTGGCCTCTTTTTTTTATTTGGGCTTCTTTGGCCTCTTTTATTTTTTGTAAAGTCCGGAGATTCATCCCAACTTGTGAGGGAATCATAGCTTCCATCATCCTTTCCTCACATGGGACAATGCTCTAATAATGATGATCATCACGCTTTTATTTACTTACAACTCAAGAATTACAACTCGATACTAGAACAAAATATGACTCTATATGAATGCCTCCGGTGGTGTACTGGGATGTGCAATGACTCAAGAGTGACATGTATGAAAAATATGAATGGTGGCCTTGCCACAAATACGATGTCAACTACATGATCATGCAAAGCAATATGACAATGATGATGCGTGTCATAATAAACGGAACGGTGGAAGTTGCATGGCAATATATCTCGGAATGACTATGGAAATGCCATAATAGGTAGGTATGGTGGCTGTTTTGAGGAAGGATATATGGTGGGTGTAATGCACCGGCGAAAGTTGCGCGGTACTAGAGAGGCTAGCAATGGTGGAAGGGTGAGAGTGCGTATAATCCATGGACTCAACATTAGTCATAAAGAACTCACATACTTGTTGCAAAAATTTATTAGTCATTGAAACAAAGTACTACACACATGCTCCTAGGGGAAGGGTTGGTAGGATTTAACCATCGCGTGATCCCAACCTCCACACAAATGAAGACAATCAATAAAAAAATCATGCTCCGACTTCATCACATAACGGTTCACCATACGTGCATGCTACGGGAATCACAAACTTTAACACAAGTATCTCTACCAATCCACAATTACTCACTAGCAAGTCTCTAATATCACCATCTTTATATCTCAAAACAATCATAAGGAATCAAACTTCTCATAGTATTCAATGCACTTTGTATGAAAGTTTTTATTATATCCCTCTTGGATGCCCATTATATTAGGACTAAATTCATAACCTAAGAAAATTACCATGTTGTTTAGAGACTCTGAAAATAAGATAAGTGAAGCATGAGAGTTCATTAATTTCTATAAAATGAAACCACCGCCGTGCTCTAAAAAGATATAAGTGAAGCACTAGAGCAAATAGACAAACTACTCCAAAAGGATATAAGTGAAGATCAATGAGTAGTCAAAAATTAAATAACTATGGAAAGACTCTCTTATCTAAGAATTTCAGATCTTAAGTATTTTATTCAAACATCAAAACAAAATAAAATGACATTCCAAGGATAACACATATCATGTGAAGAAGCAAAAACTTAGGTTCAACCGATACTAACCGATAATTGTTGAAGAAGAAAGGTGGGATGCCAACCGGGGCATCCCCAAGCTTAGATGCTTGAGACTTCTTGAAATATTAATTAGGGATGCCTTGGGCATCCCCAAGCTTGAGCTCTTGTGTCTCCTTAATTCCTCTCATATCACGGTTTCCCTAAATCTTAAAAACCTCATCCACACAAAACTCAACAAGAACTCGTGAGATAGGTTAGTATAAATCAAAGCATAACCTTATCATTATTTACTGTAGAAAATCACTAAAATTATAATTTTACATTGCATACTAAATGCCTCTGCATATTTAATACTTCCATCCTCAAATAGAATCATTAAACAAACCAACATATGCAAACAATGCAAACATAACAGCAATCTGCCTAAACAGAACAGTCTGTAAAGAATGCAGCAAGATCCATACTTAATTAACTCCAAAAATTCTGAAAATTTACCAAACTGTAGAGAATTTATAAGAGCATTCTGTTTCAAAATTTCAAGATTTTATTACATACTGAATATTCTGGGGAATTTTTGCACTAACAGCAAACTTTCTGTTTTGAAACAGCAACTCATATACTTGCAAATTGAGAATGGTGAAGGCTACCCTTGACACTTTTATTGAAATAAAAGATGCAAAACATTAATATAAATAACAGCAATAAAATCCTAACAAAATAAAATGACACTCCAAGCAAAACACATATCATGTGACGAATAAAAATATAGTTCCAAGTGAGGTTACCGATAATGTCGAAGACGAAAGAGGAGATGCCTTCCGGGGCATCTCCAAGCTTAGTTGCTTGGATCTTCCTTGAATATTACCTTGGGGTGCCTTGGGAATCCCCAGGCTTAGTGTCTTGCCACTCCTTATTCTCCTCATATCGATATCTCACCCAAAACTTGAAAACTTCAATCACACAAAACTTAACGGAACTTCGTGAGATGCGTTAGTATAATAAAGCAAATCATTCACTTGGGTACTGTCAAAGATAAGATTCATAATTTTTCTCACACAATTACTACTGTAACTTATCATTTCCACAATTTATATCACTTAATATAATCTATGGAAACACTCAAAAAAGCAAACTATGCATTGAAAACAGAATCTGTCAAAAACAGAACAGTCTGTAATGATCTGAACAACCACCTTATTTCTGCAACTTTAAAAAATCTGAAAAATTAGGAAAACGTGGGAAATTTGTATATAAATCATGTGTAAACAATTCAGAAGATTTTGACCCTCTGGTGAATTTATAAAAATTCTGGACTGGGCACCAAAGTTTCTGTTTTTGCACAGAATCAAGTCAACTATCAACCACACTATCCCAAAGGCATTACTTGGCACTTTATTGAAAAAAAAGCTATAAAACATGATTACTACAGTATATTAATCATGTGAACTCACCAAAAACAGTAGGTATAAATATTGGGTTGTCTCCCAACAAGCGCTTTTCTTTAATGCCTTTTTAGCTAGGCATGATGATTTCAATGATGCTCACATAAAAGATAAGAATTGAAACATATTGGGAGCATCATGAAGCATATGACTAGCACATTTAAGTCTAACCCACTTCCTATTAATAGGGATTTTGTGAACAAACAATTTATGGGAGCAAGAATCAACAAGCATAGGAAGGCAAAACAAGCATGACTTCAAATCTTTCAACACATAGAGAGGAAATTTGATATTATTGCAATATGTAAAAGTATAAGTTCCTCTCTCATAGTAATTTTCAATAGTATCATGAATGAATTCAACAATATAACCATCACATAAAGCATTCTTTTCATGATCCACAAGCATAGAAAATTTATTACTCTCCACACAAGAAAATTTCTTCTCATGATTAATAGTGGGAGTATCATAAAAGACTTGAATACTACAAATTGTTTCCACAGTAAAAGAGTAATGTTCAGTAAAAGGATATTCATAATTATGACAAGTATCATAATAGTAATCATCACTTTTTTCATAGCATAAGTATCATCACAATAATCATCATAAATAGGAGGCATGCTTTCATCATTACAAATTTGATCATTCAAAGTAGGGGGACTAAAAAGATCATCTTCATTAAACATAGCATCCCCAAGCTTGGGACAAACATTAATTACAGCAAATAAATTCTCAAACATGTCATTCTTATCAAACAATAGCATCCCCAAGCTTGTGGGTTGGCATAACATAAGCATAATCATTCTTATCATCGATAGCATGAATGGCACCAATAGTATAACAAACACTATTATCATATTCTTCCAAATAAGTGCCAAATAGATTTTCAAGATCATAGGAGACATCATTATCTTCCCTATCATAATCATCACAACAAGTAGTAGGAATCATAAAATCATACTCAATATCATCATCCTCCACAATCATATTTGATTCATTTTCATGAGGCACAAAGGTAATAGGAGCAACATTACTTGGGAGAGATACCTTTTTACCTCCACTTTTCCTTCTTTTCTTTTTCTTCTTCACCACCTCATGTGTGGGTTTAATCAATTTTTTCGTGCACTTTATTGATGAGGTTGGTTGAATAAAAAGCTCCTCCTCGTTACCTGATTCATCATAAGAAAAAATAGGAGGATATTGGGAAGTCTCTTCCCCTTCATTAGTGTTCTCTTCATCTTCTATTTGTTTTCTTATCTTTAAATAATTGGAAATATAAGGATTCTCAATGCAATTTACCGCGCAATACATATAGATTTCATTTAGATCAAAATCAATCATTTTTATGAGAACCCAATCTGGAACCTCGTTAGTTTTATGTTTCATTTCTTCATATCCCAAAAATAGACTAAGTTCATTATAATGCTCAAGGGTAATGAGGTTATCACAATTTTTGGATATAATTCGATCATGAAATAATTCACATTGGAAATTAAAATGATCACTTTCATTGCAAAGTTCACAAGTAATGCGAAGAAGAAGAGGATATAACTTTTTAGCACAAATATCTAACATCTTTAGTAACCGTTTGGTTTCTAAATATTTATGCCTCTTACAAAATCTATTTTCCCTTTTCTTCGGTGAGTATTCTCACTCCCAATTCACTCCACAAAAATTGACATCCTTATAGGAGACATCATTATCATGACTAGTGCAATCATCATTAGTATTATGGATATTCAAAGAATTTATACTAACAACATTGCAATCATGCTCATCATTCAATGATTTAGTGCCAAACATTTTATTGACTTCTTCTTCTAACACTTTGGCACAATTTTCTTCTCCATCATTTTCACGAAAGACATTAAAAAGATGAAGCATATGAGGCAACCTCAATTCCATTTTTTTGTAGTTTTCTTTTATAGACTAAACTAGTGATAAAGCAAGAAACTAAAAGATTCAATTGCAAGATCTAAAGATATACCTTCAAGCACTCACCTCCCCGGCAACGGCGCCAGAAAAGAGCTTGATGTCTACTACGCAACCTTTCTTCTTGTAGACGTTGTTGGGCCTCCAAGTGCAGAGTTTTGTAGGACAGTAGCAAATTTCCCTCAAGTGGATGACCTAAGGTTTATCAATCCGTGGAACGCGTAGGATGAACATGGTCTCTCTCAAACAACCCTGCAACAAAATAACAAAGAGTATCTGGTGTCCCCAACACACCCAATACAATGGTAAATTGTATAGGTGCACTAGTTCGGCGAAGAGATGGTGATACAAGTGTAATATGGATAGTAGATATAGGTTTTTGTAATCTGAAAATATAAAAACAGCAAGGTAACTAATGATAAAAGTGAGCACAAACGGTATTGCAATGCATAGAAACAAGGCCTAGGTTTCATACTTTCACGAGTGCGATCTCCCAACATTGTTGACATAGTTGAATCATATGTAAATCCCTCACGTGCGACAAAGAGTTCACTCCAAAGTCACAAATAGCGCAGAACAAACGAAGAAATTATTGTAGGGTACGAAACCACCTCAAAGTTATCCTTCCCGATCAATCTTATGAGCCATCCCCATTAATTGTCACGAACAGCCCTAGAGTTCGTACTAGAATAACACCTTAAGATACACATCAACCAAAACCCTAATGTCACCTAGGCACTCCAATGTCACCACGAGTACCCACGGGTTTGATTATACGATATGCATCACACAATCTCAGATTCAACTATTCAAACCAACACAAAGAACTTCAAAGAGTGCCCCAAAGTTTCTACCGGAAAGTCAAGACGAAAACGTGTGCCAACCCTTATGCATAAATTCCCAAGGTCACGGAACCCACAAGTTGATCACCAAAACATACGTCAAGTGACTCAAGTGAATATCCCATTGTCACCATAGATATCCATATGCAAGACATACATCAAGTGTTCTCAAATCCTTAAAGACTCAATCCGATAAGAAAACTTCAAAGGGAAAACTCAATTCATCACAAGAAGATAGAGAGGGGAAAACTCCATATGATTCATCTATATCAATAAAGCCCGCGATACATCAAGATCGTGCCATCTCAAGAACACGAGAGAGAGAGAGATCAAACACATAGCTACTGTTACATACCCTCAGCCCCGAGGGTGAACTACTCCCTCCTCGTCATGGAGACTGCCGGGATGATGAAGATGGACTCCGGTGATGGTTTCCCCCTCTGGCAGGGTGCCGGAACGGGCTCCCAATTGGTTTTTCATGGCTACAGAGGCTTGCGGCGGCAGAACTTCTGATCTAGGTTTCTTTCTGGAGGTTTTTGTATATATATAAGGGTACTTGGCGTTGGAAACAAGTCAGGGGGGTCCACGAGGAGTCCACAAGCCAGGGGCGCGCCCTAGGGGGGGGGCGCGCCCTCCACCCTTGTGGTTGCCTCGTGACCCCTCTGGCCCAACTCCGATGCTCCGTGGGCTTCTTCTGGTCCATAAAAAATCACCGTAAATTTTCAGCTCGTGTGGACTCCGTTTGATATTCCTTTTCTGTAAAACTCAAAAACAAGGAAAAGACATAAACTGGCACTGGGCTCTAGGTTAATAGGTTAGTCCCAAAAATAATATAAAATAGCATATAAATGCATATAAAACATCCAAAATAGATAATATAATAGTATGGAACAATAAAAAATTATAGATACATTGGTGACGTATCAACGGGTACACCGAAAAAGTATGTCAAGGTGCTCGATAGTTCAAGACTGGGATGTCCTCCTCCGACGATGGAGAGATACACTCCGGGCCCACTCGGTATTTCATTATCCGTCATCATCTGGCTAGACACAGCATGACAGGGATCACGGGGATACCGGAATACGAAAACGAGAAAAGAGATCAACACCGGTAACGAGGATAACTGGGTATAGTGATCAAGGTGTTGCTTCAAAAGGATCCCGATAAAAGTCTCACCTCGGGTTTTGTAACATATGGCGAAGCAAAAGGAATTGTGTACGAGTAAAAAAAAGGTTCGCTCAATAAAGATCTTCGTGAATATGTGAGAATTATCAAGGGTCTATAGATCCCGCTGTTAATTATTGACCAAAAGGTGTTTCAGGTCATGTCCACATATTTTCGAACCTGTAGGGTCATACGCTTAACGGCTAGTGGTTTGTAGGAGAACTAGCAGATAAAGGAGAAAGAGAGAATGGGCAGCGGAAGTGTTTTGGATGATCCTGGAAGTGTCCCGATGATGCCGGGAGTGTCCCGGAAGTGCCCGGCAAGGTCCTGGAAGGTCACAGAAGGTCCTAGAAGGTTCTGAAAGGTTTCAGAAACTCCCAGAATGTTTCGGAGGTTCCTGTTGAAAATATGACCTAGAGGCAATAATAAATGTTATTATTTATTTCCATGTTCGTAATTATGTTTATATTCTGTGCTATAACTGCAATGGTTCTCAAGTCTGTAATAACCACGAGGCTTGGAGGAAAACTCACATCCACGTGTGGAATAATAAACGGTAAAATAGATTCCTAGTCTTGCCTCTAAGACTAGCTCAAATATTGCATGATGGTTCTGTTTTCCTGATCATGGGCATGTCAATGCCGGCAACTTTGAGGACACGATGTTAGAAGAACACTTGTGTTGAACCGACCCAATTGTTGTTATGCTATGAGATCCATTCGTCACAAGTAAATGGTTTATAACACAGAGAAAGTTAAGCATTTTCATGATTCCTTAGACCATGAGATATCGAGTTCCTTCATACTTGCTTCATGAACTTTGGGGTTTGTTAAACGTCATCTGTAACATGGTGGCTATTACGGCAGCTTACGGGTTCATGGAAAAGTATGACAAGGGACTAGATAGCTCAAGACTGGGATTTGCTCCTCCGTCGATGGAGAGATATTCTTAGGGCCCTCTCGGTGTGATGGTATCCATTATAGTCTGGCCAGACACAGTGTGATTTGATCACGGAGATGCCGGAACACGGGAACGAGAAAACAGAACAAAACCGGTAACAAGGAAACTGGCATAGTGAACAAGTTGTTGATTTACGGGGATGCCATTAAATTTCACCTCGGGTTTTTGTAACATATCGCGAAGCAACAGGAATAGCACACGGTCACTAAAGGTTCACTCAAATATCCATTCGTGTGGGTATAGGGGTCAATATGGATGTCCACAGTTCCGCTATTGATCATTGATCGGAAAGAGTTCGGTCATGTCTATATTTCACCGAACCTGCAGGGTCACACACTTAAGGGTCGTCTATTTGCTAAGTACTAGGAGGTTAGGAGCTTGAGAGAAAGTCACCAGAAATGTTTCGGAGACGATGAAAATGTTTCGGAGAGAAAACCGGAAGTGTTTCGGATTTACCGGAAAAGTTTCGGAGAAAACCATCAAGCCAGAAAAGTTTCAAGGAATACCATCACGCCAAAAAAGTTTTGGAATGCATTTTGGCGAAGCACTGCTGGATCGGTGACACTGTATGTGTGCAACCCGGTAGAGAGATCGTACGTTCGATCTTCTATTCGAGGGACTGTTCGAGGGAGAAAATTCTCGCAATTGGGAGGTTGTAAATCCTAGCTGCGGGAATCTGCACCAACAATCTTCGCCAACTCTTCTTCCGCTACTGCTACGAGTTGGTAACGATAAGATCAAACCTTGTATGCATCTTCATAGTGGTCCTGGGCTGGTGTGTAAGACGGAATTTTTTTGTTTTCTGCTGCGTTACCCTACAGTGGCATCATGAGCCATGATATGCGTAGATGTAGGTTACGATCAAGAATACATGAGATGTATGGGTATTGCACAATATTTTTTGGTAGTAGATGAGATCTATTACTTGATAAAAATTTGTGCGAGTAGTAGATAAGATCTATTGTTAGTAGATGCAATCTATTACTTTCCGGTCTTATTCCTTCCCTTGAATTTGCGTTTTTTCTGATCTTGACGGCATGCTGGAATTTTGTTATGAAGTTCTGGCTATCCGCGATTCTTCTATGCTGCTCCTGAGCATGCTAGTTGTCAGATCAATTATGTGCTTCAGTTCTTTGGGTTCCACCTTAGTTAAGAAAGATGAATTTTCGCAAACTAAAGGGCATGTAGATGTAATCTACACGGAGGTCACTCGTATAACGAAGTTTAGTATGGGGCTCGAGATTTTTTATTAAGTCTCGTGTTTCATACACCCCGTAAAGTTAATGTAGCAAACTTAAATTATCATACTTGATGATGGACGTTGGTAGCTTTGGTTTGTTTCGAAACCTTAGAAGCCACGTAAAATAAAATTTTGCATGAACCGATTAGAAGCATCTAATTTGGTTTTGCAGGATGCATGTGCATGTGATGTGATGTGGTATAGCCTTCATCGTTATTAATGAGATAATGTATGAGATGACTATATGATGTAATTAACATGACCTACGTGTCATGATTCAGCATGATGGCTAGAGCCATATGATTGTCAACTTAATGACCTGCGTGCCAACCTTAATGTAATGCATTATTTTATTAGCTATAGAGATAGCTATATTATTTAGTGCATCTACATGGTGGTGACAAGTTTTTGTAACATATCACGAAGCAACAGGAATAGCACACGGTTATTAAAGGTTTACTCAAATATCCATTCATGTGGGTATAGGGGTCAATATGGATGTCCACGGCTCCGCTATTGATCATTGATCGGAAAGAGTTCCGGTCATGTCTATATTTCACTGAACCTACAGGGTCACACACTTAAGGGTCATCTATCTGCTGAGTACTAGGAGGTTAGGAGCTTGCGAGAAAGTCACCGGAAAAGTTTTGGAGACGATGAAAATGTTTCGGAGAGTAAACCGGAAGTGTTTCGGAGTTACCGGAAAAGTTTCGGAGAAAACCATCAAGCCAGAAAAGTTTCGGAATGTGTCCGGAATTTTTCAAAGGGTTCCGGAAATGTTCCGGGGCCTTCCGGAATTTTCCGGACAGCCCCAAGGGGTTGTTCCCACGTGGGGGACAGCATCCCCCCTTTTTGTGGGTTGTGTTGGTGGAGGCGCCCCCTTTGGGGGCAGCCCCCATTTTGTGGGCTGGTGTTGGGTGGGGCGCCCCCTTGGGGGGGCAGCCCCCCATTTGGTGGCAAGTGTTGGGAGGGGGGGGGCCTTTCGGGCAGCCCCCTCATGGCAAGTGGCGCCCATAGGAGGAGGGGGCCCCCTTTGGGGGCAAGCCCCCCCTTTTTGTGGGACAATGTTGGTGGGGGGAGCCTTTGTGGCTGCCTCCTACCATGCCAAACCAGCCCTTCTCCCTCTATAAATAGAGGACGAGGGCAGCCACCAAAGACACACAAGTTTAGAACTTGAGCTCTCTCATTTCAGCATGCAATGATCAGCCTCTCTCTCTCTCTCTCTCTCTCTCTCTCTCTCTCTCTCTCTCGCTCTCTCTCGCTCGCTCGCTCTCCATGAAATTGTTTCGTAGTGCCGCAAGGCTGCCTAGTCTTCGGCGGCGATTAGTTCTGGGCGGCGAAGCACTGCTGGATCGATGACACTGTGTGTGTGCAACCCGGTAGAGAGATCGTACGTTCGATCTTCTGTTCGAGGGAGAAAATCTCACGGTTGGGAGGTTCTAAATCATAGCCGCGGGAATCTGCACCAATGATCTTCGCCAACTCTTCTTCCACTGCTGCTACGAGTTGGTAACGATCAGATCAAACCTTGTATGCGTCTTCATAGTGGTCCTGGGCTGGTATGTAAGACGGAATTTTTTTTGTTTTCTGCTGCGTTACCCTACACCTAGTGGGCTGCTTTTCCCCTTGGCTAGGATAATGGGTGAGGCCCACAAGGTCCAAGTCGACCAGCACCAAGGGTTGGCTTGGGGGGCAAGCCGTGGAGGAAACTCCACGGTCTACGGCATTTTCAGAAACTCCATGGCTTACGACGTTTCTAGAAACTCCACGGTCTTCGGCGTTTCTAGAAACTCCACGGTCTTCGGCATTTCTGGAGGAGTCCTCCTGGCTTCAGCCAACTTTGGGGAGGCCCGCTCCCCAAGTTGCGCCCCCTGGCTGCCACCTATCTATATGCGAGAGAGGGCAACCCCTAGAGCACACCAAAACCCTTGGAGGTTGCCCCCTGCTGCCCGCGCGCCCAGTTTTCTCTCTCCCGTCTAGTTGATCTAGATGGGCACGCCGCTAGGCTGCTGCTCCCTCTAGTTTTCTCGGTGGCTTTTTCGTGCTGGTTCCACAGAGTGCTACCGAACCTCTAGACCGGTACGCGTGGATACCTCGGAGGTGTCGTCTACTTCGACAATAGATCAGCGGATCGTCCGAAGAAATTCTCACTGCTGGGAGGTATAACCTAGCTGCGGGAATCGCCGCGCTTCACCAACAATCTACTCTGCTTCCGCTACATTCTAGTTGGTGAGATTGATCGTTACCCGCATCTTCATAGTGTTCCTTGGTGTGATCTTGTATGGTAAAAAAATTGTTGTGTAGCACGTTCCCCTAGAGAAGGTGGGGATCCTGTTAATCTGTTCCCGACGTGTAGATAGGGTAGGTGCAGTTCCCGGCGGCACCGTTTTGGTGAAGGATTTGATACCATTTAGGATGAATAATTCCGCCGCTCCCCCTTCCCCTTGCCGATGCTAGTGGTGCCGACATGCGGGCGGCATGATTCTCCCACCGATCTGTGGATCAGGCGGCGGCTCAGGTCTCTTGTCCGTAGGTGGCAGTGACGGATTGTGAGGCAGTTTCCCATGAGTTCTTGGCTCCTCCGTCCGGTCGGCGAGGCAGCGTCGGCGACTGCGCCTTGCGAGTTTTGTCTTCCCCTCCCCCTTCATCGTTGCGCCGGTGAGTTCTCCATCAGCGGCACGGGGATTGGGTACCGGTGTGTTCGAGGGGGTGGATCTCTGGACTATTGTGAAGATTCTTCGGCACGGGGATTGGGTGCTGGTGTGTTTGAAGGGTGGATATCTAGATTTTGGTGAAGATTCGTCGGTAATGGTTGTCTTCCTGGTATGTTAGTCCTTTGTGGCCGAAGTTCGAAGACTTCCCTATCATCATGGCCATCTTCGCAAGGATGTTGGCTCCGGCGGAGGAGCGGCGGCGACGGCGGCGCACCTTCAACTCACTCTGGTGATAGCAGTCTTCGTTGTGTGGTCTGAGGACATAGTTGTAATTTTATTTACTTATGGGGTGCTTTGTACTACTTCTGAATCTTCAACATAATCCTGAGATCCTTTTCCAAAAAAAAAACAATTCCGATTCTGACGTTCATGCATCCAAAAATGGCGCAATTGCAAAGAGCCAAAGAACATCACCTTTCCGTAAAGCAGCGTGGGTGGCGCGCAGAAGTGGCCAGGCCCCACAAGAATTCGGGGACATTTCTGGCCGACGGCGAAGCTTAGGGTGTGTTTGTTTGAGCTTCTACGAGCAGCTCCACCGGCTTCTGGCTTCTGGCCTGTAGAAGCCGGAGCCCAAACAAACGGGCAAAACTCGGACCGGCTCCACACAGCGCTTCTCCGGAGCGCTCTGTAAAATCGCCACGGAAGTCGCAGCTCGGAAAACGGGCTTCCCACAGCCGCAGCTGGCTCCTAAAACACAAAAGACGATTTTTGACACACCCACCAAACTACATGCTACCACCATAATGCCATTGAACGGTTTGTTCTATTTCTTCCTCTCCCGTCTGACTCACCCAATAGTGTGTGCACGGCGTGCGTGTGCTGGCCGTGCGTGAGTGTGTTGGCCGTGCGTGTGTGCACGGCATGTGTGTGTTGGTCGTGCGTGCTCTGTGGATGTGTGCGTGCTTGCCGCATGCTTGCTCTGCATCTGCTACTGTCTAAAATTAACTGCATCTGCTAGTGTATAAAGTGCTACTGCTAGTGTGTATATAAACTGTGATCTGTCGATTGCTACTGTCTCTAACCGTGTTGATTCATAAACTGCTACTGTGTATTTGGTAACGAACACGTGTATATGATGTAATTTAGATAAAGATGTGTATGTGAATTGCAAATTGTGTCTAGATGAAAAGAAGCAGTTCAAAAATCGTTGGATATTATGAAGGCCATATATTCAGCCTGGGTATTTTACAAGTGGAGGGAACTATGTGGGAGGTGGAAATACTACCATGGACACCTTGTATTTTGTAACCGGATGACAGTTTGATGTAATACCTAATTAGTACTATACGTTATGAGAGGTTGAAATGTATTCATATGTCTAATACGTCAAATTCATATAAATACATTGTCTATACCATCAAATAAGTGTAATTTCAGCTAAAACCTGTGAAAACAAGCCATCTGCAATAAAAACATATCTTAATCAAGTCATTTACACTTATAACAGAACGCGGACATATTCCACCATCAGGACTACTTATCTCTCATTCCGACCCCCGCGTCGCCAACCCTAGGCGACACGGGGGGAGATCACGCCGCCGGCCCTATGCCTCCTCTCCTCGATCCCTCCCTCCCGCCGCCGCCGGAGATCACGTCGGGCAAAGCCTGTGCAGTGGGCTGTGATGACGGCGGCGGGGCATTCTGTTGGAAATATGCCCTAGAGGCAATAATAAAATGGTTATTATTATATTTCCTTGTTCATGATAATTGTCTGTTATTCATGCTATAATTGTGTTATCCGGAAATCGTAATACATGTGTGAATACATAGACCACAACATGTCCCTAGTAAGCCTCTAGTTGACTAGCTCGTTGATCAATAGATGGTTGCGGTTTCCTGACCATGGACATTGGATGTCATTGATAACGGGATCACATCATTAGGAGAATGATGTGATGGACAAGACCCAATCCTAAGCCTAGCACTAGATCGTGTAGTTCGTTTGCTAAAGCTTTTCCAATGTCAAGTAACTTTTCCTTAGACCATGAGATTGTGCAACTCCCGGATACCGTAGGAGTGCTTTGGGTGCACCAAACGTCACAACGTAACTGGGTGGCTATAAAGGTGCACTACGGGTATCTCCGAAAGTATCTGGTGGGTTGGCACGAATCGAGACTGGGATTTGTCACTCCATGTAACGGAGAGGTACCTCTGGGCCCACTCGGTAGGACATCATCATAATGAGCTCAATGTGATCAAGGAGTTGTTCACGGGATGATGTGTTACGGAAACGAGTAAAGAGACTTGCCGGTAACGAGATTGAACAAGGTATCGAGATACCGACGATCGAATCTCGGGCAAGTATCGTACCGATAGACAAAGGGAATTGCGTACGGGATTGATTGAATCCTCGACATCGTGGTTCATCCGATGAGATCATCGAGGAGCATGTGGGAGCCAACATGGGTATCCAGATCCCGCTGTTGGTTATTGACCGGAGAGTCGTCTCGGTCATGTCTGCGTGTCTCCCGAACCCGTAGGGTCTACACACTTAAGGTTCGGTGACACTAGGGTTATAGAGATATTAGTATGCGGTAACCCGAAGGTTGTTCGGAGTCTCGGATGAGATCCTGGATGTCACGAGGAGTTCCGGAATGGTCCGGAGGTAAAGATTTATATATGGGAAGTCCTATTTTGGCCACCGGAAAATGTTCGGGATTTTTCGGTATTGTACCGAGAAGGTTCTAGAAGGTTCCGGAGTGGGGCCCACCTGCATGGGGGGACCCACATGAACGTGGGTAGTGGGGGCAAGGCCCCACACCCCTAGTCAAGGCGCACCAAGATTCCCCCTTAGAAGGAATAAGATCATATCCCGAAGGGATAAGATCAAGATCCCTAAAAAAGGGGGATAACAATCGGTGGGGAAGGGAAAGGATGGGATTTCTTTCCTTCCACCTTTGCCAACGCCCCAATGGACTTGGAGGGCAAGAAACCAGCCCCCTCCACCCCTATATATAGTGGGGAGGTGCATGGGAGACACAGCTCAGCCCCTGGCGCCTCCCTCTCCCTCCCGTGACACCTCTTCCTCCTCCAGTAGCGCTTGGCGAAGCCCTGCTGAAATCCCGCTGCTTCCACCACCACACCGTCGTGCTGCTGGATCTCCATCAACCTCTCCTCCCCCCTTGCTGGATCAAGAAGGAGGAGACGTCTCTGCTCCGTACGTGTGTTGAACGCGGAGGTGCCGTCCGTTCGGCGCTCGGTCATCGGTGATTTGGATCACGACGAGTACGACTCCATCAACCCCGTTCTCTTGAATGCTTCCGCTCGCGATCTACAAGGGTATGTAGATACACTCCCCTCTCACTCGTTGCTAGATGACTCCATAGATTGATCTTGGTGATGCGTAGAAAATTTTAAAATTCTGCTACGTTCCCCAACAGTGGCATCATGAGCTAGGTCTATGCGTAGTATCTTGCACGAGTAGAACACAAAGTAGTTGTGGGCGTCGATTTGTCAATCTTCTTGCCGTTACTAGTCTTATCTTGATTCGGCGGCACTGTGGGATGAAGTGGCCCGGACCGACCTTACACGTACGCTTACGTGAGACAGGTTCCACCGACTGACATGCACTAGTTGCATAAGGTGGCTAGCGGGTGTCTGTCTCTCCCACTTTAGTCGGATCGGATTCGATGAACAGGGTCCTTATGAAGGGTAAATAGAAATTGGCATATCACATTGTGGTTTTGGCGTAGGTAAGAAACGTTCTTGCTAGAAACCTATAGCAGCCACGTAAAAACTTGCAACAACAATTAGAGGACGTCTAACTTGTTTTTGCAGCAAGTGCTTTGTGATGTGATATGGCCAAAGGATGTGATGAATGATATATGTGATGTATGAGATGATCATGTTCTTGTAATAGGAATCACGACTTGCATGTCGATGAGTATGACAACCGGCAGGAGCCATAGGAGTTGTCTTAATTTATTATATGACGTGCGTGTCATTGAAATTCGCCATGTAATTACTTTACTTTATTGCTAACCGTTAGCCGTAGTAGTAGAAGTAATAGTTGGCGAGACAACTTCATGAAGACACGATGATGGAGATCATGATGATGGAGATCATGGTGTCATGCCGGTGACGATGATGATCATGGAGCCCCGAAGATGGAGATCAAAAGGAGCAAAGTGATAATGGCCATATCATGTCACTATTTTGATTGCATGAGATGTTTATCATGTTTTTGCATCTTATTTGCTTAGAACGACGGTAGCATATATAAGATGATCCCTTACTAAAATTTCAAGAAAGTGTTCCCCCTAACTGTGCACCGTTGCGAAGGTTCGTTGTTTCGAAGCACTACGTGTTGATCGGGTGTGATAGATTCTAACATTCGAATACAACGGGTGTAAGCCAGATTTACACAGCAATACACTTAGGTTGACTTGACGAGCCTAGCATGTACAGACATGGCCTCGGAACACAAGAGACCGAAAGGTCGAGCATGAGTCGTATAGAAGATACGATCAACATGGGGATGTTCACCGTTGATGACTAGTCCGTCTCACGTGATGATCGGACACGGCCTAGTCGATTCGGATCATGTAATCACTTAGATGATGAGAGGGATGTCTATCTGAGTGGGAGTTCATTACATAATTTGATTAGATGAACTTAATTGTCATGAACTTAGTCTAAATGTTACATATCTATCTTGTAGATCAAATGGCCAACGCTAATGTTACCCTCAACTTCAACGCGTTCCTAGAGAAAAACAAGCTGAAAGACGATGGTAGCAACTATGCGGACTGGGTCTGTAACCTGAGGATTATCCTCATAGCTGCCAAGAAATCATATGTCCTTGAAGCACCGTTAGGTGACCCACCTGCTCTCCCAGCACTGCCAGACGATTTGAACGTTTGGCAGACACGCACCGATGATTACTCCTTCGTTCAGTGCGGCATGCTCTTCAGCTTAGAACCGGGGCTCCAAAAGCGTTTTGAGCATCACGGAGCATATGAGATGTTCGAAGAGCTGAAAATGGTTTTCCAAGCTCATGCCCGGATCGAGAGATATGAAGTCTCCGATAAGTTCTACAGCTGTAAGATGGAGGAAAATAGTTCTGTCAGCGAGCACATACTCAAAATGTCTGGGTTGCACAGCCGCTTGTCTCAGCTGGGAGTTAATCTCCCGGATGACGCGGTCGTTGACAGAATCCTTCAGTCGCTTCCACCTAGCTACAAGAGCTTCGTGATGAACTTCAACATGCAGGGGATGGAAAAGACCATTCCTGAGGTATATGCGATGGTGAAGTCAGCGGAGGCAGAGATCAGAAAGGAACATCAAGTGTTGATGGTGAATAAAACCACTAAGTTCAAGAAGGGCAAGGGTAAGAAGAACTTCAAGAAGGACGGCAAGGGAGTTGCCGCGCCCGGTAAGCCAGCTGCCGGGAAGAAGTCGAAGAATGGACCCAAGCCTGAGACTGAGTGCTTTTATTGCAAGGGAAACGGTCACTGGAAGCGAAACTGCCCCAAGTACTTGGCGGACAAGAAGGCCGGCAATACCAAAGGTATATATGATATACATGTAATTGATGTGTACCTTACCAGCACTCGTAGTAGTTCCTGGGTATTTGATACCGGTGCGGTTGCTCATATTTGTAACTCAAAGCAGGAACTGCGGAATCAGCGTAGACTGGCAAAGGACGAGGTGACGATGCGCGTCGGGAATGGTTCCAAGGTCGATGTGATCGCCGTCGGCACGCTACCTCTGCATCTACCATACCTTAGGATTAGTGTTAAACATCAAATGTACATTGTTATTTAGTACAGCTTTGAGCATGAACAATTGTATCTGGATCTCGCTTAATGCGAGAGGCTACTCATTTAAATCTGAGAATAATGGTTGTTCTATTTATATGAGAGATATGTTTTATGGTCATGCCCCGCGGGTGAATGGTTTATTTTATGAATCTCAAACGTGATGTACCACATGTTTATAATGTGAATGCCAAGAAATGCAAGGTTGATAACGATAGTCCACATACTTGGGCACTGCCGCCTTGGTCATATCGGTTTAAACGCATGAAGAGAAACTCCATGCGAGGACTTTTGGAGTCTCTGATTATGAATCAGTGAAGATGCGAACCATGCCTCTTTGGGCAAGATGACCAAGACTCCGTTCTCCGGAACAATGGAGCGAGCAACCAACTTATTGGAGATCATTACATACTGATGTGTGTGGTCCAATGAGTGTTGAGGCTCGCGGTGGGTATCGTTAGTTCTTCACCTGCT
>CM022303.1:72591146-72660534 GCA_011799875.1 Thinopyrum elongatum
TGTCTCCCGAACCCGTAGGGTCTACACACTTAAGTTTGGTGACGCTAGGGTTATAGAGATATTAGTATGCGGTAACCGAAGGTTGTCGGAATTCGAGTACATCTAGAGATCCTGACGTCAGAGGAGTTCCGGAATGGTCCGGAGGTAAAGATTTTATATGGGAAGTCTATTTTTGGCCACGGAAATGTTCGGATTTTTCGGTATTGTACCGAGAAGGTTCGATAAGGTTCCGGAGTGGGGCCCACCTGCATGGGGGACCCAAGAACGTGGTAGTGGGGCAGAGGCCCCACCCCCTAGTCAACGGCCACACAAAGATTCCCCCTTAGAAGGAATAAGATCATATCCGAAGGATAGATCAAGATCCCTAAAAAGGGGGATAACAATCGGTGGGAAGGGAAAGGATGGATTCTTTCCTTCCACCTTTGCCAACGCCCCAATGGACTTGGAGGGCAAAAACCAGCCCCCCTCCACCCCTATATATAGTGGGGAGGTGCATGGGAGAAACAGCTCAGCCCCTGGCGCCTCCCTCTCCCCCCGTGACAACCTCTTCCTCCTCCAGTAGCGCTTGGCGAAGCCCTGCTGAATCCCGCTGCTTCCACCACCACACCGTCGTGCTGCTGGATCTCCATCAACCTCTCCTCCCCCCTTGCTGGATCAAGAGGAGGAGACGTCTCTCCTGCTCTGTACGTGTGTTGAACGCGGAGGTGCCGTCCGTTCGCGCTCGGTCATCGGTGATTTGGATCACGACGAGTACGACTCCATCAACCCCGTTCTCTTGAACGCTTCCGCTCGCGATCTACAGGGTATTAGATACACTCCCCTCTCACTCGTTGCTAGATGACTCCATAATTGATCTTGGTGATGCGTAGAAAATTTTAAAATTCTGCTACGTTCCCCAACAGTGGCATCATGAGCTAGTTCTATTGCGTAGTATCTTGCACGAGTAGAACACAAAGTAGTTGTGGGCGTCGATTTGTCAATCTTCTTGCCGTTACTAGTCTTATCTTGATTCGGCGGCACTGTGGGATGAAGCGGCCCGACCGACCTTACACGTCCCTTACGTGAGACAGGTTCCACCGACTGACTGCACTAGTTGCATAAGGTGGCTAGCGGGTGTCTGTCTCTCCACTTTAGTCGGATCGGATTCGATGAACAGGTCCTTATGAAGGGTAAATAGAAATTGGCATATCACGTTGTGGTTTTGGCGTAGGTAAGAAACGTTCTTGCTAGAAACCTATAGCAGCCACGTAAAAAACTTGCAACAACAATTAGAGGACGTCTAACTTTTTTTTTGCAGCAAGGTCTTTGTGATGTGATATGGCCAAAGGATGGGATGAATGAATATGTGATGTATGAGATGATCATGTTCTTGTAATAGGAATCACGACTTGCATGTCGATGAGTATGACAAACCGGCAGGAGCCTAGGAGTTGTCTTAATTTGTTATATGACCTGCGTGTCATTGAAATTCGCCATGTAATTACTTTACTTTATTGCTAACCGTTAGCCGTAGTAGTAGAGTAATAGCTGCGAACACTCATGAAGACACGATGATGGAGATCATGATGATGGAGATCATGGGTCATGCCGGTGACATGATGATCATGAAGCCCCGAAGATGGAGATAAAAGGAGCAAAGTGATAATGGCCATATCATGTCACTATTTTGATTGCATGAGATGTTTATCATGTTTTTGCATCTTATTTGCTTAACGACGGTAGCATATATAGATGATCCCTTACTAAATTTCAAGAAATGTTCCCCCTAACTTGCACCGTTGCGAAGGTTCGTTGTTTCGAGCACTACGTGTTGATCGGGTGTGATAGATTCTAACGTTCGAATACAACGGTGTAGCCAGATTTACACAGCAATACACTTAGGTTGACTTGACGAGCCTAGCATGTACAGACATGGCCTCGGAACACAAGAGACCGAAGGTCGAGCATGAGTCGTATAGAAGATACGATCAACTGGTGATTTCACCGTTATGACTAGTCCGTCTCACGTGATGATCGGACACGGCCTAGTCGATTCGGATCATGTAATCACTTAATGACGAGAGGGATGTCTATCTGAGTGGGAGTTCATTACATAATTTGAATTAGATGAACTTAATTGTCATGAACTTAGTCTAATGTTACATATCTATCTGGTAGATCAATGGCCAACGCAATGTTACCCTCAACTCATCACGCTTCCTAGAGAAAACAAGCTGAAAGACGATGGTAACAACTATGCGGACTGGGTCCGTAACCGGAGGATTATCCTCATGCTGCCAAGAATCATATGTCCTTGAAGCACCGTTAGGTGACCCACCTGCTCTCCAGCACTGCCAGACGATTTGAACGTTTGGCAAACACGCACACGATGATTACTCCTCTTCGTTCAGTGCGGCATGCTCTTCAGCTTAGAACCGGGGCTCCAAAGCGTTTTGAGCACACGGAGCATATGAGATGTTCGAAGAGCGAAAATGGTTTTCCAAGCTCATGGCCCGGATCGAGAGATATGAAGTCTCTCGATAAGTTCTACAGCTTTAAATGGAGGAAAATAGTTCTGTCACGAGCACATACTCAAAATGTCTGGGTTGCACAGCGCTCTGTCTCAGCTGGGAGTTAATCTCCCGGATGACGCGGTCGTTGACAAATCCTTCAGTCGCTTCACCAGCTACAAGAGCTTCGTGATGAACTTAACATGCAGGGGATGGAAAAGACCATTCCTGAGGTATATGCGATGGTGAAGTCAGCGGAGGCAGAGATCAGAAAGGAACATCAAGTGTTATGGTGAATAAACCACAAGTTCAAGAAGGGCAAAGGGTAAAAGAACTTCAAGAAGGACGGCAAGGGAGTTGCCGCGCCCGGGTACCAGCGGCCGGGAAGAAGTCGAAGAATGGACCCAAGCCTGAGACTGAGTGCTTTTATTCAAGGGAAACGGTCACTGGAAGCGAAACTGCCCCAAGTACTTGGCGGACAAGAAGGCCGGCAATACCAAAGGTATATATGATATACATGTATTGATGTGTACCTTACCAGCACTCGTAGTAGTTCCTGGTATTTGATACCGGTGCGGTTGCTCATATTGTAACTCAAAGCAGGAACTGCGGAATCAGCGTAGACTGGCAAAGGACGAGGTGACGATGCCGTCGGGAATGGTTCCAAGGTCGATGTGATCGCCGTCGGCACGCTACCTCTGCATCTACCTACGGATATTAGTTTAACCTCAATAATTGTTATTTAGTACCACGCTTTGAGGCATGAACATTGTATCTGGATCTCGCTTAATCGAGATGGCTACTCATTTAAATCTGAGAATAATGGTTGTTTCATTTATATGAGAGATATTTTTATGTCATGCCCCGCTGGTGAATGGTTTATTTTTATTGAATCTCAACGTGATGTTACACATGTTTATAATGTGAATGCCAAGAAATGCAAGGTTGATAACGATAGTCCCACATACTTGTGGCACTGCCGCCTTGGTCTATCGGTGTTAAACGCATGAAGAAACTCCATGCAGATGGACTTTTGGAGTCTCTTGATTTAGAATCATTTGACAGATGCGAACCATGCCCTTGGGCAGAATGACCAAGACTCCGTTCTCCGGAACAATGAGCGAGCAACCAACTTATTGGAGATCATAACTACTGATGTGTTGGTGCCAATGAGTGTTGAGGCTCGCGGTGGTTATCGTTATGTTTCTCACCCTCACCGATGATTTGAGTAGATATGGGTATGTCTACTTGATGAAGCACAAGTCTGAGACCTTTGAAAAGTTCAAGGAATTTCAGAGTGAGGTTGAGAATCAACGTGACAAGAAAATAAAGTTCTTACTAGATCAGATCGTGGAGGAGAATATTTGAGTCATGAATTTGGCACGCACTTAAGGAAATGTGGAATTGTTTCACAACTCACGCCGCCTGAACACCTCAGCGTAATGGTGTGTCCAACGTCGTAATCGCACTCTATGGATATGGTGCGATCTATGATGTTCTTACGATTAACCGCTATCCTTTTGGGGTTATGCTTTAGAGACTGCCTGCCGCATTCACTTTAAATAGGGCACCGTCAAAATCCGTTGAGACGACACCGTATGAATTATGGTTTGGGAGAAACCTAAGCTTCGTTTCTGAAAGTTTGGGGATGCGATGCTTATGTGAAGAAACTTCAACCAGAGAACTCGAACCCAAGTCGAAAAATGCGTATTCATAGGATACCCTAAGGAAACTATTGGTATACCTTCTACCTAAGATCCGAGGGCAAGATCTTGTTTGCCAGGAATGGATCCTTCTAGAGAAAGAGTTTTCTCTCGAAAGAAGTAAGTGAGGAAGTGGAGCTTGATGAGATGACCCTCGAACCGGAGAGTAGCGCACAGACAGGAAAATGTTTTCTGTGGAGCCTACACCGGCTAGAGAGAATTTATTGATAATGATCATGATCAAGCTACCACTACCTTCGAAGGTCCACGAGGACAACGTTCCGCACCAGAGTGGTATGGCAATCCTATCCTGGAAATCATGTTGTTAGACAACAGTGAACCTTCGAACTATGAGAAGGTGAGCGATGGCGGCCCGGATTCCGACAAATGGCTTGAAGCCATGAAATCCGAGATAGGATCCATGTATGAAAACGAAGTATGGACTTTGACTGACTTGCCCGATGATCGGCAAGCCTAGAAAATAATGGATCTTTAAGAAGAAGACGGACGCGGATGGTAATGTGACCATCTATAAGGCTCGGCTTGTCGCTAAGGGTTATCGACAAGTTCAAGGGGTTGACTACGAATGAGACTTTCTCACCCGTAGCGAAGCTGAAATCCGTCGAATCATGTTAGCAATTGCCGCATACTATGATTATGAGATATTGGCAAATGGACGTCAAAACGGCATCCTTAATGGTTTTCTTAAGGAAGAGTTGTATGATACCCCGAAGGTTTTGTCGACCCTGAGAATGCTGACAGGTATGCAACTCCAGCGCTCAATCTATGGGCTGGTGCAAGCATCTCGGAGTTGGAACATTCGCTTTGACGAGATGATCAAAGCGTTTGGGTTCACACAGACTTATGGAGAAGCCTGTGTTTACAAGAAGTGAGTGGGAGCTCTGTAGCATTTCTCATATTATATGTGGATGACATACTGCTGATGGGAAATGATATAGAATTCTTGGAAAGTATAAGGCCTACTTGAATAAGTGTTTTTTCAATGAAGGACCGGAGAAGCTGCTATTATATATTAGGCATCAAATCTATAGAGATAGATCGAGACGCCTCATAGGTCTTTCGCAAAGCACATACCTTGATAAGAATTGAAGAAGTTCAATATGGATCAGTCCAAGAAGGGGTTCTTGCCTGTATTGCAAGTGTGAAATTGAGCTCGGCTCAATGCCCACCACGGCAAAAGATTAGAAGAGATGAGTGTCATCCCCTATGCCTCAGCCTAGGGTCTTTATGTATGCCATGCTGTGTACCAGACCTGATGTAAACCTTGCTGTAGTTTGGTAGGTAGGTACAAAGTAATCCCGGCAAGGAACACTGGACAGCGGTCAAGACATCCTGAAGTACCTGAAAAGACTAAGGATATGTTTCTCGTATATGGAGGTGACAAGAGCTCGTCGTAAAGGGTTACGTCGACGCTAGCTTCGACACAGATCCGGATGACTCCAAGTCACAAACCGGATACGTGTATATTTTGAATGGTGGAGCGGTAAGCTGGTGCATTTGCAAGCAAAGCGTCGTGGCGGGTTCTACATGCGAAGCGGAGTACATAGCAGCCTCGGAGGAGCACACAGCATATGGATGAAGGTTCATCACCGACCTAGGAGTCATTCCAAATGCGTCGGGTCCAATGGCTCTCTTCTGTGACAACACTGAGCTATTGCCCTTGCCAAGGAGCCCAGGTTTCACAAAAGGACCAGTCATATCAACGTCGCTTCAACTCCATACGTGAACATGTTCAAGATGGAGAACTAGATATTTTTAAAGTGCACACGGATTTGAATGTAGCAGATCCGTTGACTAAACCTCTTTCACGAGCAAACATGATCAACACCAGTATCTGGTGTGTTCGATTCATCACAATGTAACTAGATATTGACCTCTAGTGCAAGTGGGAGACTGTTGGAAATATGCCCTAGAGGCAATAATAAAATGGTTATTATTATATTTCCTTGTTCATGATAATTGTCTGTTATTCATGCTATAATTGTGTTATCCGGAAATCGTAATACATGTGTGAATACATAGACCACAACTGTCCCTAGTAAGCCTCTAGTTGACTAGCTCGTTGATCAATAGATGTTTTGCGGTTTCCTGACCATGGACATTGGATGTCATTGATAACGGGATCACATCATTAGAGAATGATGTGATGGACAAGACCCAATCCTAAGCCTAGCACTAGATCGTGTAGTTCGTTTGCTAAAGCTTTTCCAATGTCAATAACTTTTCCTTAACCATGAGATTGTGCAACTCCCGATACCGTAGGAGTGCTTTGGGTGCACCACCGTCACAACGTAACTGGGTGGCTATAAAGGTGCACTACGGGTATCTCCGAAAGTATCTGTTGGGTTGGCACGAATCGAGACTGGGATTTGTCACTCCATGTAACGGAGAGGTACCTCTGGGCCCACTCGGTAGGACATCATCATAATGAGCTCAATGTATCAGGAGTTGTTCACGATGATGTGTTCCAGAACGAGTAAAGAGACTTGCCGGTAACGAGATTGAACAGGTATTGAGATACCGACGATCGAATCTCGGGCAAGTATCGTACCGATAGACAAAGGGATTGCGTACGGGATTGATTGATCCTCGACATCGTGGTTCATCCGATGAGATCATCGAGGAGCATGTAGGAGCCAACATGGGTATCCAGATCCCGCTGTTGTTATTGACCGGAGAGTCGTCTCGGTCATGTCTGCGTGTCTCCCGAACCCGTAGGGTCTACACACTTAAGGTTCGGTGACCTAGGGTTATAGAGATTTATTGTCGGTAACCCGAAGGTTGTTCGGAGTCTCGAGATGAGATCCTGACTCACGAGGAGTTCCGGAATGGTCCGAGGTAAAGATTTATATATGGAGTCCATTTTGGCCACCGAAAATGTTCGGGATTTTTCGGTATTGTACCGAGAGGTTCTAGAAGGTTCCGGTGGGGCCCACCTGCATGGGGACCCACATGAACGTGGGTAGTGGGGGCAAGGCCCACAACCCTAGTCAAGGCGCACCAAGATTCCCCCTTAGAAGGAATAAGATCATATCCCGAAGGGATAAGATCAAGATCCCTAAAAAGGGGGGATAACAATCGGTGGGAAGGGAAAGGATGGATTTCTTTCCTTCCACCTTTGCCAACGCCCCAATGACTTGGAGGGCAAGAAACCAGCCCCCTCCACCCCTATATATAGTGGGGAGGTGCATGGGAGAAACAGCTCAGCCCCTGGCGCCTCCCTCTCCCTCCCGTGACACCTCTTCCTCCTCCAGTAGCGCTTGGCGAAGCCCTGCTGAATCCCGCTGCTTCCACCACCACACCGTCGTGCTGCTGGATCTCCATCAACCTCTCCTCCCCCCTTCTGATCAAGAAGGAGGAGACGTCTCTGCTCCGTACGTGTGTTTGAACGCGGAGTGCCGTCCGTTCGGCGCTCGTCATCGGTGATTTGGATCACGACGATTACGACTCCATCAACCAACCCGTTCTCTTGAACTTCCGCTCGCGATCTACAAGGGTATGTAGATACACTCCCTCTCACTCGTTGCTAGATGACTCCATAGATTGATCTTGGTGATGCGTAGAAATTTTAAATTCTGCTACGTTCCCCAACCGTGGCATCATGACTAGGTCTATGCGTAGTATCTGCGAGTAGAACAAAAGTAGTTGTGGGCGTCGATTTGTCATCTTCTTGCCGTTACTAGTCTATCTTATCTTGTCGGCGGCACTGTGGGGATGAAGCGGCCCGGACCGCCTTCAACGTACGCTTACGTGAGACAGGTTCCACCGACTGACATGCACTAGTTGCATAAGGTGGCTAGCGGGTGTCTGTCTCTCCCACTTTAGTCGGATCGGATTCGATGAACAGGGTCCTTATGAAGGGTAATAGAAATTGGCATATCACGTTGTGGTTTTGCGTAGGTAAGAAACGTTCTTGCTAGAAACCTATAGCAGCCACGTAAAAAACTTGCAACACAATTAGAGGACGTCTAACTTGTTTTTGCAGCAAAGTGCTTTGTGATGTGATATGGCAAAGGATGTGATGAATGATATATGTGATGTATGAGATGATCATGTTCTTGTAATAGGAATCACGACTTGCATGTCTATGAGTTGACAACCGGCAGGAGCCATAGGAGTTGTCTTAATTTGTTAATGACCTGCGTGTCATTGAAATTCGCCATGTAATTACTTTACTTTATGCTAACCGTTAGCCGTAGTAGTAGAAGTATAGCTGGCGAGACAACTTCATGAAGACACGATGATGGAGATCATGATATGGAGATCATGGTGTCATGCCGGTGACGATGATGATCATGGAGCCCCGAAGATGGAGATCAAAGGAGCAAAGTGATAATGGCCATATCATGTCCACTATTTTGATTGCATGAGATGTTTATCATGTTTTTGCATCTTATTTGCTTAGAACGACGGTAGCATATATAAGATGATCCCTTACTAAAATTTCAAGAAAGTGTTCCCCCTAACTGTGCACCTTGCGAAGGTTTCGTGTTTTCGAAGCACTACGTGTTGATCGGGTTGTGATAGATTCTAACGTTCGAATACAACGGGTGTAAGCCAGTTTACACAGCATACACTTAGGTTGACTTGACGAGCCTAGCATTACGACATGGCCTCGGAACACAAGAGACCGAAAGGTCGAGCATGAGTCGTATAGAAGATACGATCAACATGGGATGTTCACCGTTGATGACTATCCGTCTCAACGTGATGATCGGACACGGCCTAGTCGATTCGGATCATTAATCACTTAGATGACGAGAGGGATTCTATCTGAGGTGAGTTCATTACATATTTTATTAGATGAACTAATTGTCATGAACTTAGTCTAAATGTTACATATCTATCTTTGATCAAATGGCCAACGCTAATGTTACCCTCAACTTCAACGCGTTCCTAGAGAAAACAAGCTGAAAGAGATGGTAGCAACTATGCGGACTGGGTCCGTAACCTGAGGATTATCCTCATAGCTGCCAAGAAAATCATATGTCCTTGAAGCACCGTTAGTGACCCACCTGCTCTCCCCACGCACTGCCAGACGATTTGAACGTTTGGCAGACACGCACCGATGATTACTCCTTCGTTCATGCGGCATGCTCTTCAGCTTAGAACCGGGGCTCCAAAACGTTTTGAGCATCACGGAGCATATGAATGTTCGAAGAGCTGAAAATGGTTTTCCAAGCTCATGCCCGATCGAGAGATATGAAGTCTCCGATAAGTTCTACAGCTGTAAGATGGAGGAAAATAGTTCTGTCAGCGAGCACATACTCAAAATGTCTGGGTTGCACACCGCTTGTCTCAGCTGGGAGTTAATCTCCCGAGGACGCGGTCGTTGACAGAATCCTTCAGTCGCTTCCACCTAGCTACAAGAGCTTCGTGATGAACTTCAACATGCAGGGGATGGAAAAGACCATTCCTGAGGTATATGCGATGCTAAGTCAGCGGAGGCAAGGGATCAGAAAGGAACATCAAGTGTTGATGGTGATAAAACCACTAAGTTCAAGAAGGCAGGGTAAGAAGAACTTCAAGAAGGACGGCAGGGAGTTGCCGCGCCCGGTAAGCCAGCTGCCGAAGAAGTCGAAGAATGACCCAAGCCTGAGACTGAGTGCTTTTATTGCAAGGGAAACGGTCACTGGAAGCGAACTGCCCAAGTACTTGGCGGACAAGAAGGCCGGCAATACCAAAGGTATATATGATATACATGTAATTGATGTGTACCTTACCAGCACTCGTAGTAGTTTCCTGGGTATTTGATACCGTGGCGGTTGCTCATATTTGTAACTCAAAGCAGGAACGGCGGAATCAGCGTAGACTGGCAAAGGACCGAGTGACGATGCGCGTCGGGAATGGTTCCAAGGTCGATGTGATCGCCGTCGGCACCTACCTCTGCATCTACCTACGGGATTAGTTTTAAACCTCAATAATTGTTATTTAGTACCAGCTTTGAGCATGAACATTGTATCTGGATCTCGCTTATGCGAGATGGCTACTCATTTAAATAATCTGAGAATAATGGTTGTTCTATTTATATGAGAGATATGTTTTTATGGTCATGCCCCGCTGGTGAATGGGTTTATTTTTATTGAATCTATCGAACGTGATGTTACACATGTTTATAATGTGAATCGCAAGAAATGCAAGGTTATAACGATAGTCCCACATACTTGTGCACTGGCCGCCTTGGTCATATCGGTGTTACAACGCATGAAGAAACTCCATGCAGATGGACTTTTGGAGTCTCTTGATTATGAATATTTGACAGATGCGAACCATGCCTCTTGGGCAAGATGACCAAGACTCCGTTCTCCCGGAACAATGGAGCGAGCAACCAACTTATTGGAGATCATACATACTGATGTGTGTGGTTCCAATGAGTGTTGAGGCTCGCGGTGTTTATCGTTATGTTCTCACCCTCACCGATGATTTGAGTAGATATGGGTATGTCTACTTGATGAAGCCACAGTCTGAGACCTTTGAAAAGTTCAAGAATTTCAAGTGAGGTTGAGAATCAACGTGACAAGAAAATAAAGTTCTTACGATCAGATCGTGAGGAGAATATTTGAGTCATAATTTGGCACGCACTTAAGGAAATGTGGAATTGTTTCACAACTCACGCCGCCTGGAACACCTCACGGAATGGTGTGTCCGAACGTCGTAATCGCACTCTATTGGATATGGTGCGATCTATGATGTCTCTTACCGATTTACCGCTATCCTTTTGGGGTTATGCTTTAGAGACTGCCGCATTCACTTTTAAATAGGCACCGTCAAAATCCGTTGAGACGACACCGTATGAATATGGTTTGGGAAGAAACCTAAGCTTTCGTTTCTGAAAGTTTTGGGGATGCGAGCTATGTGAAGAAACTTCAACCAGAGAAGCTCGACCCAAGTCGGAAAAATGCGTATTCATAGGATACCCTAAGGAAAACTATTGGGTATACCTTCTACCTAAGATCCGAGGGCAAGATCTTTGTTGCCAGGAATGGATCCTTTCTAGAGAAAGAGTTTCTCTCGAAAGAAGTAAGTGGAGGAAAGTGGAGCTTGATGAGATGACCCTCGAACCGGAGAGTAGCGCAGCACAGGAAAAATGTTTCTGTGGAGCCTACACCGGCTAGAGAGGAAGTTATTGATAATGATCATGATCAAGCTACCACTGAACTTCGAAGGTCCACGAGGACACCGTTCCGCACCAGAGTGGTATGGCATCCTATCCTGGAAATCATGTGTTAGACAACAGTGAACCTTCGAACTATGAAGAAGCGATGGCGGGCCCGGATTCCGACAATGGCTTGAAGCCATGAAATCCGAGATAGGATCCATGTATGAAACGAAGTTGGACTTTGACTGACTTGCCCGATGATCGGCAAGCCATAGAAAATAAATGGATCTTTAAGAAGAAAGACTGGACGCGGATGGTAAGTGACCATCTATAAGGCTTCGGCTTGTCGCTAGGTTATCGACAGTTCAAGGGGTTGACTACGATGAACTTTCTCACCCGTAGCGAAGCTGAAATCCGTCAGAATCATGTTAGCAATTGCCGCATACTATGATTATGAGATATGGCAAATGGACGTCAAAACGGCATTCCTTAATGTTTTCTTAAGGGAGTTGTATATGATACAACCGGAAGTTTTTTGTCGACCCTGAGAATGCTGACAAGGTATGCAAGCTCCAGCGCTCATCTATGGGCTGGTGCAAGCATCTCGGAGTTGGAACATTCGCTTTGACGAGATGATCAAAGCTTTGGGTTCACACAGACTTATGGAGAAGCCTGTGTTTTACAAGAAAGTGAGTGGGAGCTCTGTAGCATTTCTCATATTATATGTGGATGACATACTGCTGATGGGATGATTAGAATTCTTGGAAAGTATAAAGGCCTACTTGAATAAGTGTTTTTTCAATGAAGGACCTTGGAGAAGCTGCTTATATTAGGCTCAAGATCTATAGAGATAGAGATCGAGACGCCTCATAGGTCTTTCGCAAAGCACATACCTTGATAAGATATTGAAGAAGTTCAATATGGATCAGTCCAAGAAGGGGTTCTTGCCTGTATTGCAAGGTGTGAAATTGAGCTCGGCTCAATGCCCGACCACGGCAAAAGATATAGAAGAGATGAGTGTCATCCCCTATGCCTCAGCCATAGGGTCTATTATGTATGCCATGCTGTGTACCAGACCTGATGTAAACCTTGCTGTAAGTTTGGTAGGTAGGTACCAAAGTAATCCCGGCAAGGAACACTGGACAGCGGTAAAGAACATCCTGAAGTACCTGAAAAGGACTAAGGATATGTTTCTCGTATATGGAGGTGACGAAGAGCTCGTCGTAAAGGGTTACGTCGACGCTAGCTTCGACACAGATCCGGATGACTCCAAGTCACAAACCGGATACGTGTATATTTTGAATGGTGGAGCGGTAAGCTGGTGCAGTTGCAAGCAAAGCGTCGTGGCGGGTTCTACATGCGAAGCGGAGTACATAGCAGCCTCGGAGGCAGCACACGAAGCAGTATGGATGAAGGAGTTCATCACCGACCTAGGAGTCATTCCAAATGCGTCGGGTCCAATGGCTCTCTTCTGTGACAACACTGGAGCTATTGCCCTTGCCAAGGAGCCCAGGTTTCACAAAAGGACCAGTCATATCAAGCGTCGCTTCAACTCCATACGTGAACATGTTCAAGATGGAGACATAGATATTTGTAAAGTGCACACGGATTTGAATGTAGCAGATCCGTTGACTAAACCTCTTTCACGAGCAAAACATGATCAACACCAGTACTCTATGGGTGTTCGATTCATCACAATGTAACTAGATTATTGACTCTAGTGCAAGTGGGAGACTGTTGGAAATATGCCCTAGAGGCAATAATAAAATGGTTATTATTATATTTCCTTGTTCATGATAATTGTCTGTTATTCATGCTATAATTGTGTTATCCGGAAATCGTAATACATGTGTGAATACATAGACCACAACATGTCCCTAGTAAGCCTCTAGTTGACTAGCTCGTTGATCAATAGATGGTTACGGTTTCCTGACCATGGACATTGGATGTCATTGATAACGGGATCACATCATTAGGAGAATGATGTGATGGACAAGACCCAATCCTAAGCCTAGCACTAGATCGTGTAGTTCGTTTGCTAAAGCTTTTCTAATGTCAAGTAACTTTTCCTTAGACCATGAGATTGTGCAACTCCCGGATACCGTAGGAGTGCTTTGGGTGCACCAAACGTCACAACGTAACTGGGTGGCTATAAAGGTGCACTACGGGTATCTCCGAAAGTATCTGTTGGGTTGGCACGAATCGAGACTGGGATTTGTCACTCCATGTAACGGAGAGGTACCTCTGGGCCCACTCGGTAGGACATCATCATAATGAGCTCAATGTGATCAAGGAGTTGTTCACGGGATGATGTGTTACGGAAACGAGTAAAGAGACTTGCCGGTAACGAGATTGAACAAGGTATCGAGATACCGACGATCGAATCTCGGGCAAGTATCGTAACGATAGACAAAGGGAATTGCGTACGGGATTGATTGAATCCTCGACATCGTGGTTCATCCGATGAGATCATCGAGGAGCATGTGGGAGCCAACATGGGTATCCAGATCCCGCTGTTGGTTATTGACCGGAGAGTCGTCTCGGTCATGTCTGCGTGTCTCCCGAACCCGTAGGGTCTACACACTTAAGGTTCGGTGACGCTAGGGTTATAGAGATATTAGTATGCGGTAACCCGAAGGTTGTTCGGAGTCTCGGATGAGATCCTGGACGTCACGAGGAGTTCCGGAATGGTCCGGAGGTAAAGATTTATATATGGGAAGTCCTATTTTGGCCACCGGAAAATGTTCGGGATTTTTCGGTATTGTACCGAGAAGGTTCTAGAAGGTTCCGGAGTGGGGCCCACCTGCATGGGGGGACCCACATGAACATGCGTAGTGGGGGCAAGGCCCCACACCCCTAGTCAAGGCGCACCAAGATTCCCCCTTAGAAGGAATAAGATCATATCCCGAAGGGATAAGATCAAGATCCCTAAAAAAGGGGGATAACAATCGGTGGGGAAGGGAAAGGATGGGATTTCTTTCCTTCCACCTTTGCCAACGCCCCAATGGACTTGGAGGGCAAGAAACCAGCCCCCTCCACCCCTATATATAGTGGGGAGGTGCATGGGAGAAACAGCTCAGCCCCTGGCGCCTCCCTCTCCCTCCCGTGACACCTCTTCCTCCTCCAGTAGCGCTTGGCGAAGCCCTGCTGAAATCCCGCTGCTTCCACCACCACACCGTCGTGCTGCTGGATCTCCATCAACCTCTCCTCCCCCCTTGCTGGATCAAGAAGGAGGAGACGTCTCTGCTCCGTACGTGTGTTGAACGCGGAGGTGCCGTCCGTTCGGCGCTCGGTCATCGATGATTTGGATCACGACGAGTACGACTCCATCAACCCCGTTCTCTTGAACGCTTCCGCTCGCGATCTACAAGGGTATGTAGATACACTCCCCTCTCACTCGTTGCTAGATGACTCCATAGATTGATCTTGGTGATGCGTAGAAAATTTTAAAATTCTGCTATGTTCCCCAACACATTCTCCCTCGCGCGGCGGCGGCAAACCCCTCTGGCGGCAGCGACACACATCACGACGGTGATTCGGCGGCAAGGAGCGGCGGGATCCCGGCGGTGTGCGTGGCGGCGGCGACAGCAGAGGCGCGGCCACCCCGCGTCGGAGGCGCTCCTGTGGTGGCGGCCGGGTTCGCGGATCTCGCCTGGCCCAGATGGGCTTGGGCGGGCCGGCGGCTCAGTTCTGCGACGAACGGGCAAGCGCGGTGGCCTGACGACGCCGGCTGCTTAGGCACCGTGGTGGTGTCGCGGCCGGTCAGGCGGCGGCGGCTGGATCCTTTTCGTCCAGTCCCCGGCAGAGAAGGCGGTGATCCGTGCACAAGACGCTTGATGGAGGTTCTTCGAACAGATCTGGGTGAAAACCTGCTCTCGGCTTGCCGCCAAGGCCGGCGATGACGGTGCTCTTTGGTGTCGTTCCCTTCTTGAAGGCATCGCCGTGGAGAAGTTCCAGACCACCATCTGCTACCTCCGGGGGAAACCCTAGATCACTAGATCGGATGACGGCGGCGCCCTTGTGTCGTTTGCCCCTTTGGGGCGTCATTGTTGGAGGTGTGCACAGGCTCGAGGGACCAGTCGATGGCACCTTTGATGGAGCGGTGCTTCATCTTACGCATCGATGGCGGCGGATCTCGGCGGCGTGGCGCAGTGGAGTATCGGCGTCCGATGGGCGGAGATGGACTCGCGCAGGAGGATGACGCTATCTGGCGTCGTGGTGGCGTCGACGGCAGAGAGGCCTGGCAAGGCCGGTGCATTGATCTTTCCTGAAGATGGACCAGCGGAAGATGGTGGCGACAGAGCCTAGAGCGTGCGCATGCGATGCGCACTGTGCGTCTGTTACAGCCGGTTGGCACTCTCGACTCGCCGGCGGGCGGTCTGGGGAGGACACCGGAGTAGATGGTGCTCTGGCACGAGGTCAGGCACTCCATCATGATTGTCGGTATAGCCGACAGAGGTAGTCATTAGGTGTGGCTTTGAGTTGATCCATATATTTGTATTGTTAGACTCTGTTGAATAAGTTAATAAAATGGCTGTGTGCACCCTTGGGTGCAGAGGCCGGGGGTTTCATTCTCCATTTCGAAAAAAAAATTACAATTATAACAGTGCAATCAGCACTTAAGCCCATTGTACAGAACAACAAAGGGCATTATATTCACTAGTCGTCAATCCGTGCACCTGCACGGGCTAGATATTTATCTATGTTTTATCCCTATTTTGTAGTAAATATACTTATACATTTTGTAGTCATAAAATAGTAAATATTAAACATGCTATATGTTTTGTAATTATGTTTTGTTATTGTTCCAATCTCCAAATCTTGATGTTAGAAATAAGCTGTAAACCTATCATGCACAACAAAATTATATTATATCCAACACGCATAGGCTGTAGTATGATGGCACGCCTAGATGTGCTTTGCATACATGCCTGATGGACACATGGTAGGGAGAAGTAATGCATCTGTTTTTACATCAAATGAAAACCTCTATAGAATGGTCCAGAAAAAATAGTAATCCTGCATGGCTGTGTCCTGTGGTGCCATTTCACCATCCAATGTTGTGGAATGGATGGAGGCGGCTTGTGACGGGTCCATTTATGGTGGTCACCATGTGCTTCTCGATCTTTATTTTCCAGAATCAAAGCAACACTTTGAACTTGCCAACTGCAACATGATGTAGAGGAGGCTTCTATTGCTTGGCACAACACACAACAATCAAATGAGCAGCGAAGAGATCTCATGATTGTAGAATCAAACATAACTTTTCTCGATATTTTTTCCTGGATAGCAAACAGAGGACATAAGCAAGAAGTTATGGAGGTGAAAGAGGCCAGGAGAGACTGGTGCTTCATCCTATGGTTAAAAATAAGTCATAGGTTGGTCTGACAGACAAAATTTTCTAAACTCCATATTTAAAACGGAGGCATGGAAACTTTGGTTTGTTTGCTTTGGCTAATGGTGTAGTGGTCAACAAAGGAATTACTCAGATAATTGCTAACAATGGTGTGCATGTATATGGAGCAAGATACCAAAGGAGTTTCTGCCAAACATGGATACCAATGTACTCTTCGGTGTTTGTTAATTTCTTGTTGGATGTTTGCATATCAGTTATGTAGATGCTGGTGTGAACTTCGTATACTTATAGCAAAAGTATTCCATGAGGTCATTAATTTTTACTTTCATAAAGGGAGCAAATTCACATATTTCTATCAGGAAAGAAGTGTTATTGAAGACACATACATAACGTCAAAAGAAACTATTTTTTCTCTTTCCTAGATTTCTGTAGTTTTTTCCATTGACATATGTTTGATATATATGGCATGGTTTTTCTATACATTTTTCTCTAGGTAAAGTGGGGATTTCTAGCTGTTGGAAATACACACACACACACACACATACATACATACATACATACATATATATATATATATATATATATATATATACCTGAATATGATATACTTAATTGTGTGTGCATGAGATCTCTTTCACCTATGATGCACAGAAGGCTTAATTTTAAGTATTACCCATATATATATATATATATATATATAGGGTGGGACTATTTAGAAACCCCCCTCTAGAGTTTCTAAATAAGCTTATTTAGGAACCACCCCCTCCTAACATTTTTCTTTTCCCGAAGGGAGCGAGCGAGGGAGCGAGCGGCGCGGTAGCGACGCGAGGGAGCGAGCGAGCTCGGGTCTGCAGGCCATGGCCCGAACCCGCCGCCGCGCACTGCCACCTAACCCGGCGGCCTCGCTCGCGACCAACCATGGTCGCCTGCTGGATAAAAAGCGCTGGAAAAGAAAACAAAATCCCCAAATCCAGCACCATCGCCACCCATCTCCTTCCTCGCCACCACTCTCTCTTCCCTCTACATGCTAGGCGCGCCACCGCCCATCCTCTCACCCCACGTCCCCACCGCCTACCGCCATAGCCCCGCACCACCGCCCAACCCGACGGCCGTGGTATTTGGCCACCTCAAGCACTGCTACCCCGGCGAGCAGGGCAGCCACAACTCCTCCCTGAGCACATCGACCCCGTTGCTCGCCTTGGCACTCCTGCCATCCTCGGTCTTCCCAATGGCCCAGGAGGTGGGCGCCATGGATTCCGGCAACAGGCCTCGCTGGGCGCCCCGTGCCTTCCCTCTCCTCGCCTCCTTCCTCATCGGGCAGCCATCCATGGGATTCTAAGGTCCCCGCCATCGATTGGATCCAGCGGAGGCTCGCGGGATCCAGTGGAGGCCCTGCGCCCTGCGGCACACCTCCCCCTTTCCAGTCGACGGCCACGGCCACATCTCCAGTGCCTCTTCACCGGCCAACGAGAAAAGCACCTGTCGTTCCCCTCCTTTCCTTGTGTAGGTGCTGGTCGCGGTTACCCATGGCTGTTGCAGCAGTTACCAGATAGGTGGGCGGGAGGGGGCCTGTTGGGTGGCGCACATGGGGGAGGTTGCTGGTGGCGGCACACCGACGGGGTGGGCCGGGGTGGCGCACCGGCAGCCATCGTCGCCAGGGACTCAGCGCCGGCTCTCCCGCCCGGAAACAACATCACCTCCTCTACTCCACCCATCTCTTCCTCTGCCATCGGCCGGGGTGACCTGATTCATGGCTAGCACGGCCGGATCTACTCTAACGCAGCTCGTCTGATCCACCAGTGCTCTCCTCCACGTCATGCGCCACCCGTCGCGAGCCATCAACGTCGGCTTCGCCGACCACGGGCTCCCCTGCATCATCCCCCCACATCGCCTTCGACCAGGGACTCATCCCCTGCGCCGGATCCGCCGCCCACCAGTGCCTCCAGGATTGGCCGGCGCCGCCTCGCCCTCCGCCTCCAATGAGGCCTACTCCTCTGGCTTCCGGCTCAAGCAGCGATTAATTTTGCTAAACAAAACCATGGTTGCCTTCGGGTGCGTGGGGTTGCAGAGTTAGTGAGCTAAAACTGTAGCAGTTGACTTGTGCTTAGATTGGCAGTTGACTTATGTTACTGTAGCCGTTAGTTTCTTTAGAATTTACTATCATTTTTAGGTGGAGCAGTTAATCCATGATACTGTAGCAGTTAACTATTAAAAAGGTGAAAAAGCTTTTACTTAAGTAAACAGGGAAGTTAGTTTTTTGTGACGTGTCAGTTAAGTGCACGAAGTGCAACACTTTAGTGTTTCAAAACTATAACAGTATAACAATGCTTTTTTATACTGTTAGTCCAATTTTTATTGCATATGGCAGTTAAGTGGGCGAGTTGTGGAAGTTAACTTGAACACTTAACTGCCATGCGCACTCGAGCAGTTAGCGTGACCTTGCAAAAAAAAAAGAACGAAAGAAAAAAAGTTGATATCTTCAGTCAAGCTGTTCACTAGTTCTTAACTGCCGCAGTCCCGGCAGTTAGCTATTTCAGGCCCCGCAGTTGGAGTGACCCAGGGAAAATAAAAAAAAATAAAAAAAAAATAGTACCTTCAGTCCTGCAGTTAACTTGTTGTTAACTGCCGCAATCCCCGACAGTTAGCTATTTCAATACCGGCAGTTAGCTTGATCCGGGAAAAACCAGGAAAAAAAAGTGTCTTAAGTCACGGCAGTTAGCTTGGTCGTCATATGTCAGTTAGCTATTCTGGTCGGGCAGTTAGCATGTACTGTAGCAGTTCGGGAAAAAATGACAAAAAAGTCGTTAGTTTTTTGAAAACTACTCTTAAACCGTGGCGAATCTGAAAATGAGTTCTATATACCAAAGTTCGGGCTAATCCATAGCTTTCCAATGGTGTATCATACGCATCGTTCCGACAAACGGTTTGAAAATTTCTTTCACAAAAACACCAAAAATGCGTTTGAAGAATTTCTATTTTTTGAATTTTGTTTAAAAACTGTAAGGATTTTGGGAAAACAATCAACATACAGAAGTTCCGCCTATTCGATAGCTATCCAACGGTATGTCATTTGCATCATTCTGATAAACGGTTCAAAAATTACGATAAAAAAAGATGCCAGAAAAAGTCCGCCCAGCAGTTAACTAGTATATGACGCATAATTAGCTTATCTGTTTTCGAGCAGTTAGGAACGGTTCCTGAATAGCTTATTTAGGAATGGGTTGCAGAATAGCTGGGATGTATATATATATATATATATAGTAATACTATCCATCACCCAGGATGCAGAATAAGCTATTCTTCACTCGAGGTAATCTTACGATCGCTTCATAAATAAATTACGTTTGAAATACAAATAGTTACATTCATATCGATTCTCTACGTAAAATTTGGTATAAGAAAACAAAAATATAGGTTATAAGACCAGAAATATCGTATTTTATGTATGTTTTTACGTTCGTAATTTTACGGAACATAAAATATTTTTTACAGTGAGTATATATTTTCTTACGTTCTCTTTTTACGTATGAAATAAGAAAAAAATTACAAAACCTAAAAATACGGTGCATTGATGTCAAAATAGAGAGGGGGTGAAGAATAACTATTCCTCACCCAGGGTGACGAATAGCGCGACCATATATATATATATATATATATATATATATATATATATATATATATATATATAACACCTGAATATGATATATTTAATTGTGTGTGCATGAGATCTCTTTCACCTATGATGCACAGAAGGCTTAATTTTAAGTATTACCTTCTAGCTAGGAGTATATTAATTAGTATGGGAATTTCAACATATATATTTTTCTATTAATTATTGTTAAACTTCTGTGGAAAAAATGAGACATGTGTAGACTTATATGACACTATGTGTCAAAGTATTAACCATATGAATGATTAAGCAAGAAATTAACTGAAGCAATGAACTCCTAGCACATATAGGAGATCAAACCCACTTGATATATACCTTAAGACACATACACATACACACCTCATGGAGCTGCGACCCGTAAGTACTCTCCGGCCAGAAGATCAAACATTCTGTCATGATTACATCTTATCCTCAGTAGTTCACCTCGTGAGTCAACAACTCGCTCATCAACATGTGAGCTCACCGAGGTCATGTGGCAACAATATCTATTGGCTCCCTTGTGGTTATGGCCAAGACCCCACGGATGTGAGTGGCGGGCTGCAAAATAATAAAATGCATTAATACATATTGGAATATGAATCCCATTGTGTTGTTGAAGACGTGGATCACACAATATCCTTCTGATTTCATATATACTGCACTCAAAACCATGACCAATTCCATACAGAAGTAGACGACAGCTCAGCTAAATAAATGCAGATATGGGGCAAAGTGAATAATAGCTAAACTGAATTCATGCAATGACACCAAGATAAAAAATGTGGAAGATAGTAATAAGGAGGAAACCTTTATAAACTGAACGGAGCATGCAACAATGCAGAGAAGCAGAATTACTTTAGTCTCATAACTGAACATTCAAAGAATACATGACTATCAGTACTTGGTTGATGCCCCTACCGCTTTAATTTGTACTCTCCATTGTCATCAGTTTATCTGAACTAAGCGGTCATCAAGTAGATTCTGAGTTTTTAAATGGAAGACGGGCTCGCCTTCCCGTAAGAGACAATATGTCCATGGATTATCAAGTACCTAATTTCTGCTACTCAACACCAGGTGAAGCTGCCAACGGCCACACCATCCGCCGCCGGCAGCTGGACATCCTGAAATATTTAATTAGCAATAGCATGGCTAGTCAACTACTCGTGTTATCCTCCTCCCTCGTCCTCCACTGCTTTCCTTCGTACTATCCATTATGATAATTTCATTACCCAAAACTGAACCAAGCTAACATCGATAGATTCTGCACAATTTGCTCTCAAAAATTTGGAGAGGCACTCTGCATGCCTATCGTTTTGTAGCCGGCCCGGGAAATCAAAAGCAGCAGCAGCATCAGTCTGCATGACAACCATCCGCACATGATGTCTTGTTGGTATCGACGAAGATCCTGAAATTACAAACCAGCAGAATCAAGTCGATAAACAAATGCAAATAGGTGTTAATGCAATAGGAAAAAAATTCCACTTACCCATGTCGTTGCACAGCACACACGATGTTAGACTTAATCCCTGTCCACCTATGTTTGTCCATGTAGGATAACTATACCTAGTCAGTTTGGAATAGGTCTAGGTTAGTAATATATACATGTAACCCCCCATGTAATCTATCATCAGAAAAAGCAATAAAGAGAAACAGTAGCCTCATGCCCCGGCTGCTTTCAGTCCATCGATTCGAGTTGTGTGTGTGTGTCTTGTTCTTGCCGAGAGGTTCCGCCGAGGGAGTCGTTTCGATCGTGGTGCAGCAGAAGCGGATCAGGATGCACATAGGTACGTCTATGTGGTTAGACGTACGTACATGAGCTAGGCGGAAAATCAATCAAGTTGCTTGCATGTGTGCTTACGATCTAGCTCTAAAAACCTACACACCTATCATGTGCATATCGAATTGCGTGAGATTAATCATGAGAAGGAATTAGAAGGGGTGGAGGGATTGGTCCTTACCCATGGTGATGGCGAATATCTGAAGAATGATTCATCTATCTCTTCCGAGAGTTTCCGCTGAGGGTGTCGATCTGATCATGGAGGCGATCTGGCTGCGCGTAGGTACATACGTCTCTGTGGTTAGACGTACGTGCATGAGCTAGGCAGAAAATCAATCGAGCTGCTTGCATGTGTGCTTACCATCTAGCTTTGCACGTACATGTGTTGGGTTCAAGGAGCAGAATATAGGCACCTCTCCTCCCCATCGAGAGAAGAGAATAGAGAACGGGGGAGGGGGGTGCCGCCGGGGAGGACTTGCGAGATCGGGAGATTTAGCAGAATTATGAGATAAGTTTTTTTAGGGTAGAATCATTAGATATTAGGAAAGAGAGAGTCGTGAGAGGTAGGGAGAGATGCTCCGATCTACAAATCTTTTTTTTTACAATTTCTAATTCATCTAACGGACTCTCACAATTTCTAGGATTTTTTGTTTAATAACGCTGTAATGTTTAGAGAGTTATCGGAAGATCTACACCGTAATAGTTCGGTCCCACCAGATAAACGGCTCCTAATTTCTAATTAATATGGTAATTTTTTGGGAGTCTGTAATTAGTATAGGTATAGATAGATAGATAGATTTCAACACATGTATGTACCTTCTATAGCACAGCTATCAAACAACTGCATCTTGGCTCCTTCCATCTGGAGCCGTTGCAGCTGCAGCCATCGAAGTTGCAGCCCAAACAAACACAGTCTTAGAACGGATCGAATCAATTGCACGTTTTTTCCTACAAAAAAAAGGATAACAAGTGCAGGCCATGCAAAATGAACACAGTGGCCGTGCATGTTCTTTCTGCGGTGTCGATGGAGAACATATAGTATAACGTAATCTTAAGGAGGCCACTGTGTTTTGTTTAATCTGCGGTTGCTATGCACGCGAGGATCGCATCTCCCCACGACGAGATGGTAAACCAATGAGGCGCCACCTGCTCCTCCTGCCCTATATGGACCATGCTACTGCTGCTGCGTTTAGATATTCTTGCTCTAGGTCTGTTTCTTCCATGGCTACTGCCCCAGCTTACTAGCTTTAACTCAAAAGTCGAGAAAGAGAGAGGTGGCTTCGGCCAAGTGGGGTGGTGGAGATAGATAGATAAGCTCGCGCAGGATGGATCGATTGCTGAGTCCAGATCGACCAATCTCCCGTGCGCACGAGCTTAGATACATAGACACGAGCGCCTCTCAGCTTCCCAAGTTTTTTTTTTTTTTTTTTTTTTGAGAAACCAACCTGCTCTATTTATATTAAGGAAATAAACACCACAGGTTTACAACCAGATCCTTGAAAAGCATAAGAAATACACAAAAAACCAAGCCGTTCCATCATTTCCTTCGCCGACGGAGAGGCACCGGAGCTCGTCGTGGACCCCGGCAGAGACGAAACCGAGCAAGGAGATGTCGTCCACCATGCGGAGCTCACCAGGACCTCCGCCATAAAGTTTTTAGAGCCGCATGAGCCACCCGAGACGAACGGGATCTTGAAGCGATGAACGAACACCGGCAGCAGCAGACGACTTCCTCGTGCAACCTCACCTTCGCCGGAGAAGGGAAGAGACGCTGCACCTCACCGGAAAAAGACAAGAAGAACAAGCTCCAGCTTGACAAGGCCAGCAACCAGAGAGCTACCTCCAACAAACCAGGACCCAACCTGTAACACCCCGAGAATCATGCTACAGTAATCTCCCTCTAATGGTGGCCATATCATCATGATTACTATGCAAATTGCCACTTGATAAAAATCAAAGTCGAATTTAAATTTAAATTTCAACTCAAATTGTTATTTCTTCAAATAGTAAAACAAAAATGTTGGTTGTGTTGCAAATAATCACTAAGTAATCCTCATGTATGAACCAACATCATTTGAATTATTAAAATGCACCTAACCCCCTTTTAAAACAGAGCCATCAACATCTAAATTAAACATTTTGATTTAAATAAATAGTTACGCCTTTCAAAATAAATTGGGACTTGGTGGGCGAGCTCAACACCTTGCCTACTATTTATGTGCCAAGTTTCATTTGCAAATAAATTCATTTAGTGTTGAAAAGAATTGGAAAACAGAGAGGAATAAATAGTAACAGAAAAGAAAAACAATAAGGTCTAAAAGAGCACTGTGCACTTTGGCCCTTTTAACAACAGAAGAAGACCCAGCCCAACTGGGGTCATCCCCAACCCCGCTACAGGGGGCAGGGGGATCGTGGCCACCATCCACCGGCCATGGGCGCGCCATGCCGTGCGTGGCAGCCATCCGGCACACCCCCGGCGCCCTACAAAACACCGCCGTACCCGTCGATCGAACCCTAGCTGCACTCCCCCTCTTCCCCGCGCCGTTTACTCTCTGTCCACCACACGAACGAGCTCCACTGCGCGCCCCGCCGTCGATCCCGCGGCCACCTTCGTCCCTGCACCCCGCCAAGGTGTCCAGCAGCTCCGCTGTGATCTTCTTCGTCGTCCTCCCCTTCGAGCTCGAGCCGGAGAACTCCACATCGACAGGATCGAGCTCTTCTTCCTCTTCGGTCGCCGGCACCACTTCGACGAATTGCACCGCCACTGCTGCTCCTAAGCTAACACCGAGCCCCCTTGTGCTCCTCGGTGAGCACCGCCTCCTTTCCCCTTTTCTCCCTCGGTCGCACATGTCTCCTAGCCGCTGCCCCACAAGGTTCGGCGCTGTCGTCCGCCATGGCCGCGAGCTCGACCTAGCCGAGCTCGGCCAGGACCTGTCCGCCTCTCCGTGAGCTCTTCTGGACGAGGTCGCGCCTGCACGTGCCTCGCATTCCTGTACGTGTTCGTGCTCGTCCACCCGTGCTCGTCGCTGCCGTCCCGCACTCGCCGTCGCCGCGTCTGGAGCTCCGCACCCGCGCCCATGGACCGTGCGCCTACCGCGCCCACACGCGCCCGCCTCTGCGTCCATGTACGCGCGCCGCAACCACATCCGCTCGCTGCTGCTGCTACTCCCCGCTGCTGCTCCTCCTTGTTGTTGCTGCTGTACTGCTGATACTACTCTGCCGCCGCTGCACTCTGCTGCTGCTCCCCTACTACAGTAACATTCAGTTACTGTAGCAGTAGCTAGCTTTGCTGCTGCTACACTGTCTAACCCTCTGGACAGCCCCTAAACAGCGGCTAAACAACTGTTAAAATGAATAAAAATTATTTGGATAGAAAGTACACTTGACAAACTCCATTTTATCCCATTGGAACAAATCCATTAGAGGCACGGATTAAATCCTATGAAAATGACAAAAGGCTATGTTCTGTTAATTGAAAAACAGAAGACAGAATTACTGCAGTAGCACTTTTCAGACAAAGATTTGAATAAGCAAATGGACACTAACGTAGATGGACTTGACACTGTCATGTAGATCACAGCAAAGTGCTCAGATTTGATATAAGGCACTAATTCATAGGATGTACAGAACACTAGTTACAGCCTCTGGAAAACAGCTAAGTGAAGTCTAAAAACCGAACAATTCTCAGACTTAGAAGAATTTCAGAGAATGCTAAAAAAACTTCGAAAATTCGTAGAAATTCATCCGTAGCTCAGATGGAAAAACTTTATACATCAAAGTTGATCAGAAAGACGAGACAAATCCGATGGTGGCCTCTGGATGGCTGTCACATGCCTCTAACACTGCAAACATGGAACCTTCCCCCTCCAGGTCACCTGTCCGATGGTTGCCAGAGCAGGGTATTTTCCCGCCCCGTCTGTAACGTGTAGCATTGCGTTAGATCACCCTTAGCGTAGCTTTTTGCCGTGTCATGCTTTGTGATTCCATCTGTATGTTGTGTATTTATTTGTTTCCTCCCTCTCTTCTCTCTGGTAGACTCCGAGACCGCTGATGATCCGGTGAATGGCTACTTCACCGTAGAAGACGCGTATCTGTCTGCAGAGCAACCAGGCAATCAAACCCCCCCTTGATCATTCCTATATCGCCAATTCCATTCTCTCTCGTGCTTGCATTAGATTTTACTACTGTAATTGATTGCTCCTATTCTGATGCATAGCCTGTTTTTGTAACATGCACTTGTTACCTTACCTGCTTATCCTAAACTGCTTAGTATAGGTTGGTTAGTGATCCACTAGTGACCCCTCACTTTGTCTCAGTTGCCCCCGCTGGATTATCAGATGACTCAATCAACGTGATCGACGTCCAGAGCCCGACACATCACATCACAACCCCTTAATTGTACGACTCTGCAGGGTTACTATCGAGTGCCGAGGGTGATACCTCGTATAGCACTTCTAATGTTAACTTTGTAGTATAGCTAATCGGTCATGGTCATCGAGGGTGATTCCTCCTTCACCACTCCCGATAATGACTCTGTCGTGCAACCCTTCAAGAGTGAACCATCGAGGGTGATTCCTCCTTAGTTCACCTTGTCGGTTACATCGAGTGGGAATCCATCGAGGGTGATTGATGACCCACAAGTATATGGGATCAATGGTAGCATTTTCGATAAGTAAGAGTGTCGAATCCAACGAGGAGCAGAAGGAAATGACAAGCGGTTTTCAGCAAGGTAATGTCTGCAAGTACTGAAATTGTAAGTAGCAAAGTAGTTTGATAGCCAGATAATTTGTAACGAGCAAGTAACAATAGTAGTAACAAAAGTGCAGCAAGGTAGCCCAATCCTTTTGAGGCAAAGGACAGGCCAAAATGGTCTCTTATAATAAGCAAAGCGTTCTTGAGGGTACACGGGAATTTCATCTAGTCACTTTCATCATGTTGGTTTGATTCGTGTTCGCTACTTTGATAATTTGATATGTGGGTGGACCGGTGCTTAGGTGCTGTTCTTACTTGAACAAACCTCCTACTTATGATTAACCCCCTCGCAAGCATCCGCAACTACGAGAAAAGTATTAAGAATAAATTCTAACTATAGCATTAAACTTTTGGATCCAATCGGTCCCTTACGGAATAGCGCATAAACTAGGGTTTAAGCTTCTGTCACTCTCGCAACCCATCATCTAATAACTACTCCACAGTGCATTTCCTTAGGCCCAAATATGGTGAAGTGTCATGTAGTCGACGTTCACATGACACCACTAAGGGAATCACAACACACATACTATCAAAATATCGAACACATATCAAGTTCACATGATTACTTGCAACATGATTTCTCCCGTGACCTTAAGAACAAAAGTAACTACTCACAAATGATAATCATGCTCAAGATCAGAGGGGTATTAAATAGCATATTGGATCTGAACATATAATCTTCCACCAAATAAACCATATAGTAATCAACTACAAGATGTAATCAACACTACTAGTCACCCACAAGCACCAATCTATAGTTCCGGTACTAAGATTGAACACAATACATGAACTAGGGTTTGAGAGGAGATGGTGCTGTTGAAGATGTTGATGGAGATTGCCCTCCCCAAGATGGGAGAGTTGTTGGTGATGATGATGACGATGATTTCCCCCTCCGGGAGGGAAGTTTCCCCGGCGGGATCGCTCCGCCGGAGGGCAAAAGTGCTCCTGCCCAAGTTCCGCCTCGAGACGTCGGTGCTCCGTCCCGAAAGTCCTCTCTTGATTTTTTCTAGGTCAAAATGACTTATATACCAGAAGATTGGCACCAGAGGTGGGCCGAGGGGAGCCCAACCCATCAGGGTGCGACTGGGCTCCCTGGCGCGCCCAGGTAGGTTGTGCCCACTTGGTGGGCCCCCTCTGGTACTTATTGGCTCCAATATTTCTCATTTATTCCATAAAAAATCCTCGTAAAGTTTCAGCTCATTTGGAGTTGTGCAGAATAGGTAGCCTGACGTAGCTTTTTCAGGTCCAGATTTCCAGCTGCCGGAATTCTCCCTCTTTGTGTGTACCTTGCGTATTATGAGAGAAAAGGCATTATAATTACTCCAAAAAGCATTATTATGCATAAAAACATCATAAATAACAGTAGGAAAACATGATGCAAAATGACGTATCAACTCCCCCAAGCTTAGACCTCGCTTGTCCTCAAGCGAAAACCGAAATCGAAAAACATGTCCACATGCTTAGAGAGAGAGGTGTCGATAAAAACAAAATACGGACAAAGAAGCATCATGTAATTTTATTATAACAACAACAAACTTTTAACATAAAACTTTTATCATAGACTTCTCATGAATAAGTAACAATTCATCACACAATCGAAGTATAAAGCATAAACTCTATTAGAAACCAACAAACTATGTTCTCAGTCAACTTTGCAACTACAATTCATCATCTTTTCAGGAAGGGTCACGTATCGGAGCTTTTAGGCAAGTCCACATACTCAACCATCATATAGTTTTCTATGATTGCTAACACTCACCGCATACACATGAGCAAAACGTTTCAACCGGACACATAGAAAGATAGGGGCTTATAGTTTTGCCTCCCAACGTATTCACCTCAAGGGTGATGTCAACAATAATAACTCATGCTGCCCATATTCAACTGGACATATGTGCCTAGATCTTTCCTCACCACATGATGCTTGCCAAAGGAGAAAAATAAAAGGGAAAGAGAGAAGAACTTTGACTCTTGCATAAAGGTAAATACATAAAAGTAAAAGATAGGCCCTTCACAGAGGGAAGCAGAGGTTGCCATGCGCTTATTTGTTTGTATGCTCAACCCCTTAATGCAAAAGAACGTCACGTTATATTGCCCCTTGTGATGGCAACCTTTATTATGCAGTCTGTCGCTTTATTCTTCACCATCACAAGTTCGTACAACGCTCAATTTTCTCTTACACTAAATGATCTCACACTTTTAGAAGCAATTTTTATTGCCTTATTGCACCGATGACAACTTACTTGAAGGATCTTACTCAATCCATAGGTAGTTATGGTGGACTCTCGAAAATAAGATTTGGGTTTAAGGGTTTTTTGGATGCACAAGTAGTATCTCTACTTAGTGCGGAATTTTTGGCTAGCAAAGATGGGGGCAAGCACCACATATTGAAGGATCTATGACAATATAACTTCTATGTGAATATGAACAAACATAAATCATTAAGTTGTATTCCTTGTCCAACGTCCACAATTTTGGCATATAATATTTTGATGGGGGCTCACAATCACAAAAAAATTCCATGATAGTGTATTTATATGTGAATCTTCTCTTCCCTTATGAATTCTTTCATGAGTTGCATCATTGACTAATGCTATGTTTGTCAATCTCTAATAAAATTTTCTACTTATACTTTTCCTTATGTGGTGTTATCACCTACCATAGGATTAGCATATGATCTTTTCATTTATTTTCTTTCTCTTTATTGAAACATGAAAGTAAAGAAAGCAAAAACTCAAACTAAACTTTATTATAAATCTCGCACACGATTACAAGGATGGATTACTAAGCAAGCTCTCAAAAAGAAAGGATCGAACTAAACTTTTATTCATCTAAAGCAAAAGATAACCATGGATCGAACTAAGAAAAGTAAAGGCAAAAGATAGTGGGGGTGATACGATACCGGGGCTCCTCCCCCAAGCTTGGCGGAAGCCAAGGGAGTGCCCATACCCGATACTCAATTTTCTTTTGGTGATGAAGAAGGAGGTGGTGGTGATGATGAAGTAGAAGGATTGTCTTTCCTCCTTAGCTTACGCTTGAGGATGGAATTCTCATCCTTCAATTCACTGATCTCCTGCTCAAGCTCTAATACCTTTTTGCATAAATCTTGCTTGTTTTCCTGCAAGAGACGAAAGGGGATAAACTGAATCTTAGGCTTCTTTGCTTTGTTAGGGAGACTCGACTTCTTAAATTCACTATGCATGTCCCCAGGTTGAGGCAATGGGGCTTCATCTTCTTCTGAGCTCGTCTCCTCCTTCCTTCTAGGATTATAGTCTTCTTCTTCCTCCGTAGTCCAGCCATTGTGCTCCACATCCCCATAAACCTTAGGGTTTGCTATATAATCAGCAACATAGCTCTCACTCTCCGAGTCTTGGGACTACATATTTTCAGATATGTCAGAAAACAGCAATAAGAGAAAGCAGAAGATTTCTCCGCGATACGGTGGTCAATAGGTTCGGGGGGTATATAAAGATTTTTTTTATCTTGGGAAACAAGCAAACGGAAGAAAAACGGAGTCCGGAAGGTACCCGAGGTTGGCACAACCCACCTGGGCGCGCCTGGCAAGCCAGGCGCACCCTGGTGTCTTGTGCCCACCAGGGTGACCTCCCTGGTAGTTTCTTATTTTCCTAATTTTCTAAATATTCCAAAACTGACAATAAATATTTTTGCGAATTTTTTGGAGTCCGTTTACTTATCATATCACATACCTCCTCTTTTTCACGATTCTGGAGTGTTCCGGAAGGACTCTTTTATGTGTTCTTCCGGTGTCATAGTTTGGATAATATTACTTTTAACATTAATGGGCGTACCTGAGATATAATGTTTTATTCGTTGCCCATTAACAACCTTCGGGTTAGTACCTTCGGCATTATTTATTTTGATAGCTCTAGACCGATAAACCTCCTCGATAACATAGGGTCCTTCCCATTTGGAGAGGAGTTTTCCTGCAAAGAATCTGAAACGAGAGTTGTACAAAAGAACATATTCTCCAACTTTGAACTCACGCTTATAGATTCTTTTATCATGCCATCTTTTAACTTTTTCTTTAAATAACTTGGCATTTTCACAAGCTTGGGTTCTCCATTCATCTAATGAGCTAATATCAAACAACCTCTTTTCACCGGCAAGTTTGAAATCATAGTTGAGTTCTTTAATTGCCCAATATGCTTTATGTTCTAACTCAAGAGGCAAATGACAAGCTTTTCCATAAACCATTTTATAAGGAGACATACCCATAGGATTTTTATATGCTGTTCTATAAGCCCAAAGTGCATCATCTAATTTCTTAGACCAATTCTTCCAGGACCTATTGACAGTCTTTTGCAAAATTAATTTTATTTCTCTATTGCTAAGTTCAACTTGACCACTAGATTGAGGATGATAGGGTGATGCAATTCTATGGTTAACATCATACTTGGCAAGCAGTTTACGGAAAGCACCATGAATAAAGTGTGAACCACCATCAGTCATTAAATATCTAGGGACTCCAAACTTTGGGAAAATAACTTCCTTAAGCATTTTAATAGAGGTGTTGTGATCAGAACTATTGGTTGGAATAGCTTCTACCCACTTAGTAACATAATCAACAACAACCAAAATATGAGTATACCCATTAGAGGAAGGAAAAGGTCCCATGAAATCAAATCCCCAAACATCAAATGGTTCAACAGCAAGAGAATAATTCATAGGCATTTCTTGACGCTTACCGATATTACCTATTCTTTGACATTCATCACAACATAAGACGAACTTACGAGCATCCTTGAAGAGAGTAGGCCAATAAAAACCAGATTGCAATACCTTATGAGCAGTTCTGCCTCCCGCATGATGTCCTCCATAAGCTTCGGAGTGACATTTCCGTAGGATTTGTCGCTGTTCATGCTCAGGTACACAACGTCTAATAATACCATCTACTCCTTTATAAAGATGTGGGTCTTCCCAGAAGTAATGTCTTAAATCATAGAAGAACTTTTTCTTTTGTTGGTATGTAAAGCTAGGTGGTAAATATTTAGCAACAATGTAATTAGCATAATCAGCATACCAAGGAGTGTTATTAGAAACATTTATTGCAGCTAACTGCTCATCAAGAAAGCTATCATCAATAGGTAGTGGGTCATCAAGGACATTTTCAAGCCTAGACAAGTTATCAGCTACGAGATTCTCTGCTCCTTTTCTATCAGTAATATGCAAATCAAATTCTTGTAGCAAGAGAACCCACCTAATGAGTCTAGGTTTAGCATCTTTCTTTTCCATAAGATATTTTATAGCAGCATGATCGGTGTGAACAGTCACTTTAGAATCAACAATGTAGGATCTAAATTTATCACAAGCAAACACAACTGCTAAGAATTCTTTTTCAGTAGTAGCATAATTTCATTGGGCACTGTCTAGAGTTTTACTAGAATAATGGATAACATTTAGTTTCTTATCAACTCTTTGTCCTAGAACAGCACCAACAGCATAATCACTAGCATCACACATAAATTCAAAAGTCAAGTTCCAATCAGGTGGTTGAACAATAGGTGCAGTAATTAAGGCTTTCTTGAGTGTTTCGAAGGCTTCTAAACAATCATCATCAAAAATGAAAGGAGTGTCCTTTTGCAAAAGATTTGTAAGAGGCCTAGAAATTTTAGAAAAGTCTTTAATAAATCTCCTATAGAAACCAGCATGACCAAGGAAACTACGAATACCTTTGATATCTTTAGGACATGGCATTTTCTCAATTGCATAAACCTTAGCTTTGTCCACCTCAATACCTCTTTCAGAAATTTTATGACCCAAAACAATACCTTCATTAAACATAAAGTGGCACTTCTCCCAATTCAAGACAAGATTTGTTTGCTCACATCTCTGCAAAACTCGATCAAGATTGCTTAAACAATCATCAAAAGGCTTCCCATAAACAGAAAAGTCATCCATGAAAACCTCAACAATCTTTTCACAAAAGTCAGAGAATATAGCAGTCATACATCTTTGAAAGGTAGCAGGTGCATTGCATAACCCAAAAGGCATATGTCTATAAGCATAAGTTCCAAAGGGACAAGTGAAAGTGGTCTTTTCTTGATCAGGTTGAGAAACAGGTATTTGTGAAAAACCAGAATATCCATCAAGGAAACAAAAATGTGTGTGCTTTGACAATCTTTCTAGCATTTGATCAATAAAAGGCAAAGGGTAATGATCTTTTCTAGTTGCTTTGTTTAATTTTCTAAAATCAATTACCATTCTATAGCCTGTAACAATTTTTTGTGGGATGAGTTCATTTTTATCATTAGGAACAACAGTAATTCCTCCCTTCTTAGTGACACAATGAACAGGACTTACCCACCTACTATCAGCTATAGGATAGATTATACCTGCTTCCAGAAGTTTTAATATTTCCGTTCTTACCACTTATTTCATCTTCGGATTTAACCGACGTTGGTGATCAACAACGGGTTTAGCATCAGGTTCCATATTAATTTTGTGCTGACATAGAGTGGGACTAATGCCCTTAAGATCATCAAGAGTATATCCAATAGCAGCTCGGTGCTTACTTAGAACTTTCAATAGTCTTTCTTCTTCATGTTCTGAAAGGTTAGCACTAATAATAACAGGATATATCTTTTTCTCATCAAGATAAGCATATTTCAAAGTGTCTGGCAATTGTTTTAATTCAAACACAGGATCACCTTTAGATGGAGGAGGACCTCCTAGAGTTTCAATAGGCAAATTGTGTTTAAGCAGAGGACATTGTTCAAAGAAAATCTCATCTATTTCATTTCTTTCATGCATATGTAAATCATTTTCATGGTCTAGCAGATAGTGTTCTAAAGGATCAGTAGAAGGCACAGCAATAGAAGCAAGACCAATTATTTCATCCTTACTAGGCAATTCTTTTTTATGAGGTTTTCTACTAAACTTGGAAAAGTTAAACTCATGAGACTCATCACCAAAACTGACACCGACAGTTTGTTTCTTATAATCTATTTTAGCATTAATGGTGTTCAAGAAAGGTCTACCAAAGATAATGGGACAAAAATCATCTTGTGGGGAAACAAGAACAAGAAAATCAGTAGGGTATTTTATTTTCCCACACAAGACTTCAACATCTCTAACAATCCCAATTGGTGATATGGTGTCTCTATAAGCAAGTTTAATAGTAACATCTATGTCTTCTATCTCAGTGGGTGCTATGTCATTCATAATTTTTTGATATAAGGTAAAGGGAATAGCACTCACACTAGCACCTATGTCGCATAAACCATGATAACAGTGATCTCCTATTTTAACTAAGACAACGGGCATGCCAACAACGGGTCTACGAATATCTGACTTATCAGGTTTGACAATTCTAGTTGCTTCATTACAGAAGTAAATAACATGCCCATCTATGTTTTCTTCCAGGAGATCCTTAACCATAGAAACACTAGGTTCTACTTTAATTTGTTCATCAGGTTTAGGTGTTCTAATATAACTTTTGTTGACCACAGTTGAAACTTTAGCATGTTCCATTATCCTAACAGGGAAAGGTGGTTTCTCAATATAAGCAGTAGGAACAACTGGATCAACATTATAAATAATAGTTTCTTCTTTAGCTGGTACCGGTTTTTTAATTTCCTTTTTAATAGGTGAGTGATATTTAAACCACTTCTCCTTGGGGAGATCAACATGAGTAGCAAATGATTCACAAAAGGAGGCTACTATCTTAGACTCAAGTCCATATTTGGTGCTAAACTTTTGAAAAGCATCGGTATTCATAAAAGATTTAACACAATTATACTTAAGCTTAATACCTGACTCTTTACCTTCGTCAAGTTCCCAATCTTCAGAGTTGCGTTTAATTCTTTCTAAAAGATCCCACCGGAATTCAATGGTCTTCTTCATAAAGGAAACAATACAAGAAGTATCAAGCATGGATTGATCATCACGAGAAAGCCGAGCATAAAAATTCTGAATAATAATTTCTCTTGAGAACTCATGATTGGGGCATGAATATAACATTGACTTAAGCCTCCCCCAAGCTAGAGCGATACTTTCTCCTTCACAAGGCCAAAAATTATATATGTAATTCCGGTCACGATGAACTAGATGCATAGGATTAAAAAATTTGGTGAAACTCCAATTTCAATCGATTCCAATTCCAAGATCCAATATCATCGCATAGCCTATACCATGCCAATGCCTTTCCCTTAAAAGATAAAGGGAAAACCTTCTTCTTAACTTCATCCCCGGGTAAACCTGCAAGCTTAAACAATCCACAAATTTCTTCCACATATATCAAGTGCATATCAGGATGTTCGGTTCCATCTCCTACATAAGGATTAGCTAGCAGTTGTTCTATCATACCCAAAGGAATTTCATATTCAATATTTTCAGTAGGTGCAGTAGATTGAGGGGTAACTAATTGTGGTTCCGGTCGAGGTGAAGATACCCCGAACAAACCCCTCAAAGGATTGTTTTCCATAGTAACAAGTGACAATAAATTTCAGCACGTAGTAATAATTTTTCCTTACCAATTTCCACTTATCAAAAGCACTTCACTCCCCGGCAACGGAGCCAGAAAATAGCCTTGATGATGAAAGTACATGTAGTCCCCATGTGTGGTTTTGGTAATTAAATGACAATACTTATGGACTAATGTTTGAATTGAGATATTGGTAATCATGTCTTGAAGAAATGAAGCATAGTGAAGAATTCAATATGTCCTTCAAGACGTCAAGATTAAACATGGAGTAGAGATATCGGTTGGCCAAGATGAAGCTCGAAGATTGAAGTCCAAATGGTCAACACACAAGTGCAAATAATGTACCACACATGATCTTGTGGTATGGTAAGAAAGTGTCAATTGCACTTTGTGTACTAACCCATACTATGTCTTGTTTATGTTTATGAGGGTTAGGTTATTCTCATGGGCTCGCATCGAAAGAAAGATTCCAAGTGTCCATGAGAGGATGACATCAAGTGTTCATGATCATGGCTGACAAGGGCAAGTTCAAGATAACCATCCCGAAGGATTACATGCTTGAAGCTTGTGGATGATCACATGATGGACAAGTGAAGATGAATACAAAGCAAAGCTTCCCACATTGTGTATGGGGGAGCTACTTGAAGACTTCACCAATGTCTTGCCTTCAACTTGAGCCAAGAAGAAACATCAACATCAAGCTCAAGTGAAAGGCTCGAGTCAAAGGTATTAGTTCATTTGGCGTTAGTGTTGTGGAGTGATGACCACCGAAGAAACATATACACTCAAGTATGGTTTCTCGATAGCTATGTAGTGTAGCTCTTTTATGATTCTTGAGTTATAGGGATCCCGCACTATTAAGAGGGGATCAAAGGGGTTAGTGATAGATTTGCTCAAGTCAACATCTTCTATTTCTACTTCCTCACATCATATTCCAACATAGGCATATTTCACTCCTATCCAATACAAATGCGATATGCCTATACATCTATCAAAGAAAATCCAAAGCCAAATAGGTTACCCAAATACATGATAAAAGCTTTGCATAATTTGCATCCTCCATTTTGGTTCATCTTGGGTGGTTCTCTATGTGAGGACCTGGGCTTTTTCCATAGCTTCAAAACGAGCCCAAGATCATCAAAATCGGAGTCCGGATGTGAAAGTTATGCATGTTTTAGTTTTGGGGTTCCTGCAGTTTTTTATTGGCCGGACATCCGGGACTTGGCCGGATGTCCGGGCTACCGGGACGCCCTCCCGGACATCCGGCCGTAGATGTCCAGAAATGTTACCGAAATGTTGTTTGTGTACGCCGGATGTCCGGCACTTGGCCGGATGTCCGGGGCCCCAAGTTTGGCCAGATGTCCGGGCCCTGTAACCTGTTTTTCTGCGTACGTGTGTGCACACTTCATAGAGGCCGGATGTCCGGCCCCAGGCCCGGATGTCCGGCCCGGCACAACCACTTACACTCCAACGGCCATATTTGCACTACCACTATATATATCCCTCTACCCATCCGGTAGAGGGTTGACTACTCCACTAAATAGAACTCTAGAACACCTAAGTGGCTCCCTCTCACTCTTCCACACCAAATCCTAGATCCCACAAGCATTCGTGAGAGTTCTTGAGAGTTGTTCCGATCAAAAGATAGATCCACTCCCTCTCCCTCTTGTGACCAAAGGAATTCGTGATTTGAGCAAGTCTTGAGCATTTCCCCCTTGATCTTGTTACTCTTGGAGGTTGGAGACTCCTAGGCGGTAGGAGTGCTCCGGTGAGGAATCAACTTGTGATTTGTGCCCCGGAAAGTTTGTGAAGGTTTGGAGGCCGCCTCAAGGTCTACCACTAGTGGTTGGGAATCGCCTTCGTGGTGATATCTCAAGGGGAGAATAGGGTGAGCCTTCGTGGCATTGGTGTGCCTTCGTGGTAACATCCATCCCTCCAACGGTGACTAGCTTCCCTCCAAGGAAGTGAACATCGGGATACATCCTCGTTTCCGTGTCTTCGGTTATTTCTAACCCTAGCCACTACTTGTGGTTTACTTTGGTCACTTGACCTTGCATTCACTATATATATTGTTGTCCTCATTATATTGTGTTGGTTACCATATCGTAGAGATTATTTAGGCTAACACTTTATAGTCCACAATTCATACTTGCTACTATTGATATATCCTATGCTTAGTGTGAATTGCTAGCTTGTAACATTCATTTCCATATCTTGTGACATAACTTGTGTAAGCTTGTAGTGCTTACTTGAGTTTGCTTGTATCATTCAATTCCATATATTGTGATACAATTTGTGTAAGCTTGTATTGCTTACTTGTGGTTGTGTGTATTATTCATTTCCATATCTCGTGATATACATTGAGTCAGTTTGTGTGACTTACTTGTGCTTACTCATATCCTCGTTGTTCTCATCTTGTTTATCCTAAGTTGTTGGTGCACTTAGTGAGCCTAGTATATTTAGGATTTGTGATTGAAAAGTATCCGCTTAGTTTATTTCCTCATTAGGATATAACCAAATCCGTAAAAGATTTTAAAACGCCTATTCACCCCCCCTCTAGTCGACATCATGGTCCTTTCAGATGACCCACAAGTATATGGGATCAATTGTAGCCTTTTCGATAAGTAAGAGTGTTGAACCCAACGAGGAGCAGAAGGAAATGACAAGCGGTTTTCAGCAAGGTAATGTCTGCAAGTACTGAAATTGTAAGTAGCAGAGTAGTTTGATAGCCAGATAATTTGTAATGAGCAAGTAACAATAGTAGTAACAAAAGTGCAGCAAGGTAGCCCAATCCTTTTGAGGCAAAGGACAGGCCAAAACGGTCTCTTATAATAAGCAAAACGTTCTTGAGGGTACACGGGAATTTCATCTAGTCACTTTCATCATGTTGGTTTGATTCGTATTCGCTACTTTGATAATTTGATATGTGGGTGGACCGGTGCTTAGGTGCTGTTCTTACTTGAAAAAACCTCCTACTTATGATTAACCCCCTCGCAAGCATCCGCAACTACGAGAAAAGTATTAAGAATAAATTCTAACCATAGCATTAAACTTTTGGATCCAATCGGTCCCTTACGGAATAGCGCATAAACTAGGGTTTAAGCTTCTGTCACTCTCGCAACCCATCATCTAATAACTACTCCCCAATGCATTCCCTTAGGCCCCAATATGGTGAAGTGTCATGTAGTCGACGTTCACATGACACCACTAAGGGAATCACAACACACATACTATCAAAATATCGAACATATATCAAGTTCACATGATTACTTGCAACATGATTTCTCCCGTGACCTCAAGAACAAAAGTAACTACTCACAAATGATAATCATGCTCAAGATCAGAGGGTTATTAAATAGCATATTGGATCTGAACATATAATCTTCCACCAAATAAACCATATAGTAATCAACTACAAGATGTAATCAACACTACTAGTCACCCACAACCACCAATCTATTGTTCCGATACTAAGATTGAACACAAGAGATGAACTAGGATTTGAGAGGAGATGGAGCTGTTGAAGATGTTGATGGAGATTACCCTCCCCAAGATGGGAGAGTTGTTGGTGATGATGATGACGATGATTTCCCCCTCCGGGAGGGAAGTTCCCCCGGCGGGATCGCTCCGCCGGAGGGCAAAAGTGCTCCTGCCCAAGTTCCGCCTCGAGACGGCGGCGCTCCGTCCCGAAAGCCCTCTCTTGATTTTTTCTAGGTCAAAATGACTTATATGTAGGAGATATGCCCTAGAGGCAATAATAAATGTTATTATTTATCTCCCTGTTCATAATTAGGTTTATGTTCCATGCTATAACTGCTATGGTTCTCGAGTCTACAAATAAAACGAGGCTCGGAGGAAGACTCATATGCATGTGTGGAATAATAAACGGTAAAATGTATTCCTAGTCTGGCCTCTAAGACTAGCTCAAGTGTTGCATGATGGTTCTGTTTTCCTTATCATGGGCATGTCTATGCCAGCAACTTTGAGGGCACAATGTTAGAAGAACATTTGTGTTGAATCGACCCGAATTGATGTTATGCTATGAGATACATTCGTCACAAGTTAATGGTTAATAACACAGAGATGGTTAATGTTTGCATGATTCCTTAGACCATGAGAGTATCGAGTTTCTTCATGCTTGCTTCATGAACTTTGGGGTTTGTTAAACGCCATCCGTAAATGGGTGGCTATTACGGCGGCTTACGGGTTCATGGAAAAGTATGTCAAGTAACTTCATAGCTCAAGATTGGGATTTGCTCCTCCGACATTGGAGAGATATCTCTGGGCCCTCTCGGTGTTACGGTATCCATCATCGTCTGGACAGACACTTTGTGATTTGATCACGGGGATGCCGGAACACGGTAACGAGAAAAGAGAACAAATACCGGTAACGAGGTAACTGGCATAGTGGACAAGTTGTTGACCCACGGGGATGCCATCATGTCTCACCTCGGGTATTTGTAACATATCGCGAAGCAACAGGAATAGCACACGGCAACTGGAGGTTCCCTCGAATATTCATTCGTGTGGGTATAGGGGTCAATATGGGTGTCCACGGCTCCGATGTTGATCATTGATCGGAAAGGGTTCCGTGCCATGTCTATACTTCACCGAACCTATAGGGTCACACGCTTAAGGGTCATCTATCTGCTGAATACTAGACAAGGAGTCTGAGAGAAAATCACCGAAAAAGTTTCGGACAGTGGAAAAGTTCCGCAGAGAGAGGTCACCGGATGAGTTCCGGTGAAACTAAAAAGTTGTTTTGGGGTATTCCATTAAGTCAAATTGGTTTCGGCACATGCCTGATAATTCTTGGAGGGTGCCAGAATCATTCTGGAAACTTCTGAGAATTTTCCGAGATGAAAACCGGAAATGTTCCGGAGCTGCCGGAACCGCTTCAAATGCTTTTCGCAGATGAAATCACTAAACTGGAATTGTTCCAGAATGCGTTGAAAATTATTATGGTGGGTACTGGAAATGTTCTAAGCCCACATAAATATTTTCAGTTCGAACGGACGCTGAAAAATGTCGTTGTGAATAGTGAAAGTGCCTTTTGGGTTACTTTTTGGAAAGCCACTTGTTTGGGCTTTATCCCAAAAGATCTAGGGAAGACATGGATGGATTGGGAGGCCCTCTTGGGGGCCCCCCAAGGGGTGTGGCCGGCCACACTTGGGGCTCCACCATGGAGCCCCTCTTGTTCCTTGGTTTCACTTCTATGCCCTTGGTGGAAGGACTTCATTCATGTACTTTTGGGTTTTATTGTAAAACCACCCTACCCCTTGGGATTTCCTATAAATAGAGGTGGAAGGGCAGCCCTCCACACTCATCCCTTGATCTCATACTCATGCCATGCAATGATCTGGCTTCTCTCTCCCTCCCACGAAAAGAGTTTCGTAGAGCCGAAAGACTGTCTGGGTTCCGGTGGGAACTAGTTCTGGACGGCGAAGCCCTGCCGGATAGATGACACCGTATGTGTGCAACTCTGTAGAGAGGTCGTAGTTTCGATCTTAGTGCCCGAGGGGCTGTTCGAGAGTGCCTCCCGAAGGGCTGTCCAAGTGACGGTCCGAGTTCTGTGGGTCCTCCCGAAGGGCTGTCCGCGACACCGTTCGGGGACTGTTCGACCGCCTCCCGGAGGGCTGTCCGAGGGGCAGATGAGGGAGTACATCCTCGCGGTTGGGAGGTTGTAAATCCTAGCTACGGGGATCTGCACCGCCTATCGTCATTGACTCTACTTCCGCTGCGCTACGAGTCGGTAACGAAAATGATCAAACCTTGTATGCAGTCTCCATAGTGGTCCTGGGCTGGTGCGTAGGTCGGAAATTTTTTGTTTTCTGCTGCATTACCCTACAGTGGCATCATGAGCCGTGCTATGCGTAGATGCAGGTTGCGATCTAGAATACATGGAGATGTATGGGTGTTGCACAATATTATTAGGTAGTAGATGAGATCTATTACTGAAAATTATTTGTGCGGGTAGCAGATGAAATCTGTTACCCGATGTTCTTGTTGCTTCCCTAGAATTTGCATATTTCTGATCTTAATAACAGCATGGTGGAGTTTCAATGTTCTGGCAATCCGCGATCCTGATTGATCAACGAAGTGCTAACAGTTCATTGAATGCCACCGTAGTTAAAAAGAAAGATGAAATTTCGCAAATGAAAGGGCAATGCAGATATGATCTGCACGGGGGTCATGCGTATGACGAAGTTCAGTATGGGGCTCGAGATTTTATTATCTCGTGTTTCATACACCCCGGAATGTTAATCTAGCGACTTGGATAATCATGCTTGATGATGGACGTTGGTAGCTTCGGTTTGTTTCAAAACCTTAGAAGCCACGAAAAACAAGTTTTTGCATGAACCGAATAGAGACGTCTAACTTGGTTTTGCAGGAGGGTTTGCATGTGCATATGATGTGGTATAGCAGTGCTCATAATAATTTGATTATGTATGAGATGACTATATGATGTAAATTAATTAACATGACCTGCGTGTCATGATTCGGCATGATGGCTGGAGCCATATGATTGTCACTTTAAATGACCTGCGTGTCAACCTTTTGTAATGCACTTATTTTATTAGCTATAGAGATAGAAATATTATCTGGTGCATCGACAAGGTGGTGGCAATCTTCGCAAAGGTGAACACCGACGCGAATGCCGAAGACGAAGAAATACAAGACTTCTCCGTCAGAAGGGGCTATACCATATCATGCTATTATGAATTGCCTGAGATGTTTATCCCTTATGATGCACCCTTTTTGATTGCGCGGTAGTCGCTTTTTATTAGGGTGATCTCTCACAAAAATATCAAGTAGTTAGTGTTCTCCCAAGTGTAGCACCGTCACGGCACCTAACTTTTCGGGGTATCACATGCTACCATGGGTACGAACGATTAGGGATGTGTGAGGCGGGTGAGTTGAGACCTCGCAGCGAGATCACTTGGTTGTCTTGACGTTCAGGCATGAAAGTCATGAGCTTGGAACACACGCATCGAAAGATGAACAAGAGTCACATAGAGATGTGATTGGCAAGTTGGCCTACCGATTGAGATTTTTGTCATATGTGATGCTACCATCATGGCAAACAATCAAAACTCAGGTCTTGAATCATTCACAATCAATTATGAGAGATATTGATTTGAGTGGGAGCGCACTTTAGAATTAACTTGTTTAATTCTCTGTGCAATTAATTTTGAACACTGTCTAAAGTGTGATTTGCAAAATAGTTGTAGAATAATGGCTCGCGTTTCCACCTTCCCTATTAAAATTGAATAGCTGTTAAATATCTGGTTAAAACTTTACGGTTGGTAATGTAATGTGAGGATTGTCCTCAAGAGTGCTGAGAAGGACTTTGTCCTATCGCATACTTTCGGTATTCTCTCGCTAATGCTATGGATCATGTGACTCTCGTCCTTCGATCCAAAAGCTAGAATTCCATTACGGTCAAAGTGCAAAATGTTTGCTTCCATGAGACCCGAACTTCGAAAGTTTGGATAGTTATGTGATATTCATGGAATCTGAAAATCATTTTCAGAGACAGACAAAGGCTAAAAGATATGAGATATCCAAAGCAATGTTTGTTTGCAAACTATTAGTAAAGGAGTTTACTATGCATTAGACTGATAAGAGAGGGATCCAGAAGAACGCCTGTCATATGATGAAAGGTGAATAAAACAAACAACTTAAAGAGAAAGGAAGTGTCCAAAGGGTGTTAGTGAAACTTCCACGCCTAGGAAGTCCGGGGCTAACGCCACTCTTGAGTTGGATGCTTCTTCTGAGAGTAGGAGAAATACTAAAAGTTAAACTATTAGAAGTATAAAGGCAGAAAGAAAAAAGACTGGAATATCCAGCTCATGTATGAATGTCATACAAGTTTTTGATGTATAGAAGGCTGGTCAAAGATATAGTTCTTGGGAATTATGGTTAAACATGTTAATCACTAATTCTTGGGTATTGTGAGTTAATCACAAAGATACCCGCTCGATTGCATTCTGTTGCAACTCGATGTAAGAACTACTATGGCCTGAAAGACTAGCCAGGAATAAGGTTTAGGTATACACAGGGAACATAGTAAACGTTACTATACCTTCCATCAGTGTATTACCGTCTGTATTTATTTTCATAATTCATTTAGAGTTTCACAAACTCTAGCCCATTGCATAAGGTATCTTGCAAGAAGGTTGTTCATAAGAGAACTTTTTATGTTCGATGTTATGAATAACATAAGGGCCATACTTTCATTGATAATGAGATATATGTTATGAATAATGATAAATAATATATTATCTCTGGATTTACTTTCATAATTCATTTTAGAGTTTTACACTCTAGCCCCTTGCACAATGTTGTTGCAAAAGGGTTGTTCATAAAAGAACAATTGTTGTTCAGTATTATGAATAACATGAAGGGCCATGCTTCCATCCAGATGGGATGTATGTTATGAATATTGATAGTAATATGATACATCCATAACACTGACGCTAAATGTCGTAAGACTAAGAGAATATCACACAAGTGTGGCACTGCATTTGGTCACATTGGAGAAACCCGCATGGATAAATTCCATTATGATGGATTTTGAAGTCGTTTGATTTTGAATCATCTGACACTTGCAACTTTCCTCTGAAAAGTGAAGTGACTGAAATTCCGTTCACAGGCCATAAGGAATGAGCAAAGAACTTATTGGTGATCATACATTTTTATGTATGTAGTTCAATAAATGTTGTTGCAAGTAATGGATTTATCTATCTTCAGAAATGACTCAAGTAGATATGTGGATATTTACTTGATGAGACGTAAGTCTGGATCTTTTGAATTCATTCAAAAGGTTTTCAAATATGAAGTAGAAGTTATTGTAACAAGAAAATTATGTTTCTACAATTCGATTGCAGAAAGGAATATTTGAGTTACAAGTTTAGCGAATGTCTGATGAGTTGTGAAAGGGGTTCCATAACTTGCACCTCCCGGAACACCACTGCAAGTGGAAAGTCCGTGAAGATGTAATCAAACCATTTATGACATGTTAAGATCAAAGATGACATAAATAAATTTGTCATTATCCCTTTTAAAAGGTGATGCTTTAGAGACTGCGGCTTTTACACTGAAAAGAGCTCTATCGGGTCTGTTGAAATGACACCATGGTATGGTACGCCCAACCATATTATATCTTTTCTTAACATTTGGAATATGGGGATTGTGTAAAAGGTTACAAACCTATTCCAAATCAGACAAGTGCTACTTTGTAGGTTATCCCAAAATGTTGGGTATTCCTCCCTCACTATGCCAAGGCAAAAGGTTTGCCACAAAGAACGGTATGCTTTTTGAAGAAAATGGTTCTTTCAAAAAGGTGAGTGGGAGAATAATGCAACTCAACAAGATAAACAGTATCTTCGTCATCAGGTCGAAGGAAAGGAACCTTGGAAGTGATTCCGGAGTTTCCTACTGCGACTGATACGGAAGTCTCTACAATAAAATGTATGGACTTCGGTCGAACTTGCAGCTGAACCACGTAGGCAAAGCTCGTGCAAACCTCTCAGGTGCGCAAACGAGATATTGTTGTTAGACAACAATATACCTACGATACACAAGGAAGCGTTGATGGGCCCTGACTCCGGAATTGGCTAAATGCCAATACAACCCGAGTTAGTTTCCATATAAGTGATTCAAGATTAAAACCTTGATACACCTTTCGGAAGACTTAGAGTCTAACGAATATTTATGGAACTTAAAAACTGATACGGATAAAAATGTTTTATCCATAAAGCTCGACTTGTTGCAATAACAAGTTCAAGGAGTTGACTACGATGAGGTTGTTTCATCGTAGCGATGCTTAAAGTCGGTTCGGGTTGAACTAGCAATTAATACATATTTCAATCATGAGATATGAAACATGGATGACAATAGGATTTCCATCTGATGGAAATGAAACCAAGGACTTGCATGTGTTACAGTCCAAGGTATTTTGTCAGTCCAGAGGATGCTAGTAAGTATGCAAACTTCAGAGTTCCAGCAATGGACAGAAGAGAGCAAAATGGAGTTGGAATCTTCGTGTTTTGATGAAATAGTCAAAGGGGTTTGACTTCATCAATGGGTAACGAAGATGCTTATGATTCAAGAAAGTAAGTGGGAGCATAATAAAATTTCTAAAAAACGGTGTGTGCTTGACACATTGTTAATTGGAAATAAATTTCTTGACACGAATTAGGACTTCATTTGAAAATAGTTTTTCGATGAAGTGCTTGGGCTAAATAGCCTTTATATTAGCCATGATGATCTATGGAGATAGATTTACCTAATGGGGCTGAGCAAAGATACATATTGACAAGATGCTAAAACCTTTTAGCATTAAAAACGTCAAGGAGTGATTCTTGCCGAAGTCACATGGAAAGAGTTTTTGCAAGACTTGGTGTCCCAAAACACTGATGAGCAAAATACATGATGGAGATTCCACACACTCTTGTGTTTGGATTAATCATGTATTCCATGGTATGTAACACAACCAGATATGTCCAATACTCCCAAAGTTGTTGCGAGTATAGATACCAAAGTGATCAAAAGTACTGATCATGGGACAACAGTGAAAAAGGGTCATTGAGTACTATAGTAGCACTGATGACATGTTTTCTCGCAAGCGGAGATCATGAAGAGTTCGTTGTAAAAGCTTACATCGACACAGTCTTCATCCATGCTCCAAGCGATTTTCGATTTAAGTTAAGGGTTTTGTGCAATACACAATATGGTGGCACGGTAGTTGGAAATTGTTCCAAACAAGTTACTGTGGTGAATTCTATAACAGAGGTGAAGTATGTTGCCACTTTTAAAAGCGACAAAGAAGATGTTGAATCATATAGTTCATTCATGAACTTAGTATGGTTCCAAGATGGCTTCTGTCAATGGGACACTACTGCAGGTAGTTGCTCCATAACTCAGTCTGAGGAATCCAGGTTCGACCTGTGATTCACATACATACAAAGCCAAGTCCACACAAAATATGAATTTTGTGAAAGCATGAAAACGCGAGGATATGCAAAGATACACACGGAGCTGAAGTCGTCAGATCCGTTGGACATCAGGCTATACCACAAGCGAAGCATATTTACACCGGTGTGCCACAGGTGTGAAGTGCATTAGCATTAACTAGATTATTGACTCTAGTGCAAGTGGGAGTCTATAGGAGATATGCCCTAGAGACAATAATAAATGTTATTATTTATCTCCCTGTTCATAATTAGGTTTATGTTCCATGCTATAACTGCTATGGTTCTCGAGTCTACAAATAAAACGAGGCTCGGAGGAAGACTCATATGCATGTGTGGAATAATAAACGGTAAAATGTATTCCTAGTCTAGCCTCTAAGACTAGCTCAAGTGTTGCATGATGGTTCTGTTTTCCTGATCATGGGCATGTCTATGCCAGCAACTTTGAGGGCACAATGTTAGAAGAACATTTGTGTTGAATCGACCCAAATTGATGTTATGCTATGAGATACATTCGTCACAAGTTAATGGTTAATAACACAGAGATGGTTAATGTTTGCATGATTCCTTAGACCATGAGAGTATCGAGTTTCTTCATGCTTGCTTCATGAACTTTGGGGTTTGTTAAACGTCATCCGTAAATGGGTGGCTATTACGGCGGCTTACGGGTTCATGGAAAAGTATGTCAAGTAACTTCATAGCTCAAGATTGGGATTTGCTCCTCCGACATTGGAGAGATATCTCTGGGCCCTCTCGGTGTTACGGTATCCATCATCGTCTGGCCAGACACTTTGTGATTTGATCACGGGGATGCCGGAACACGGTAACGAGAAAAGAGAACAAATACCGGTAACGAGGTAACTGGCATAGTGGACAAGTTGTTGACCCACGGGGATGCCATCAGGTCTCACCTCGGGTATTTGTAACATATCGTGAAGCAACAGGAATAGCACACGGCAACTGTAGGTTCACTCGAATATTCATTCGTGTGGGTATAGGGGTCAATATGGGTGTCCACGGCTCCGATGTTGATCATTGATCGGAAAGGGTTCCGTGTCATGTCTATACTTCACCGAAACTATAGGGTCACACGCTTAAGGGTCATCTATGTGCTGAATACTAGACAAGGAGTCTGAGAGAAAATCACCGAAAAAGTTTCGGACACCGAAAAAGTTTCGGACAGCGGAAAAGTTCCGCAGAGATAGGTCACCGGATGAGTTCCGGTGAAACTGAAAAGTTGTTTCGGGGTATTCCATTAAGTCAAATTGGTTTCGGCACATGCCTGATAATTCTTGGAGGGTGCCAGAATCATTCTGGAAACTTCTGGGAATTTTCTGAGATGAAAACCGGAAATGTTCCGGAGCTGCCGGAACCGCTTCAGATGCTTTTCGCAGATGAAATCACTAAACTGGAATTGTTCCAGAATGCGTTGAAAATTATTATGGTGGGTACTAAAAATGTTCTAAGCCCACATAAATATTTTCAGTTCGAACGGACGCTGAAAAATGTCGTCATGAATAGTGAAAGTGCCTTTTGCGTTACTTTTTGGAAAGCCACTTGTTTGGGCTTTATCCCAAAAGATCTAGGGATGACATGGATGGATTGGGAGGCCCTCTTGGGGGCCCCCCAAGGGGTGTGGCCGGCCACACTTGGGGCTCCACCATGGAGCCCCTCTTGTTCCTTGGTTTCACTTCTATGCCCTTGGTGGAAGGACTTCATTCATGTACTTTTGGGTTTTATTGTAAAACCACCCTACCCCTTGGGATTTCCTATAAATAGAGGTGGAAGGGCAGCCCTCCACACTCATCCCTTGCTCTCATACTCATGCCATGCAATGATCTGGCTTCTCTCTCCCTCCCACGAAAAGAGTTTCGTAGAGCCGAAAGACTGTCTGGGTTCCGGTGGGAACTAGTTCTGGACGGCGAAGCCCTGCCGGATAGATGACACCGTACGTGTGCAACTCTGTAGAGAGGTCGTAGTTTCGATCTTAGTGCCCGAGGGGCTGTTCGAGAGTGCCTCCCGAAGGGCTGTCCAAGTGACGGTCCGAGTTCTGTGGGTCCTCCCGAAGGGCTGTCCGCGACACCGTCCGGGGACTGTTCGACCGCCTCCCGGAGGGCTGTCCGAGGGGCAGATGAGGGAGTACATCCTCGCGGTTGGGAGGTTGTAAATCCTAGCTGCGGGGATCTGCACCGCCTATCGTCATCGACTCTACTTCCGCTGCGCTACGAGTCGGTAACGAAAATGATCAAACCTTGTATGCAGTCTCCATAGTGGTCCTGGGCTGGTGCGTAGGTCGGTAATTTTTTGTTTTCTGCTGCGTTACTCTACATTATATACCAGAAGATGGGCACCGGAGGTGGGCCGAGGGGAGCACAACCCACCAGGGCGCGCCTGGGCTCCCTGGCGCGCCCAGGTGGGTTGTGCCCACCTGGTGGGCCCCCTCTGGTACTTATTGGCTCCAGTATTTCTCATTTATTCCATAAAATATCCTCGTAAAGTTTCAGCTCATTTGGAGTTGTGCAGAATAGGTAGCCTGACGTAGCTTTTTCAAGTCCAGATTTCCAGCTGCCGGAATTCTCCCTCTTTGTGTGTACCTTGCATATTATGAGAATAGGCATTAGAATTACTCCAAAAAGCATTATTATGCATAAAAACATCATAAATAACAGCAGGAAAACATGATGCAAAATGGACGTATCAGTGATTCATCGGGTTTCCCCCTTGGTGTTATGGACACATGGATACTATGACTTTACACTGAACCATGATAAAGTCGGGTCGGCCCTGAGGGGTACCCACGCGAGAAAATGTTGCGAGTGATGTGGAGTCGGGTTGACCTGTAGGGTACCCGCGAGATCTCTAGGTGGCACGGTCGTGCATTCTTAGCCCTTGTCGTAAGTCCACGAGACGGGGCGACGGGGTCACATGATCATGAGTCTCTGCTCGTTACCGCGCGTTCCCAAGACACTAACGGTTTGGATATTTGATCCGAGCAGGCCTTTGGCCTTTTAGCACTAACCATCACACGGGAATAAGTATGGGCACTCTGCGTCGTATGTATCTACCGAAGCTCTCTAGACGTCAGCGACTGAGCGGCGCGCGCCGGGTTGGACTGGAACGCCCGTCCTTGTTTAAGGGGGCTAGGTCTGCTCACCAGCCGCGTACGCAACGTGCAGGAGTGCAAAGGGCGATGGGCCCAAGACCCCTGCGTGCATAGGGTTAGTCCGGCGTGTTAACCTCTCTGATTAGCCTAGGTAGGGCTGCGGCGTGTCGTTTTGACCGAGGCCGGGCAGGACCCAGAAAAGTATGTTCGGCCGGAGTTAATTGAGCATGGTGGGTAAGTTGGTGCACCCCTGCAGGGAAGTATATCTATTCAATTAGCCGGATCCTCGGTAACGGACACTCGGAGTTATATCCCGATCGATACAACTAGAACTGGATACTGGATATGATAAATGGATATGATGGCTTCAAGATTGCTTTCTCGCAGGGAGTCGAGGAAGGATCTCTAGGCGTTAATGTTACAACATATTTGTTAATTATAATATGCTATTATGTACTCTTCTAAATGCTGCAAGATGCTTGAAGATGCTAGTCTTCGATAGGACTAGGCCTTCTCTCTATTCTGGCAATTTTGTAGTCTAGTCCACATATACAGCCTTCCTTTGATAATGTTGCATACATAGAATAGATCTGATGTAAGTCTTGCTGAGTACTTTGGATGAGTACTCACGGCTGCTTGCTTCCTCTTTTCCCTATACCCCTTTTGATGCAACCAGATGACGGAGCCCAGGAGTCAGCTGCCCCCACCGACGACTACTACCACCACCCCGAGGGTGGTTACTACTACGAGTTGGTTGACGACCAGGAGTAGGTTCGGAGGGTCCCAGGCAGGAGGCCTGCGCCTTTCGATCGTTGTTTGTTTTGCCCCGCCTTCTTAAGGCATATCTGTTTTAACTTTTATATTCGTACTTAGATATCTGATGCTTTCGCTAACGCTTGTAAGCGAGCTTATGTATTCGAGCCCTCGAGGCCCCTGGCTTGTAATATAAAGCTTTTATGACTTTAATTTGTGTTTAGAGTTGTGTTGTGATATCTTCAAGTGAGTCCTTAGGCTTGATCGTGTGCATTTGCATGTATGATTAGTGCACGATCGAGCCGGAGGCGCCACAAGTTGGTATCAGAGCCGACTGCCTGTAGGAATCCTCCTTTCCAACTCCTTGGCTGAAGTTGAGTCTAGTCTTGAAAACCGTTTTATTAACATGGCTGTGTGGCTTACGGGCCCACGTCGCCAATGGGTGGTATTAGAATCTTTTATTCCTCTTCTTTACTCTGGGACTCTGATCTCTCTTCTATTCAGGTTAAAGATTTTATTAACTCTGACATTAGGTTCTCGTAACCACTTCATCCCGAGAGCCCCCTCACTACAGATGATCGCTTGCTTCGCCACAAGATTCTGCAGATACTCCTCAATGTTTCCCAAGACCCTGTGCCCACTGCTTTGCAGTTCCTGACCACCGATAATCCCCGTGAATAACATCCTTGCTGTTTGTATCTTCATCCCCAGTTGCTCTTGTTGTTACAAGTTATCCCTAATACTCTCTGTTGTTCCGAGAATCCCTTGTGCCTTCTGCTCTGCAGCTTCTTTTCGCACTGCGGATAATTCACTTACCCGGGGTCCGTTCATCCCCAGTTGTTCATGTGCTTTCCATATTACTTTGAAATGTTATCTGATCTCCCGAGATTCCTCTGCTGCCTATTGCTCTGGAAAGTCTTGCCTGCTTGCATTATAGTTAATTCCATATGTCTAGCAATATTCATTAATATCCTTTGTCATTGTTATTCTGACCCTATTGATTCATTATGTATGTGAGTGCTCCCTATCATCAGCTAATTCACAGAATTTGTCGTTCCGGCTCAGACGTCATTTTGGACATGAGCTGGTTCTCAGACAATCAAGCATTGATTGCTTGTCTAACTAAGCCTGTTCAATTTACTCGTCCTTTTGCCCAGGTGAACTACTTGCCATTCCTTGCTTTGGAAATCGTGATCCCTCTGAATTTTATACTTGGGTTATTCAAGTGTTTCCTTAATCCGATGTGCTTGCCTCCCATCCTTTCTCGATGGACTTTCATGTGGAACCAGTTGTTTAAACCTTACCCCGTTAGTTCTCACGGATCACTTGATTCCTTTTGTGGACAATTATCCGACCGATTCTTTCCTATTCTAAGAACCTTATCGGTTCCTCCCCCATTACAAATGCCTTTGGCACTGTGGCATCCTCTACTTCTTGCCGTCTGTATATCCGCCCTGTTTGCATGGCACGGAGAGGCAGTGCATGCTTTCTCCATAATGACCTGGGACTAATTACTGACCAGGACATGTCACGTAACCATGGGTGGAGATCTCTGCAAGACGGAACACTAAAATTGTCCATCTAGTTCTATTCAACTTACTCATCTTTTGATCAGAGCCTCTGCTTCTGATCCTTCATCTTGGAATCATAATTCCTTTGTACTCAAGCGTCGAATTATTCCGATGTTTCTATAATCCGATGGCTTTGCATTCTTTCTTCTTCTGGTTGAGTACCGATACTCACATCAGATCCCATGTGGACCGCCAAACCCTTGGTTGGATTAATACCCGACAGTGTCCTCATATTCAAAATCTTGTGAGTTCTTCCTCTGATACATAATGCCTTTGGTAAATTGTATCCTCTGTCTTGTCAACCATGCTCCGCTATCGAGTTTGTATTATTTGATCTGGAAGTTTGTGGTATATGTTCCTTGGATACCCCGATGGGTTGAACCTATGCCTTCCCTAATCCGTGTGAACCTGAAAGTTTTCATGAGTCATACTACTCTCGTATTTCACCAGGTAGTTCTTCACGTTCATATAATTTTAACAGAGTAGTGAATGAAAGATTATGCATTGGAGAAGTGGGAGTCGACCTTGAACTTTGTGTTCATGCCCATAGACACGATGTAAATCTTACCATGGAAGCTTCTCTTAAAATCAATTGTTCCCTTGATATAAGTTCATCTTGTATCTGTGGATTGATCCTTTGCGATCATGGTTCCGACCATATTTTCTCTTTGATTCCATTTCCCGGACAAGTTAAAATACTTGTCTTCTACAGACCATTTCACCTACCATTTCACCTGTCCAACCTCTATTCTGATCTACCTTCAAGTATTGCCCCATGTTATCTCAAGGATATTGTGTCATTGCACTACCTCTTGTGAATTCTTATTGGAATGATACTCCATCACATCATTCCTAGCCTGATCGGCTATATCATTATAATGCTAACTTTAACTGTGCTACCTGGTCCTTACGCCCGGAGCAACTTCCGATGACGAGCTAAGCTTACGTCGATCTTCCTCATCTTATCATTTCACCTCGAACAACAAGCTTGATTTCGAGCTTGTGTCGTATCCGTGGTTCCAATAGCCTTTCAATTCATCATTCCTTTTGCTTGATGTCATCGCTGTTCGATTACATCTTCTTGAAACCTCTCGACAAAATGTGTCGTGATCATCATCAATATTTTGACTTCTTCCAGGATATCAATTGAATTCATGTTAAGAAATACCACCCTTGCCCTTCGAGGATTTGTGTTATCATCGACAACATTATTGTCTTCCCTCCAACACATAACAGAAATACTCCCCTGCTTATGTAAACACCTCGATGTAAAACTCTGTCAGTAAGACCCTGTTACTATTGTTGATGACCTTCTGGTAACCACCGATGGACAAGAACTTTGCCTAATGGTCCGCCTCGTTCCAGCGAGTAGGAAAATGGTTCTCTTCGTCCCTCGCCCTTGGTACCAGCGTTGTTGCCCACATAACTGACAGGCTATACTCTGACATGCCTTGCTATCATATCCATGCAAGATGTCAGCCCCTTTCTACTTTTAACCCACATGGTGGACCCATAACCCACAGTTCCACATGATCGAAATCTGACTCTCCTGTACACCCCTGTCTCCGAAGATATTCCTCACGCTTGGCTTCGTATGTAAATCACGATCCACCTTCCTAGAGATGGTCTACTCTAGTATCAAACGCAACACTTATTTTTCGTTGCCCTGAACCCCTTTCACCTTCTGATTAGGCATCAAACGATTTCTTGCTCGCTCGAAACTTCTCATGGTACCTTCTTACTTTGCTCTCGATATTTTCTTCAGTTCCAATTCGAGAGTTACTTTCCACCACATTCCCTGAGCTATCTACCAGTTAATCGACCTTGTAGAGGTTCATTCTTCCAAAATTACCCCTTATCCCTTTTCGCAGGTACGATAGAGTTCCCGAAGAAAGGATGACGACTTCATCATGATGACCTGAAGCAGAGAAATGAAGACATCAATGTAATGGATTGACCTCTTCGAAAAGAGTAACCAAGACCGAGAACCCTCGCTAGAATTTCGTAACCAGAACCTTCCCTCTTTACTCCACCTCTTAAATCTCGGGACGAGATTTCTTGTAGTGGAGGAGATTTGTAACACCCCGAGAATCATGCTATAGTAATCTCCCCCTAATGGTGGCCATGTCATCATGATTACTATGCAAATTGCCACTTGATAAAAATCAAAGTCGAATTTAAATTTAAATTTCAACTCAAATTGTTATTTCTTCAAATAGTAAAACAAAAAAGTAATCCCCATGTATGAACTAACATCATTTGAATTATTAAAATGCACCTAACCCCCTTTTAAAACAGAGCCATCAACATCTAAATTAAATGTTTTGATTTAAATAAATAGTTACGCCTTTCAAAATAAATTGGGACTTGGTGGGCGAGCTCAACACCTTGCCTACTATTTATGTGCCAAGTTTCATTTGCAACTAAATTCATTTAGTGTTGAAAAGAATTGGAAAACAGAGAGGAATAAATAGTAATAGAAAAGAAAAACAATAAGGTCTAAAAGAGCTCTGTGCACTTTGGCCCTTTTAACAACAGAAGAAGACCCAGCCCAACTGGGGTCATCCCCAACCCCGCTACAGGGGGTAGGGGGATCGTGGCCACCATCCACTGGCCATGGGCGCGCCATGCCGTGCGTGGCGGCCATCCGGCACACCCCCGGCGCCCTACAAAACACCGCCGTACCCGTCGATCGAACCCTAGCTGCACTCCCCCTCTTCCCCGCGCCGTTTACTCTCTGTCCACCACACGAATGAGCTCCACCGCGCGCCCCGCTGTCGATCCCGCGGCCACCTTCGTCCCTGCACCCCGCCAAGGTGTCTAGCAGCTCCGTTGTGATCTTCTTCATTGTCCTCCCCTTCGAGCTCGAGCCGGAGAACTCCACATCGACGGGATCGAGCTCTTCTTCCTCTTCGGTCGCCGGCACCACTTCGACTAATTGCACCGCCACTGTTGCTCCTAAGCTAACACCGAGCCCCCTTGTGCTCCTCGGTGAGCACCGCCTCCTTTCCCCTCTTCTCCCTCGGTCGCACATGTCTCCTAGCCGCTGCCCCGCAAGGTTCGGCGCTGCCGTCCGCCATGGCCGCGAGCTCGACCTAGGCGAGCTCAGCCAGGACCTGTCCGCCTCTCCGTGAGCTCTTCTGGACGAGGTCGCGCCTGCACGTGCCTCGCAGTCCTGTACGTGCTCGTGCTCGTCCACCCGTGCTCGTCGCTGCCATCCCGCACTCGCCATCGCCGCGTCTGGAGCTCCGCACCCGCGCCCATGGACCGTGCGCCTACCGCGCCCATGCGTGCCCGCCTCTGCGCCCATGTACGCGCGCCGCAGCCACATCCGCTCACTACCGGACTCGCCCTCTAAGCCGACGGCCCCAGGCCGTCGGCATAGGCCACTTGCCGTCGGCTTAGGTCTATGCCGACGGCAGCCGTAGGCATATCCCCGTCGGCATAGATTACGTCAGCATAGATGTGTCAGACCGTCGGCATAGAAAAGCCGTCGGCATAGGCACATATGCCGACGGCTTCCGTACGGCCGTCGGCATATCATCGCCGTCGGTAGTGATTTTCACCTGACGGCAACAGACGGCGCCGTCAAACGCGCTGACAAACCACGGGCGGCCACGTGGCAGAGATATGCCGACGGCTTGGCCGTCGGCATATCTCGGAGCGGCCACGTGGCAGAGATATGCCGACGGCCAAGCCGTCAACATACCCCTACCACGTGGCAGCCACTGGGCAGTCCTGGGCATATCTATGCCGACGGCTTTGCCGTTGGCATAGATCTGTGCTATTTTTTTTTATTTTCCCTGTTTTCTCTGTTTCAATTCATTTTTACAGCATTTCAAACCAGAAAATATGGGATTATGCAGAAATATGACAGTTCATCATCTAAACATACTCAAGATCATCGTCATCATTTAAACATACTCAAGTTCATCATTGGCGAGACTTCGTGAACATAAGTAGTGCAAGACATGGAACATCATCATCGTCATCTAAAGAAAATAACAAGTAGGAACATGAAAGGTATGACACGATGGCCACATGCACGGGTATCATCATCGACATCAAGCAAGACCACCGCCGCCAAAACCACCACCGCCAAAACCACCACCGCCAAGACCACCTCCGCCAAAACTGCCACCGCCAAAACCACCACCGCCAAGACCACCTCCGCCAAAACCGCCACCGCCAAGACCAGCACCACTCTGCCAGATCGGAGTGACTGGTGGGGTCGACAAAGCAGGAGTCGAGCCACTGGTCCCCTACATGTTTGAGAGAAGATTCTAACGGTAAATATGATATGATAGTGTTGAATGAACGAGAACTAGTTTGTCAGTAGTTAGGCAAATGTACTAACCGGACTATCACTGCCTAGTGCCACCCATTCATCGAACGTGGGCACGTGTGGGGGTTCTCCCGCAGGTGGTGGTTGGGGTCCCATTTGTGGTGGATCTGTGCGGTTACTCCAAGACGCCAACATAGCCTGGATGTTAGTTAAACAAGCAAACTAGAAGGTCAGAAGGAATGAAAGTGCAAAAATTTAGCTGGATTTTAAGAGGGCAAAACTAACCGTCATCATCTGACGGTTGTAATCATCGTTTGCCTTCACTTGTTGCAAGTACTCCCGCACCTCGAGATTCCTATGCTCGACAAAGGCCTTATATGCCTACAAGATTTAGGTTGTTTCTAAGTGAGCAATGCTGAAAATAAACTGAGAAAGTTAGAGAGAAAGAAGATAAAGGGGAAGTACTTACAGCATGCTGGCGGGCTAAGGGAGGCTGCGAACGCCCCGTACTCTCTAACTGGCTCGGGTTGGTAGCCCAAAGCCGTGTGTACGAGACCGAAGGAGTGATCAAGCCATCGAAACACGGATACCGGCCATGGGACTTCCCCTGGATGTCCACCACCACCGTGTCATCGATTTGAGAGTGGGCGACGTCAGGAACATCCGGATGCAACCTCTGAAACTGCTGAGTGTAAGACTCCAGGTGCTCCTCGGTCTTGCCGTAGTACTGGCTCTCGCCGTCCTTGCGATCACTCCGCTCGCGGGCCAGCTTCCACGACTCAATGTCTGAGAGCGGCCTCTTCAACTTGTCCTCCTGCAATGTCAAACAGAAGTTAGCCATACATAAGAACATGACGGTAAAGAAGAACAAAAATGCATCATGCATATAGATATACCGTCATGGCCTTGAAGCCCCAGTGGTTCATGTTTCCTTGGCCGTGTGTCCCGTCTTTTCCACGGTTAGCCCGGGCCTTGCTGCTCTTGGCAGCAAACTCTGCATCGTCGCCGAGCCACCTATCCACCAAACTCACCCATCCGTCATCCTTTCCATAGCACCAACGAGGAATAACCTATGCAAATTTTGGAAGCATGACATGTGAGCATGAAACATATAATTGACTGCTTGAAACAATGAAAAGTCAGTAATAGTTACCTTCATGAACTGCTCCCTGTTCAAGGTAAGTCGTTGCCTCTGCGCTTGAGTTTTGGTCATCTTTTAATGAAGGTAGGTGTGGTAGTACTGCGAGACGGCAACCCAGCGCACCTCGTACTGCAACTGACGAGCTTTCTTCTTCGCAGCCGCCAGCAAGACCACGTCGGCTCTGGCCTTGTGCTCGTCAAGAACTGTATAGAGTTGCTGCAATCATGCATAAAACCAGAAGCAAACAAGGCATGAGTTGAGTGATTCAATGATAAACTATGAACGAAACTGAAGACAAGTGATTCAGAAGAGAACTTACCCAAAATTTGGTGATCACGGCCTTAGCGGCCGTCCCGTACTCCGCGTGGCTGTAAGCCTCGTAGTGAGCCCAGCTCGTGGCCAAAACCCGCAGCTCCGGGTCCCTGTCTGGCCGCGGGCAGAATAGGCCTGGCCAAAACTCCTTCAACACGACAGTGATAAGGCCGTTCGGTTTATGGCCCTTTCCATGAAGGATCCAGTTCCTGCAAAAGAATCAAAGGATTGCCATGTGTACAATAAGAAAATGTTGTCATGTGTTGAAAATATGATTGAGAGGCGCTTACTCTGTCCCTGCAGGTTCAATGAGCCACTTGTGCGCCTCGATAGAAGGTGGTGTAGGTACTCCGGCAGTACCACGCAGCCACCCCTTCGGAGCACCCGGCGGCAAGTCACCCCACAACTCGGGTCAACCTCCCCTCCACCACCCTCCTCGCCCTCCTCCTCCTCACCCTCCTCGGCCTCCTCCTCCTCGCCCTCCTCCTCCTCACCCTCCTCGGCCTCCTCCTCCTCGCCCTCCTCCTCCTCGCCATCAGGAACATACTCCTCCTCCTCAGACTCAGAAGGTGCCTCAGTATAGGAGGGCATCGAAGAAGACCCTCCTATTTCGGACACAGCCCGGAGTTTTTTGGCCCGGGTGCCTCTCCCCCCACCTCCTCCTCCTCTAGGGGCTCTCCCCCCACCCCCTCCTCCTCTAGGGTCTCCTCCCCCGATCCCTCGACCTCCCTGTGAGGTGTCATCATCGCGTAGTCGGGGGGGAACCTTGTGGGCTCGTCCACTCCGAGTAAGTGATTTGAATTTGTTGAGGAAACCGGCGCCGCTGGACTTGCCCATGATTAGCAAACCTGCATTAACAAGAGAATAAACAATTAGTAAGGATATCAAATAGACAAGCATACGGAAAAGAACATTAATAATAGAAGAGCACATTAAGCATACAGAAAAGAACATTAATAACAGAAGAGCACATTAAGCACATTAAGAACTTACATTTTCTAGAACCCATATGAATCATCACTATTGTAATCTATTTGTCGACCGGTCTCATCATCACTATCACGCATATCTTCTTCGTTGTCTGACGGAGGTGGAGGCTCTTCCTCATTGTCGGCGTCTTCATTTAACTTTTCAAGCATAATTATGTCTCTTTGATTCACAACTGCCTCACCATCAATCCGTGCATCGTCATCGTTTGGGTCCAGGTCAACAAAACCCAAGTCATCATCCTCCTTGTTTCGGACCACGTCATCATGTTCCTCTTGAAAGAACACTCCCTTGTATGTCATGGGGTTTATGTTGTAGTAATCATCATCATTCGGGTCCGGTAGCTTACCATGTGGCGACACCTTGAACACAACTTCCCAACCCTTTAGGTACTCTTTCTGGCATGGGTAAGGCAGATAATATACTTGTGTGGCCTGGGTAGCAGCGATAAAGAGATCAGCTCCGGCATAGACGGTTGATGGTTTAACTTCAACTAAACCAACAGAAGGCGTATGTCTCAGACCCTTTTTGGGGTCGAACCATCAGCATTTGAACACAGTGAGACTTAGGGGTTCGCGGCCACGTTTGAATGTAAGCTCGTATATTTTTCCTACCCTTCCGTAGTAATCTACTTTATTATCTCCTTCGGTGAAGACTCCGGTATATATAGTTTTGGGATCAGGCCGACTGTTCTGGTGCTCCTCTGTATGGAAGCGATACCCATTCACATCATACTTTTCGCATGTCATGACGGCAGGGTCAAAACCCATGGAAACCCATCTCAATTCTTCATCCATTGATTCGTTCGGATCATTTCCCTACAAGTTTAATTGAAATTATAGGGTGCATGAGTTTAATTGGAATTGTAGGGTGAAATAGGTAATAGGGAAGTGTGAAAATTTACTTTCTCCATGAACCACGCAACGAAATTTTTCCTTCCATCAGCACCCTTTCTCAGAAGAGCAAGTGCCTCCGCTTCAGTAGGAGGCAGCATTCCCGTCCACTCTTCATCAACGAATCGACTACAATAAGAAAAGCGGTATAAGAACTAGGCAAAGTGAACATAACGAATTGACTAAAAGAATGGTGCAAAGGTATTACCTCATCCACTCATCCTCAACTTCCTTGATGTTGTGCAAGATATAGAACATGACATCCTCCCACTCATCTCGTGGCATGATATAAGGTGTCGAGCATCCAGCCCTGCCACCTTGCCCGATGAATAGAGGCAGCTTGGGTTTATACTTGGGTTCTTCTGTATTGTATCGAGACACCATATTGTGCAGCGTGGGAACATGGTCCGGATAGTACGCTGTCCTGAGGTCTGCCACCTCCTCTAGGATAACTGCCTCAGCTATGGAAGCTTCAATCTTAGCTTTGTTTCCACATTTCTATCTCAGATGCTTGTTCTGTCTCTCAGGGCCGTACTGCCAACGATTCTGCACAGGGCCCCCCAACAATACCTCGTTCGCGAGGTGCAAAATGAGATGTGTCATCGGAGTAAAGAAGCCTGGCGGGAAGATCTTCTCTAGCTTGCATATCAACTCCGGCGCCTTCTTATGCATTTCTTTTATCATCTCAGGACATACTTCTTTAGCACAAAGCGTGCGGAATAAATGGCTTAACTCCGCAAGCACACGCCAGACACGCTCGGGAACATAGCCCCAAACCATCAACGGCATAATCCGCTCAATCCATACATGATAGTCATGACTCTTGAGCCCGGTCACTTTGCCCGTTGAAAGATTGACCCCCTTACTTATATTCGACGAATAACCATCAGTGAACTTCACCACGTGTTTCAGCTACTTGAATGCCTCCATCTTATGATCCTTTTTAAGTACGAAGTCAGCATCTGGCTTGAACCAAGATTTTCGACTACCTGTGGGAGGCTGCATGTCTAGACGTGGTCTATCACAAATATTCTGTTGATCGACTCTAGCATTAACATTATCCTTTGTCTTATCAAGAATGTTGAGGATCGTGCGAAAAAGGGACTCTGCGACATTCTTTTCGGTGTGCATCATGTCGATGTTGTATGGAAGTTTGAGGTCCTTAAAATAGGGAAGCTGCGTGAAGGGGGTAATGTGAGTCCAGTTGTGCGTCTCACCATATCCTTCAAAACATTTTTCCCTTTACCTTTTCCTTTGCCCTTGCCCTCGTCTTCGCCTGTGGCTTTGCCTTTGCCTTTGCCTTTCCCTTCGCCGGCAGGCTTAAGAGCTTTCAGCTGAGCAAGCACATCCGCACCAGAAAACGTTTGAATCTCGTTTACTTCATGGACAACTTTGCCTTTTGTGAAGTTCTTCTTGTCTTCCCTATCAGGATGGTCTGGAGGGAGGAACTATCGATGCAGGTCAAAGGCAACATACTTGCCACCCTTTTTCAGCCAAATGAAAATCAAGGCATGCATGCACACTGGGCAAGGCATCTTCCCACTTGTACACCATCCGCAGAATAGGGCATAGCCGGGAAAGTCATGCATGCAATACTGTAGCCAAACTTTCATCAAGAAATTTTTCTGTAGATGCCGGTCGTATGTCAACCTCGGGAAGTACCAAGAATGGTGCAAATCATCCACCAACGGCTGCATAAACACACTCAAATTCTTCCCCGGATATTCAGGCCCCGGAATTATAAGCGACAGGAACATGGTCTTGCGTTGCATTATGGCGCCAGGAGGGAGATTGAGCGGAATAACAAATACGGGCCAGCAGCGGTATGGATTAGACGACATACCATATGGATTGAACCCATCACCTGATATAGCAATTCTGACATTCCCAGCCTCGGCTGCTTCCTCCAGGTATTCTATATCAAATGACTTCCATGCTTCACCTTCTGATGGATGTACAATTTTATTTGGATTGTACCTTTTCCCTTCCTTGTGCCACTTCATCATTTTGGCAGACTCCTCGGTGATGAAAAGGCGCTGCAGTCTTTTTATAAAATCAAGATACCGAAGAACCTTCACAGGGATTTTTAGCTGCTGCTTCTGACCCTGCTCATCGACCACCTCAATATACTGAGAGGAACCGCACTTCCTACAGTAGTTGTCATTCGCATACTCATGCCTAAACAAAAGGCAATTCTTTGGACAAACAAGTATTTTCTCATAATCCATGGAGAGCGCCTTCATGATTTTCTTTGTAGCTTACATGGTTTTCGGCAGTTCATGGCCCTCAGGGAGGCTGTTAGCCCATACTCCCAGAAATGCTTCGAAGCAACCTCGGCTACAGCCGTACTCGGCCTTGACTGCCATCAGTTGCGAGATGGCATTTAGCATAGAGAGCTTGGCACCCTCATAAAGAGGTTTCTTTGACGAGGCCAAGATATCCAGGAAGGCCTTTGCGGTTTCCTCCGGCTCCTCCGGTTCATTCGCTGAATGTGACGGAGGTGTCGGCTATGCAGCAAAGACATCATCTAGCATGTCTCTAACCCCATCGTCCTCATAACCAGCGATGCGTTGTCATATCACCTCCTCTCTACCATGGTCCCGCTGGGCAAAGTTTATTGGCATATTAAAGTTTGGCATAAATCCATGCGTGCGAAGGTGCTTAGTCATCTCACTCTTATCTCTGCGCATACGTCTCTTATATTTGGCACAGGGGCATTCTGGCACAATCCTCATTGGACTACGGAATATCCCTTTCAAAAACACATCAGTTTTCTCGACCCACTCTGTTGTTACTTGATTCCGATGGAAAAACCCACTATACATCCACTGATTATCTGCCATCTCTGCTTTATTGGAAGCCACACAAAAAAATTAAGGATTCATTTAAATTACTCACATCAATATTTTATTTTTTACAGGGTTGACGAGAAACGACATTTAATCCACCTACATCTCTAATAGGTAAAGATGGGTCCTAATCCCACCCGAGAATGTGTAGATTGAGTACGTTGTCCATGCTCTACCCCATTCCGAGACAAAATTTCGGCAGCACCTCCCCGCTGTTCTCCAAATACACATCTCGGCAAAATGCCGGGAGAATGTGCATCCGGAGAACAACGGGGAGGCACCGCCGAAATCCTGTCTCGGAATGGGGTAGAGCATGGACAACGTACCCAATCTACACATCCTCGGGCTGTCCGTGGAAAACGCTGGACAATCCGAAAGAGCTGCGGTGATAAATATGCAATTGAATGCATATTTATCGATGCAACCCTTTCGGACGAGAGACGCCTAGGTTACGCGACTTGATGTGAAAATTTAATCTACTAACATGGAAAAAAAGCGGACGAGGTCATGGAATTGTTGCTCACCCTCCGATGTAGACGATGTAGTCGATCAAAGGAGAGGGATGATCGTGGACCAACACCTCCAACATCGACGATCACTCCACGAAGATGGAACACCACAAATCCTGTTAATTCCACCGAGTGAAAAAAATTTAGGTCATCACCTCACATTAAGCATTGACACTTTAAACTATAAAAAAAATCATATTTTGTCAAGTGTCGAATTTGGAAGCACTTATCATATCCCAATTTAGGTCATCACCTCACATTAAGCATTGACACATCAATTTTTTTAGCAAGATCATCATGATGAAATAACCACTTATCATATCCCAAATTTGAAGCACATCTCACATAGCTACTTTACAACATCACAAACTGAAAATAAAAGCTTCATTAACAATTTTATAAACTAAGTGACTCAAGTTGCTTTTTAACTATGATAATTCATTTTGCCGAGATTCATCCATCTAGCAACCTAACAGTAGCAAAATAATTCATTTTGCCGAGATTCATCCATCCATCTAAGACACATACAACATTCATCCATCTAGCAACCTAACAACATCCAACATCCATCCATGCATCCATTCATACATCCAACAGTAGCTAAATAATGCAAAAAATGAAAAAAAAACAAAGGAGTGCTAGCTCACCGGGCAGAGGGGCGTCGCGGCGGTGGAGTTGAAGGTAGGGGCCGGCGGTGGAGGGGACGGGAGGGCCGGGGCGGGGATGGGCCGGCCGGAGAAGCTCGGCCAACACAGCAGGGACGCGGGGCAGCGAGAGCCGCGGCCAGCCGTGGTCGGGACCGCCACCGACGCCGCGCAGGGTCAGGGAGGAGGCGGGGTGGTCGGGGCGGTGGTGGGGTCTGGAGGATGCCGGGACGGCGGTGCGGCCGGCGGGGAGGTCGGAGCGCGCGGGGTTGGAGAGGGCAGGGGCGGGGTCGAGGTTGGTCGTCGGGTTGGAGAGGAGGGCGCGGGTGGCGAGCGGTGGCTGGGGCGGCTGGGGCTGTTGGATGCGCGCGGCGGCGCGGGTTGTGGAGGAGGCGGCGGCGTGGGCGGGTGTAGGGCGCAGCGGCGGCGATGTGGGTTGGGAGGCGCGGGGGTGGGGGAAGAATGAGTGGAGTGAGGGGCGCCGCGAGGGATAAGGTAATCAATGCCGACGGCATAGCCGTCGGCATAGTTTTAAGATGCCACGTGGCAAACTATACCGACGGCTATGCCGTCGGCATAGAAGCATCTTTTTTTTTGCAGCAGCAGCATAGTATAGCATCTGAAACTGAAAAATAGTACCACATACATCGCCAAAGGAAGAGCAATTTGACAAGTTTAAATACTTGGCTAATCCATAGGAAGCAAGCTCCGGTATTCATTAGACTTTCGTTAGGAAAACGGACTATACTCTGAAACTTTTCGGTGCCCGGGCACCGGTCCGGTTTTCGGGCACTGAAGGTTTCAGAGTAATCGTCTGTTTCCATGATGGATGGGTGTTTTTTATTTGCACTCTGCATCCGTGTACAACCCGACACGGCCGTTCCCCCTCCAGGTGCCGGGCGGCGGCGCCGTCCATAGGGGGGCCACACCCCTGGAGATGCGTGCCGCCTCTTCAGACATGCCACCACACCACCCCGCATGTATGAGGGGCCGGTGCGACGCTCCGGTGGCATTGCTACCCCCCCAGGGCCCCCGTCCCGCCTAACCCTGGAGCGGTTGACCACGAGATCTAGGCCCTTCGACTTCCCACGACGGGCTTTGACCAGTGGACCTCTCCACCGGTTGTGTTAGTCAGCCCAGAGGGACACCTGGGAGCAACTCCGGGCCAAACCCACAGCTACATCCCCTCCGTGTAGACCCAACGCGTTCGTTTCCCCCCTCCAGGTGCCGACGGCGAGCCGTCTGAGGGGGGGGGCCACACCCCGGAGACGCGTGCCGCCTCTTCACACATGCCACAACACCATCCCGCATGTTGAGGGGCCGGTGCGACGCTCCAGTGCATTGCTACCCTCCCCTCAGGGCCCCCGTCCCGCCTAACCCTGGAGCGGTTGACCACGAGATCTAGCCCTTTGACTTCACGGACGGGCTTTGACCATTGGACCTCTCCCCCCAGTTGTGTTAGGTCAGCCCAGAGGACACCTGGAGCAACATCCGGGCCAAACCCACAGCAACATCCCCTTCGTGTAGACCCAACGCGTCCGTTTTCCCCCCCCTCCACGTGCCGGCGGCGGAGCGTCCGTGAGGGGGGCCACACCCCGGAGACGCGTGCCGCCTCTTCAGACATGCCACAACACCACCCCCGCATGTATGAGGGGCCGGTGCGACACTCCCGTGGCAAGCTACCCCCCCAGGCCCCCGTCCCGCCTAACCCTAGAGCGGTTGACCACGAGATCTAGCCCTTTGACTTCCCACGGACGGGCTTTGACCAGTGGACCTCTCCACCGGTTGTGTTAGGTCAGCCTAGAGGGACCTAGGAGCAACATCTGGGCCAAACCCACAGCTACATCCCCTCCGTGTAGACCACACGCGTCCGTTTCTCCCCTCCCATGTGCCGGCGGCGGAGCCGTCCGTGAGGGGGGCCACACCCCGGAGACGCGTGCCGCCTCTTCAGACATGCCCACAACACCACCCCGCATGCATGAGGGCGGTGCGACGCTCCGGTGGCATGCTACCTACCCTACCCCCCCCCTCCCCCAGGGCCCCCGTCCCCCTAAACCCTGGAGCGGTTGACCACGAGATCTAGCCCTTTGACTTCCCACCGGACGGGCTTTGAACAGTGGACCCTCTCACCCGGTTGTGTTAGGTCAGCCCAGAGGGACACCTGGGAGCAACATCCGGACCAAACCCACAGCAACATCCCCTCCGTGTAACCCAACGCGTCCGTTTCCTTCCCCCTCCAGGTGCCGGTGGCGGAGCCGTCCTGGGGGGCCGCACCTCGAGAGACGCGTGTCGCTCTCTTCAGACATGCCACAACACCACCCCGCACCCTATGTATGAGGGGCCGGTGCGACGCTCCGGTGGCATTTCTACCCCCCCCCCCCAGGGCCCCCGTCCCGCCTAACCCTGGAGCGGTTGACCACGAGATCAACCCTTTGACTTCCCACGGATGGGCTTTGACCGTGGACCTCTCCACCGGTTGTGTTAGGTCAGCCCAGAGGGGCACCTGGGCACCATCCGGGCTAAACCCCAGCTACATCCCCTCCGTGTAGACCCAACGCTTCCGTTTCCCCCCCTCCAGGTGCCGGCGGCGGAGCTGTCAGTGAGGGGGGCCACACCCCGGAGACGCTTGCCGCCTCTCAGACATGCCACAACACCCGCCCCTTCAGTATGAGGGGCCGGTGCGACGCTCCTGGCATTGCTACCCCCCCTCCCCCCAGGGCCCCCGTCCGCCTAAACCCTGGAGCGGTTTCACCACAATCAGGCCCTTTGACTTCCCCGACGGGCTTTGACAGTGTGACCTCTCCACCCTGGTTGTGTTATGTCAACCCGAGGGGACACCTGGGAGCAACATCCGGGCCAAACCCACAGCAACCATCCCCTCCGTGTAGACCCAACGCGTCCGTTTCCCCCCTCTCTAGTGCCGGCGGCGGAGCCTTCCGTGAGGGGCCCACCCCGGAGACGGCCGCCTCTTCATACATGACACAACACACCACCCCGCATGTATGAGGGGCCCGTGCGAACCTCCGATGTATTGCACCCACCACCCCCCCTCCCCAGGGCCCCCGTCTCGCCTAACCCTGGAGCGGTTGACCACGAGATCTAGCCGCTTTGACTTCCCACGGACGGCTTTGACCAATGGACCTCTCCACGGTTGTTTAGGTCAGCCAGAGGGACACCTGGAGCAACTCCGGGCCAAACCCACAGCTACACCCCTCCGTGTAGACCCAACGCGTCCCCGTTTCCCCCCTCAGGTGCCGGCGGCGGAGCTCCTGTTAGGGGGCCACCTCGAAGACGCGTGCCGCCTCTTCAGACATGCCACAAAACACCCCGCATGTATGAGGGCCGGTGACGACGCTCCGGTGGCTTGCTTTCTACCCCTCCCCCCCCCCCCAGGCCCCCGTCCCACCTAACCCTGGAGGCGGTTGACCACGAGATCTAGCCCTTGACTTCCTATGGACGTGCTTTGACCAGTGGACCTCTCCACCCTTGTGTGTAGGTCACCCAGAGGGACACCTGGGAGCACCATCCGGGCCAAACCCACACAACATCCCCTCCTGTAGACCCAACGCGTCCGTTTCCCCCTCTAGGTGCCGGCGGCGGAGCCGTCCCGTGAGGGGTGCCACACCCCGGAGACGCGTGCGCCTCTTCAGACATGCCACAAACACCACCCCGCATGTATGGGGCCGGGTAGCGGTCGATCTCCGTGCATTGCTACCCCCCCCCCCCCCCCAGGGCCCCCGTCCCACCTAACCCTGGAGGGCTGTTGACCACGAGATCTAGCCCTTGGACTTCCCACGGACGGCGTTTGACCAGTGGACCTCTCCACCGGTGTGTTAGGTCAGCCCAGAGGACACCTGGGAGCAACATCCGGGCCAAACCCAAGCTACATCCCCTCCGTGTAGACCCAACGCTTTCCTTTCCCCCTCTCCAGGTGCGGCGCGAGCCTTCCTTGAGGGGGGCCACCCCCCGGAGACAGCGTGCCACCTCATTCAGACATGCCACAACACCACCGCCGCATGTATGAGGGGCCCCGGTGCAACGCTCCGTTGGCCATTGCTACCCCCACCCCCCCTCCAGCCCCCCCCCCCCAGGGCCCCGTCCACCTAACCCATGGAGCGGTGACCATGAGATCTAGCCCTTTGACTTCCTACTGACGGCTTTGACCAGTGGACCTCTCCACCCGGTTGTGTTAGGTTTAACCCAGAGGGACACCGGAGGCAACATCCAGGCCAAACCCACAGCAACATCCCCGTCCGTGTAGACCCAACGCGTCGTTTCCCCCCTCTAGGTGCGGCGGCGGAGCCGTCCGTGAGGGGGCCAACCCTGAAGACGCGTGCCGCTCTTCAGACATGCCAAACAAACACCACCCCGCATTCTGATGATGGAGCGGGTGATGCGTCCAGTGGCAGGTTTCTCCAGTGGCACGATACCCAGGGCCCCCGTCCCGCCTAACCCTGGAGCGGGTTGACCACGAGATCTAGCCCTTTGACTTCCCACGGACGGGCTTTGACCAGTGGACCTCTCCACCGGTTGTGTTAGGTCCAGCCCAGAGGGACACCTGGGGCAACATTCGGCCAAACCCACAGCTACATCCCCTCGTGTAGACCCAACGCTTCCGTTTCCCCACTCTCCAGGTGCCGGCGGCGGAGCCTCCGTGAGGGGGGCCACACCCCGAACGCGTGCCGCCTCTTCAGAGATGACACCACACCACACGTTGTGGTAGGTTAAACACTTGGAAGCACGTCCCATCCGTTGACCCGATGCGCTGTTTCCCCCCCTCCAGGTGTCGCCGCCGCCGGCGGCGCCGTCTGTGGGGGGTCACACCCTCCGTATAGCTTCCTAAAAGTATGGTATTTTTGCTTATATCACACATGTCTACATGTAAGTAAATTAAATAATAATACATAAAAGAACAAAAAAAATTCTATACTAATGCAAAAAAAAACTATGCCGACATAGCCCAGGCCAGGGAAAGATGAACAGGGGGGGGGGGGGTGGCGCATCCGATCGATGACGTGGCATCTATGCCACGCCGCCGTCGGCATAGATGTGTGTCGGTGCGCCTCCGGATCGATGACGTGGTCACGCGCATCTTGTGCCGACGGCCGCCCGCTAGGCTGTCCGGCAATAGATCTGGATTGCCGTTAGCCGCACGTCACGATGGGTGGCCCTTAGGCCCGCATCTATGCCGACGGCCTATGTATGGACCGACGGCTGCTGTAGGCCAAGGTTGGGTAAGCCGACGGCTTACCTGTGCCGACGGTACCCCGCGCGTCAATAGCTCTGGATAGCGCCGCCCACGGCCACCCATGCCAACGTCCTGTTTCGCTGTCGGCTGTTCAGGAGTAACGCCGACGGTGGCCGTGGGGCAATAATATTTGGCGCTCGGCAACGGCCCCCTGTTCCGGTACTTGGCCGCTGCTGCCTGGCTACGTACCCCCTGCTGGCTCCTCCTTGTTCGCTTGTGCTGTTGTACTGCTGCTACTACTCGCGCTTTCGCACTGTCACCTCTGCTGGCTGCTCCCTACTACATAACATTGCAGTTACTGTAGGCAGTAGCTATCTTTGCTGCTGCTACAGCTATAACCCTCTAACAGCCAATACACAGCGGCTAAACAACTTTAACATTAATAAAATTATTTGGATAGAAGTACACTTGACACCTCCATTTTATCCCATTGGACAAATCCATTTGAGGCACGATTCAATCCTATGAAAATTACAAAAGGCTATGTTTTCTAATTAATTGAAAAACGAATTACTGCAGTAGCATTTTCGGACCTATTTGAATAACCAATGGACACTAACCGTGATTGACTTTCTCTGTCATGTAGATCCAGCAAATGTGCTCAATTTGATATAGGCACTAATTCATAGAATTTACAAAACACTAGGCTACAGCCTCTGGAAAATACTAAGTGAAGTCCTAAAAAGCGAACATTCTCAGACTTATCAGAATTTCGGAGAATGCTAAAAACTTCAGAATTCGTAAAAATTCACTCTAGCTGGAATGGAAAACTTATAACATCAAGTTGATCAAGAAAGTACTGGACAATCCGTATGGTGCCCTCTGGTA